>JAJHZJ010000065.1:600000-1041855 GCA_023548195.1 Bettongia penicillata ogilbyi
TATAGAAAAAAAGATAATTTTAGGAGACAGATATCAGCACAATTATATATACCTTGAATAATAGTGTAGAGAAAGCATTAATTTGAGAGGCTCCTTTAAAATGTGTTTAGATTTCTCCATTTTAGCCAATGGAATTTGATTATTCTATATCATAATAACATCCGAGTTTCCTAAATGTCAAACCTCCACCACCTCAGCTCTGGAGGACTCTAAATGTAAAATTAAGCTTTTAAAAAAAGACCTTTGCATGTTCAAAATCATCATGAAATCCTAGCACTAAACTCCTGAGGCATTGACTTAGAGCCTTATTTTTATCATATTATATTGACTAGTACTTAAAATAAAATAAAGGATATGCTTAATAATCTGTTTTCCTAGTTCTTCAGCAGACTAGAACCAGCAAAATTAAAGATGTGTGTGGATGAGATTTTGCCTCAAGTCCTTTGGGAATATTTTAGGTCCTTGCATTGATATGAAGGGATGTCTATCAGAAACAGTCCTGGAACACTATGATTGTCAGTGTACAGTGTTCTCCTGATTCAGCTCAGCATCAGTTCATATATGTCTTTCCAGGCCCCTCTGAAGTCCTCCTGTTCATCATTTCTTGTAACACAATAGTATTCCATTATATGTGATGGGTATCCCCTTGCTTTCCAGTTCTTGGCCACCCCAAAGAGAGTTGCTATGAATATTTATGGAATTGGAACGCAGAATGAAGGAGACTATTTTCTCTTGTGTTATGTTTTGTTTTGTTTTTTCTCATGATTTCTCCTATTCATTTTAATTCTTCTATGTAACACAACTAACGTGAAAATGTGTTTAATAAGAATGTATTGTAGAATCCATATAAGACTGCATACCATCTCAGAGAGGGATGTAGGAGAGAGGGGGAGAAAATTTAAAACTTATGGAAGTGATTGTTGAAAACCATAAACAAATTAATTAATTAATTAAAATTGAACAAAAAAATAAAATTGCACCAAAAATATTAAAAGTGTGTGCCCTTATGTGGTTGGGAAGCAGAGGTGGTCAGAGTTAAGAGATTTGAGAAGTAGATGCAATGATGGCAAAGAGAATTGATACCTAAGAGGATGGAAGAAAACTCTGATGGAAGAAGAACTATGAGAAATGAAACTAGATGTTCCTGAGTTCTCGACCTGAATCATCAAGAAAAGAATATTCTCGAACTTTTATTTTAGAGGGAAAGGAAGAAGATGATACACTCTTAAGAGATTCCCATAAAATTGTTAAAATAAATACAACTTTGGCACTGGAGGTGATAGACCTTTTATTGGGAACATTCACTTATGTGGAATATTTCATTCCCCCATGATGCCAGATAAATGAGATTTTATTGTATTAGCATCACATCTGCAGTCATCAGCACACAACAGAATTATTTACAGACTCAATTATATTTCTTTAAGGAAACATAAAATGAGTCGAAAAACTATTGCTGTTGTGTCAGTGTCTCAGAAACAAAATGGGATCATTATCATCATATAGAGTAGGAAGAAAAGAGGACGAAAACCAATAGTTCAGCCATAATGATTTCATTAGGACATATCTGTGGAGAGATGAAAGCAGAGGATCACTAACATATTGCTAGTCAAATGGGGAGTGTGTTGAAGTAGCTGAATGTGATAACACTTACTGAAATGAAAGCAGAAATGCTTTAGAGAATTTTTTTAAAAGCTTAATATTTTCCCTCTGTCTTAGAGCATCAGCAAAAGGGAAATGCATATTTTGTCAGTTCACCCCAGAGTCATTGATCTCTTCTGAGTGCTGAGTCTAATGAGGCAAGTAGGAGCAAAGCATAATGGTTCTTACATATGTGCTTTTCAGGGCTCAGATTATTGGGCAGAACGAAATCATGCTTCATAAGGGAAAGTCTTTGGAAACAGTGACAGAAATCTTATTAGAAACAAAAATATGAATTTTAATTCATTACTAGGATGATGAAAGAGACCTGAATATATTTAGCACCCAGCTTTTACTAAGAATTTAATGGTGAAGATTATTACTATGTTGAAAAATATGAAAAAAAATGGCCATGTGTTTTCCACAAACATGCAAGCATATGAATCACTTCACTAACTCTGGTGTATATGATACTATACATAGTTCTACACTGCAAGGATTGTACTTAACTCCTAATATCAATAGAAGTAATGCAAAGGGCAGGTCATTCCTTGTATTCCACATCAATCATCCTTAACAAAGCATTCAAGTATATCACAATTAATTGAATCCAGATCAATTAGCAAGGAGACAACATAGGAGCATACACACACAAACACGGAGAGCTTTGAAATACAAATCAGCTGTTTACTCATCTCTCAAATATAATGGTACAATGACAAATTATAGAATATTGATAATAATCATTGTGCCTTAGCGTTCACTAGCATCTGTTTTCTAAAGAACAAAAAGCATGTTATAACACAAAAATAAATCAAACTGTGTAAACCCTGAATTTACTCAGTGGTCTGAAAGATTGACATCCTGCAGCAAACCATGTCAAAAGAATTTTTTTTTTTACTTTGTAAAAGGAGATGAAATATAAATGGTTTTCAGGAAGCAGTAGGTAGCTTCCCAATTTCTTTAAATTTTCATGCAAATAACAGGGTTGTGGTTGTTCAGTAGTTTTCACTCCTGTTTGACTGTTTGTGACCTCATTTGGGATTTCTTGGCAAGATACCAGAAATGTTTGGCATTTCCTTCTCCAATTCATTTTACAAATGAGGGAAATGAAGCAAACTGGGTTAAGTGAGTTGCCCAGAATCACAAAGATAGTAACGGTCTGGGCCAGAACTGAACCTAGGAAAATGAGTCTTTGTAGCTCCAGGTCTGGCATTCTATCCACTATGCCACCTAGCTGTGGGATAAATTTTAAAGACAAAAAAGGTATGAAACTTCTTATATACATGTTAATGGTGATAGATATTGATGCTGAGATAGAAAAAAGTGAAAGCAGAGATTCTCAAGTGAAGCTTCTTGCAATGGTCAAATCCCAGTTGAGTCATCTCATTTAAGGTCTCATTTTTTAATTCAACAAAGAATAATTAAGAATCAACTCTTGGTAGCTCTCTGCATTAGACACTGAAGATTCAAAAATAACATTAAAATAGTCCTGAATATCAAGGGCATTAAATTATTTTGACTTAAGATCTGAAAAATTAAAAAATTCAATAAGTGAAATTTATCCAAGATGTATCAGTCTCTGTAGAATTAGTTGAGACTAACAAAGCCAAAACAAGACTGATTTATTAATGACTGTGCTAATTTATTCATTTTAAAAGAGAAATACTTAAAACTCATGCTAACTTCGTTAGCTCATTCTCAGACAAATTAATAACAGAGGAACATTTATTGACTATAAGACTACAACAAGGAGGAAGAGGTTGCCCTTTTCTTTTCCTATTTATGTCCTTGAATTCATCTCCTCTCACCTGTTCCTTGAGCTCCATTAGTTATCTCATTCCCATCTTGAATATCTCCCTTTTTATTGATTTCTTCTCTATTGCACAAAATACCAGTCATGTCTTTTCTATTCATATTTTTACAAGGTGACTATGTCATCCCCTCAATCTATCTGCCATGTATTTTCTCCCATTTATTGGCAAATGTCTAGAAGGAGTCTCCCCACTGTCTCTACTTCCTCACTACAAATGTCAGCTCCTACTGGTATGTATTCATTCCCTCCACTCTCCTGATGCTACTGTCTCAAAAGTCACCAATGATCTCTTGATTATCATGTACAATACAAGTAGTGAGGCATTATGGGTAAATGAATGTTCTTGAAACCAGAAAGATCTGGATTCAAAACCAGTCACTAATATATCTCTATCTACAAGTATATCTATAGTTTTTACAATAAGGAGGCAATGGTTTGCAAATGAGGAAGGAGGCCGTGATTTGCAAATGAATAAGTATGTAGACAATTACTGGAGGAGGAAGACACCACTAGTTACTAGAGAAAATCAGCTAACACTTTCAACACTTGTCTCCAAATCCAACTCTGAATTCCATTAGTGGTCACTACTACTACCACTGCTATTACTACTACTACTACTACTACTACTACTACTACTACTACTACTACTACTACTACTATTACTACTACCACTACTACTACTACTACTACTATTACTACTACTACCACTACTGAATTGAAATCTGGACTCAGACAACTTTGTGACCATGGGCAAAATACTTAATCTCTCATTTTTAGTTTTCTCATCTGTAAAAAGGGATAATAACCTACTTCTCAGAGCTGTTGTAAGGACAAAATGAAATAATATTTGTAAAGCACTTTGAAAAACTTAAAAATATTATATAAAGACAAATTAATACTAATACTAGCGGTAGTAGAGTAGCAGTGGTGGTGGTAGCGTAAGTAGGAATATTAGTAGTGGTAATGATAATAGTAGCAATAATAGTGATGGAGGTAGAAGTAGGTGGGGGTAGTAGTACTAGTGGTAGTACCAGCAGCAATAATGCTAGTGGTAGTAGTAAGGAGTGGTATTAGTAGTACTACTACTTAAGTACATAGTGATGGTGGTTGTAGAGGTAGTCCTAGTAATAGTGTTAATAGTCAGTATAGATAGCATCTGCATTTTTGGAGAAGAGAAGAATTTTGGAGAATTCAGGTTGTCCATAGTCATTTGCCTTGTAAATGAGAGAACTAAGGTTATGACGTTTTTGACAATGTTCTTTCCACTACTAAAGGAACTCCATGTTTACTCTTTGTTCTGTCTTGGAAATCCCATAACAATTCATCTTAAAGAGAAATTGAGATCTGCATGGGTTACCAAAACCCTGGGTACCAATTTAATTCAATTTAGCAAGCACTTATTAAATGCCTACTGTATATCAGGCACTACACTCAGCTAATGGAATCTATATAGAAAAATCTAACCAGTCTCTAGCATCAAAGGGTTACAATCATGATCTGCATCATTGAGTAGTATGAATAAGTTGTCCAGCAGAGCATGGGATGGATCTCGCCATTTTGAATTATTCTAAACTTGGCTAGATTTTCAGGAGAAAGTAAATACACCAAACACATATATACATACAAATAAAGCTAAGCTTGTATCAGAATTTTATTTCTATTTTGGGAATTGATAAGGTCTGGAGAAAGGAAGGTTAGAATACTCTGCTTATTACACTTTACTGTGGTCAGAACCAAAAAAAAACCAAAACACTGTGTCTAGTTCCATATTTTGGAAATTGTATTATCAACATGGAGGATGTCCAGAGGAGAATGAGCACTATGATGAGATGTTAGAAAGCATTTTATAAAAGAATTAGTAAAACTAGCCTTTCACAATGGGGCTGTTTAGTCTGGAAAAGTAAAGACTTGAGAGGGCCTTATAGTTTTCTTCCAGTTTTTGAAGGGTTGTCAAGTATAAATGACTTGTTTTACAAAAAGTCATCATTGGCCCAATACGAAGAGAATGAAAATTCCTAACATCTAGTACTTTCCACCATTCCACTGTGCTTTCACTTTAATCAACCTAACTTTCTTAGGACACCTTAGTTTAAATCCCATTTCTGACATTCAAAAGCCATGTGGCCATGGATAAGCCGTTTAAGTTGTCAGTCTCTATTTCTTCATCTTTACAAAAGGTATAATGAAGTGTGTATCCATATTTATATATATATATGCATATAATATAAATATTTAACATTAATATAGTATAGCTTACAGGGTAATTAGAAAAGTGATTTGTGAAATCTGAATGTTACTTATAACACTTTACTCATGTCACCATTATAAGTAGAAAATGGAAAAGAGGAAAATAATATAAGACCTGGTTCCCTTTTGTACCTTTATACACAGAAGCAGTATAAATAACTGTAATGAGAATGCATAATATGGATAAATATTAGACATTAAACAAATTCTCTAGGGAGACCTAAATGTGTGCATATTTCATTGTTGGATGAAGAGTTTAGTCTTCTCTCATTTTGTCCTCATGAGGAAGTCCTCAATGCTGCCTGACCCGTAGGGAACAAATGTCCCAGAATACAATAAATATCTATTTTAGGACATTCAATCAACCTCAGATGAGGAAACGTTATGAGGCTATTTGGAGCACTTAGCAAATACTTTTGGAGTTCTATTCAACCCAACTCAGGGTCAACAAATATTCACGAGATGCCCAGTAAGAGCAAGATGTCAAATCTAATGACTAGAGACATGGCTTCTCAGCTGAGAAGAGCAAGGCTTCAGAACTAGGTAGAACTTGTGTTGTACTGCTGTGTGGCTGGGCAAGTTCTTTCCCTCACATTGGCCCAGGAAGTTCTCTTAAAGTAAGCAGCAAAATAATTGCTGATTTGCATCGTAAGAAGCAGTTTCCCTGTAGGAAATGCTCTGTATCAATTCATTTTCAGCCATTTATCTTCTTCTCAGACCTTGGGACCATAGATAATACTTGGAGAAAGTAACTTTTTCATCTTGGTATTTGCACCCTAGTGCCCCATTATCCTTTCTGTAGTGCTTCACATGTCATACTTCACCAGGCTAGAAAGGCTTCCTTTAGTCATTGTTCACCTCCTCATCAATTGCCTTCTTCCTTTCTTTCTTTTCTTTCATTCTTCCTTCCTTCCTTTCCTGCTTTTTCTCTTTCATTCTTTCTCTTCCTTCCCTTCTCTCTGTCCACATAGGGTATCATAATCTTATCTGTGGGTGCTCTGTGGGTTACAAAGGAATGTAAATTTTGATTGTTGAAACCTAGTAAGATGTCTTGGGGTTTAGGGGCTAGATTTCTTTCTTAAGGACCATGCCTTAAACTCAAATTACTCTGACTGTCATTGACTGGCCAACAATAGGCCCCAGTCCAAGCTCCACTTGGTCATTGTGTAGGCCCTGATTGGCTCACAGTTAACAATAGCAATTGTCTCTGTTTTGCCCCAAAACTCTAAGGGCCTTCCCCTCCCAGACTGATTTTTTTTTTGACCAGGGAAAAGAGGCCTTCATCACTGCATGGGCATTGCTTCAGTCAAATGAGACTTTACCTTGAAAAAGTCAAGATCTCCCCCTCTATCCAGGCCTATCTCCAGTCATCCTGGTCTATATCTTGCCACTGGATCCAAATGGCTCTGGAGGAGAAAATGAGGCTGGTGGCTTTGCACAGCCCTCCTTTACTTAAATCCAATTCATTCGTATGTCGTGGTATCACCTCCCTGATTCATAGTCCACTTTGAGAAGGAAGGACAAAGAACAGTTGCCATCCCCCAGAACATGTCCTTTATTCACTGTCCTCCCCTCATCCTTTCTAGTTTCTGGAAATGGTACATCAGTTTACTCATCTGTGGTCCCATTCACTATTTCTGTAATTTTCAAAAACAAAACCACTTTCCTTGACCACTATTCGTCATTATATGTTGTCTTCTTTTATTAGAAGTTCCTTGAGGGCTGGAACTATCTTTGCTTCTTTAAAATTTGTATCTCCAATGCTTATTGTTGTGCTTGCTCTTGTGTGCATTTGCAAAATCTTTGAGATCCTAGAGAACTGAGTGCTCATGCCCTTTAAAACATGATAGAAGGCAGTTTAAAAGAAATTAAAATAATACGCCTCTAAGGTATAGTATATTTCCTTCAAAGTACAGAAAACTCTCCTCAGCCTCTTCCATATACACACACAATATATGCTTAAAGATATTGCATATAAATATGTGATATGTAGACACACATATATAGAAGAACTGGGGGATGCAAAATAAAGGATGTATTATTAGAGATAATTTCCCTGGTTTTCCTCTAAAGGACATTATAGTACATTTTTTGTTTTTGGTTGGATGGAGAGAGAACAAAAAAGATTAATTTTCATAACTAATGGATATCTTTTATGTGACACACAAGGAACCCAAATTTAAAGCTAATTGCATTCATAGTAATTCTTTGGAACTATTTATTTGGATTTCCTTTTTTTCTTTCGTTGTGAATTTGTTACCTGCCTGTTTAAATATGCTACAGCTGTATTCATAGAAAGTCACCTTCAACAACGAAACTGGGTGAATCAATTACCTTAAAATGTATTAGATCAACATCTCAGTTTGGTTTTGGGGTAATGCAGCTGGTCTTGACTCACCTGGAGTTTATGCATGTCATTCCTGGCATGAACTCATTCTCTGGGGAACCCAAAATGTGAAAGTCACAATGAATCCTCCCAACACATGACAGAATATTACATTCTGATGTACATCTTCTGAAGAATCAGTGCTGAAGAAAGATTTATGCCTCTTTCACTTGAAACTCAGTTTTTCCTTTCAATGACACCTTTAGCTTCTGATTGTGGTATTCTTTGTGGGACCTAACCTGGACTGTTATTACCAGTTCCACAAAACCTCAAGGAGTCCTCTTAAGCTAGCTGTGCATATGGAACATGATGAATATTCATGTCTGTGATTCTGATCGGCAGGATGTGCATTGCTAGCAATTTTTACTCTCTTGGTATTTTCACCAGACTCTTGTTTTCTTTTCTTCCACTTCTATTTCTCCAACTGTAGACCAGTGAATGAATCAGGATTCCTTTAGAATCCTAGTTGTTCTATCTCATGTGATCTCTTGGGAGGACTGATTAAGCAGACGCACCTTCCCTTAGGTATATGACACTTTCATTAGCCTTTTTGATGAGTTTGATTTTATGAATATGGGTGATCTTCGATTAGAGCATTATAGTATACATTTTTGTTATGACAAGAGGGTTCCTAGAATGTCTACATTGCTTACCCCGTCTTCAGAATTTTTTTTCAAACAGCTTGCTAACTAAAATTCCTAAAACTTTGTTTGTCCTTTGTTTTCAAAGAGGACCGATGACATCATGAGGTGATGTCTTAAATTACTCATAAATTGAATTTAAGTGAGAGAGTTGCACAAAGCTGTCCATCTTACTCTTTCTCCCAGAATCATGGAAGTCCAGTGGCAGGACAAAAGTCAAGATTACTGAAAATAGCCTGGGGCATAGTGGATGACCTTGGAGTCTTTGATGTCTGACCGAGTTCTAAGCACTCCACGGAATCTGTTTCTTCCACCTTTAAGAATCATGGAAGTCCAGTGGCAGGACAAAAGTCAAGATTACTGAAAATAGCCTGGGGCATAGTGGATGACCTTGGAGTCTTTGATGTCTGACCGAGTTCTAAGCAGTCCACGGAATCTGTTTCTTCCACCTTTAGGCTCATTGGAAAAAAATGTTCTCAACTACTCATTCCTCTGGAGGAAGCCTTCACGTATTCCTAAGATATAGATTGGACAATGTCATGTCCCAGCTCAAGTCTTCAACAGCTCCTTATTTCACTAAGGGAAAAAAAATACCTGGCATTTAAAGCCCTCCAAAGTCTACTCTACTTTTCCAGTCTTATTCTATCTCATACCTCTGTGTTTACCCACTGGCAGCTCTCAGTGTCTAGAATGTAATCACACCTCACCTCCAAGTCTTTGAATCTATATCTCTCTTCCAGGCTCAACCCAAATTGTACCTATCAGTCAGCTAGGTAGTATAGAATGTTCAGTACTGGATCTGAAATTATGAAGTTATGAATTCAAATCCAATCTTAGACAATTGCTAGTTATGTGACCCTGGGCAGGTCATTTAACAGCCTGTGCCTTCATTTCCTCATCTGTAAAATGGGGATGACGGTGATAACTACTCCTCAAGTTTGTGGTGAGGAGAAAAATGAGATAATAATTGAAAATATGTTGCAAATCATAAAACGCCAAGTAAATGCTAGCTATTAGTAATTATTATCATCTCCTTAAAGAAGTTCTGCTTTATTTCTTCAGGTTAGTTCCTTTTCATCATTACTGTTTATTTATTGTACATATATATGTATATATATAAATATATATTATATGTATATATAAAATCTTGTGTGTAAATATGTTGCAACTCCATGGCAGAATATAAATTACTTGAGGGCAGGGAGTATCTTTTTTTTTTCATCTACTGATTAACATAGAATCTGGCATATAGTATGCACTTAATAAATGCACATAGACTGATTTGCAGAGTAGGACCTTAAACTTCCTTTTGTCTCATATACTTTACATTACCTAGGTAGCGGTTGTTCTGCTTCTCAATTTTGGGAGTACTTTTTCCACTATGCCAATTATCCTGTGACAGACTTATGGGGGATATAAATTTAGACCTATACAGACTGTATTGGCTAAGTGAAGTTTTATTTTGGGGAGATAATAAAATTACAAATGTATAAAGAAAAAAATATTATACTATGCTCACCTTTTCTCAATATTGAGAAAAAGTGAGAACATCATTAAAAACATTCTCCAAAGATATATAATACAAACACACATGCATACTATGCGGGGTGTACCAATAGCCTTACTGTATATTTAAGCTATTAAGGCTTAAGTGACATAATAATGTAATATTTTAAGTTAATAAATCTCAACACTACATTAAGAATTGTGGGACACAGTATAAACACATGTACATAGGTTTTTGTACATGTAGGCAATTACTTTTGAGGTTCTTTAACATATTATGATATCCTTTTCTTTTTAAATTTTTTTGGGTTTTAAATTACATTTGCACATGGCAGATCAGAATTAAAAATAAAAGAATATGATAATTAACAATTAAAACACTTAAGATATACTACTGATTGTCTTGCTTTTTTAATAGACTAGATAAATGAATATTTTAGGGACATTTTGAGTTTATGTATTAAATTAGATTTTTGGTCTAAACTGTATTAAAGATTCCTCATTATATCCTTTTACATAATCTTCTCATCTATAATCTTAAAGCATATCAGAAATGTAACATTACTATGTTATTAGCAAGGTCAAATACATAATTAACATTTGTATGGTATATATCACTTTGCTGAAAAGTAGTGTTAACACCACTTCAAGAGGATATAAACCGAAAGGACTTGAAGCTGACAGATGGGGGATGCAAAATGTAAAAAAAAAAAAAATCAGAAATGAAAGGTTTTCCAAAATGTCAATCTAACTTTCAACTTAAAAACATAGTAGAAACATTAAAATTAAGTTTATATTTGGAAATAGGTTATAGCTATTTCAATCTTCAAAACAATTCTGAATAATGATCTATTTTAGATGGAAGTGTTTAAATAAATTGTTTTTGACTTGGGAAAAAATTCTCTTTGGGTGGAAATGGGAAAATGAATAATTTTTAGGCATTCTTTTCATATAGGTTTTGAGTCTTGTTGAGAAAGTGTCTAGCCAAAATATACAGAAAATTCAATAGTAAAAACCATTTAGCACTTATTATGTATAAGGTGCCATGCTAGGTTAAGCACAGGATATATAGATGAAAAGATAAGAGTCTATCTTTGAGAAGCTTACAGTCTTTATGTGACCACATGAAAATAATAAATGGTAAATGTGAGAAGTATAAGAGAATTAAGAAGTGAAGAAGAGAATTAAGAAGTGAAGAAGTATAAGAGAATTATAAGAGAATTAAGAAGTGAAGAAGTAAAGGAAGGCAAGGGAGAGACTCAGTCCTGAGTACACTTGAACAACAAAGCCCTCTGTGGACTTATGTGGTGGTGGTGGGGTCCAATAAGAGAGAATATATAGGGAAATAATCCTTCATGAGAACTTATTTCATAACATGTTTGTGTAAATACTGAGGCTACAAAGGTTCAAAACATGTAAACTTTCACTGTCTCTGCACCTCATATTTCCATCAATCAGAAAGTGTAGAACAGTGGCTGACAGCTAATTCTCATGTAGTTGTGACTTATTCATTCTTCCAGAGAGAGAGACATAGAAAGAAACTAAGACACAGACATAGAAATAAAGAGATAAAGAAAGTCAGAGACAGACAGACAGAGGCAGAAAAATAGAGAGAACCTAAGTGGAGGAGTCACTTAAAGCCATGTTGAATTAATTTTTTCTAAAGACAGTCTCATTTCTAGGCCCTAACTGACAAAAGTGTCTCCATGTTTGACCATTGATTGTCACATCTATGTACCAGGATGTTCCAATTTGCTCAATAATTTGTTTGTCAGCTCTGTTTAAACTGATCATAATTCATTTAGTGAACTTCATCTAATCTATGTATGCAATGTTAGCAAACTTCCCTAATCACAATACCCTTATGATTGATAAGGAAGGTTGCAACACAAGGCACCTACTGATTGATTTTACCTGTAAGGTTCTCCTCCCATATAGTAGCAGTGAATCTATCCAGCCACAGCAGTCAGATATACTTCTGTGTTCTTTGTTACATATAGTACCCATAGTGCTGCCTGTGTTCACCTGAACAACTGAAAAACTGGTGACCTGTATGTTTGCATGTCTGTGAGTAATAAAATCTCTGAGTTTTATGGTCTTTGAAGAATTTTCATTCCTTCTCAGTACCTTACCCACAATCTCCTCACAATTTTTAATTCAAAGTATATTTTTAAAAGTTGATGTTACTCCTAAAATAATTAGAAATTCCTAGGTTTTGATAAAATTTCCTCAGTTCCACAAAATCCTACTATGATACCTCATTATAATGTGGGAATTATGAGGGATATACCAGTAGCCTGAAACTTCAGAAAAGCTCTGCCATTGTGGAAAGGCTTCAAGTACGGTCCCAGCAAAATTTTATTTAATTAGAAAGGTCTTATTATAATTTGGAGAATGAGCCTAGCTAAGAACTGAAAAGCTCATTGTTATTCAGCTGATAAACTGATGCTTAATTGTTTAGCCATGGAAACATAGAAAAAATATAAAAAGAAAAAAAATCCTCCAGATCATGCAGTTAGTAGCATGTATCAGAGGAAGAATTTGAATCCAAGTCTTCTGGAGTCTCAATCTAGCATTTGATCCATTGCATAATGTGAGTTATAATAAATGATATTGAAAATTATTAATAATAATAAATAACTTTTATATATCACTTTAAAGCTTGCTAAATATTTAAACTCTCATTTAGGTTTCATGAGAACCCTAAAGAAATGGTCTTTGAGTGACATTTGATGACCTTAATTTAGTAATATAAAAAGATTTTTTCAAAGCAATACATCTGTCTTGATAGGAGAACTATTATATTAATAATGGTTAATAATAATAGCTAAAATTCATATGGTGTTTAAAAGTTTACAAAACACCATACATGTTGTCCCATTTGCTCTTCACTTTTTAGAAATTTTAGAAATGAGAAAAAAATTATACTCCTGCTGTCCTAATAATGAAGTTCTTAGAAGTTGCAAGTATCATTTTCCCATGTAGGAATACAATTTAGCATTATTGAATTTCTTAGAATTTCTCTTTCCTGTTTAGCTTCTTATATTTCTCGAGTCTTGAATTAGAAAGTCAAATTTTCAATTCAACTCTGGTCTTTTCATCAGGTGTACTTGAAAATCCTTAATTTCTTTAAATATCCATTTTTACCCCTGAAGATTATGCTCAGTATTTCGGAGTAAGAGATTCTTGGTTATAATCCTGACCCCTTTGCCCTCTAGAATATCATATTCCAAGAATTGCAGTTCTTTAATGTTGAAGCTGTTAAATGGTGTGTCATCCTGATTTTTTCTCTAGAAAATCTGAATTCTTTCTGGCTGCTTGAAATATCTTCAGCTTGACCTGGGAGCTCTGGAACTTGGCTATAGTTATCCTGGAAATTCGAATTTTGGTGTCTCTTTCAGAAGCTAATTAGTGGATTCTTTCATTTTTCTACCTTACCCTCTGGTTCTAGGATAAGGGGAGTTTTCCTTAATAATTTCTTAAAATATGATGTCTAGCCTTGGCATTTAGTCATAGATTTCAGGTAGTTCAATAATTGTTAAATTATCTCTCCTGGATCAGTTGTTTCTTTAATGAGATGTTTCACGTTTTCTTCTGTTTTTTATTTTTTGGGTTTTTTGGTTTGTTTGCTTGTTTCTTGATGTCTCATGGAGTTCTTAGCTTTCACTTGTCCAATTCTAATTTTCAAGAAATTATTTTCTTCAATGAATTTTTGTATTTCCTTTTTCCATTTGGCCAAGTCTACCTTTTAAGGAGTTCTGCTCTTCAGTTAATTTTTGTACATCTTTTTTCCATTTAGGCAATTCTGCTTTTTAAAAACATTCTTCTCTACAGTGGATTTCTGTGTCTCTTTTGACATAATCTTTTTTTCTTTCCTTCTTTTTTTTAAGATGTTATTTTCTTCAGTATTCTTTGTGCTTCCTTTTCTAGGATATTGACTCTTTTTTGTGTAATTTTCTTGCATTACTCTCATTTCCCCCAAATTTTCCTTCTCCTTTACTTATTTTATTTTTAAATTATTTTTGAGCTTTCCAGGAATTCTTTTTGATCTTGAGACCAAGTCATATTTTTATTTGATTTGCATGTACTTGTTTTGACATTATTGTTTCCTTTTGAGTTTGTATTTTGATCTTCCCTTTCACCATAGTAATTTTCTATGGTGAGGTCTGTTGTTCTTGTTGTTGTTTGCTCATTTTTCCAACTTGTTTCTTGACTTTGGATTTTATATTAAAGTTGAGCTCTGTTCCCAGGGTGGAGGGGGCATGGTCCCAAACTTCTGGTTTTTCATGCTGCTGTTTTCAGAGCAAATTCTGGAGACCTGCAAGTTTTCAGTTCTTTTAAGGTGGTAAAATTTTAGCAGAGGCATGTTAAATGCTCTCCTGGCTGTGCTCTGGTCTACGAGTGAACACAAGCACTCTTATTTTCCATGAAACTGTGTCCAGGATTTGTTCCTGCTAGTTCTCCTACTGCTGAGATTGATACCCAGAAATGCTGCAGTCTTGCTCCCAGGACCAGCAAATGTTTCTCCTTTGGATCAGGTATCTGATCCCCTTACTCTCTCTGAGTTGAGAGCTCCCATAGACACCTCCTCAGATTCAGCTGCCCCGAAGCCCTGCTGTTGGTTTGTCAGACAGGGCATGCACTGGTGTGCCCTGCATTGAACTGTGCTCCACTCTCAGCCCACTCACTTTTTTCTTTCCTTCCTTCCTTCCTTCCTTCCTTCCTTCCTTCCTTCCTTCCTTCCTTCCTTCCTTCCTTCCTTCCTTCCTTCCTTCCTTCCTTCCTTCCTTCCTTCCTTCCTTCCTTCCTTCCTTCCTTCCTCCCTTCTTCTTTCTTTCTATTCACTGAATGGGCATTATCTCATTTTAAGTGAGCATCAGAAAAGTCCTTAGCCTAAAAGGGCCAAGGTCTCCCATTGCATCCTGGGCCATCTCCAGTCATCCTGATGAATTTCTAGTCACTGGATCCAGATGGCTCTGGAGGAGAAAGTGAGGCTGGCAACCTTGCACAGCCCTCCCTCACTCAAATCAAAGTCAACTGTAAGTCATGTCCTCATCTTGATGTCATGGTCCTCTTTGAGAATGAAGGACAGATACAAGACAGGCCTTTCCTGCAATCCTTTCTTTGACTGAGAAATTGTTTCACTTCTTCCTTTCATTGGTTCTGCTGCTTCAGAATTCATTTTGAGGAGTTATTTTAACATTTTGGAGAGGAATTTGGGAGAGCTCAGGTGAATCCTTGCCTTTACTCTGTGATAATCTTCTGCCTCCTCCAATGATCTTTTATTGCCAAGTTTAACGCCAATTTCTCAATCCTTCCCCTCCTTCTTTATGCAGCCTGACACTATTGATTATCCTCTCCATGGGGTCCTTTCCTGGCCCTCTTCCATTCCTCTTTCATGCTACTTCACTTGGTGATTTCATCACATCCCATGAATTTAATTACCATCTCTATGCTGATGACTCTCAAATCTATCGATTCTGTTCTAATGTCTCTTCTGACCTCCAACCTTGCATCAACAAGTTCTTTGCAGATGTGTTGAAATGAATGTCCAGTGGGTTTCTTAAACTCATTATGTCCAAAATACAACTTATTATCTGTCTTTCCGCTATCACCCCTAATACTGTAGAGGGCAACATCTTCCTCCTAGTCCCTCAAGCTTCTAGCATAGGAATCCCCACTATCACTCAGTGCCCATATCTAATCTGTTGCCAAGACCTGTTAATTTCATCTTTGCAACATTTCTTAAATATGCCTACTTCCCTTCTCTGCCATAGCTATAACCCTGATACAGACCTTCATTATCTCACACCTAGACTATTACAATGCTCTACTCTCCTATGCAATAAACTCCAATTGTTCCCTGTTATCTCCAGGATCAAATACATTTGGCCTTCAAAGCCCTTTGTGATTACGCCTCCTCCAAACTTTCCCATCTTCTTATACTTTACTTGCCACCACATACTTTCTGACCCAGTGACACTGACTTCCTTGCTTTTCTATGAACAAACACTGCATTTCTCATCTCTGGGCATTTTTTTTTTAGTTTTATAGTTGTCTTCCATACCTAGTCTTTTCTCCCTCCTCATTTCTACCTGCTGCCTTCCCTGGATTAGAATTATATTTTCTACAGAAAGCCTTTTTCAACCCCTCATAATTTCACTGCCTTCCCTCTCTTACTTAATTTCTCTTTATCCTGCCTATGGTTTGCTTTATATATATTTGCTTACTTTTTGTCTCCTTATAAGAAGCTCATAAGCTCCTTGAGGGAAAAGTCTTTTGACTTTTTGGTATCAGATCATAATAGGTGCTTAATATCTGTTTATTCACTGACTGACTTTCAAGACCTGACCATATAAGTAAATAAAACAAATAGTTATATACATTATCCATTTAAGGGCAATCAATTGAAACATCATTTATTAATACTTCAACAATTACTTCTTAAATGGTGACTCTGGAATCAAGCCCCAGTCTCTTTTTCCCAAAATCTGGGCCCATATTTGGAATTTCTTACTGAATATACTCAACTGGATCTCACATTGGATAATTAAGTTGAATATGTTCAAATAAAAATTTATATTTGATTCCTAACCTGTCATTCTTTCTGACTTTCTTACATTTCTTAGTAATACATCATCACTTTATTTCCATTCAATCAGGTTTCAGATACTGAGATTAAGCAAAAAAGAGATGATTTCTCAATATCTTGTATTTTTCCTCTCTTCCCTTACACCCAGTTCCTTTAAGATTCTTAACAGTAGAATCAGGGGAATTTTGAATTAGAGTCAGAGGCATATTTAGAGTCAGAGGCAATCAAGTCCTTTCTATTACTAGTCACTACTCTCACTCAAGCTCTCATTAACTATATATTATTAAAGATTCCTAATTTTTCTTCATATTTATAGTCCTTTCCATCTCTAATCATCATGTAGCCTATGTCCAGAGTAACCATCTCAATGTATAGCAGTATTTACATTATTCATTATTCTTCTATTATTCTTCTGTTCAAAACATTTTAGTGGCACCTTTGCTTTTAGAATAATGCCTAAACTTACTGTAGCATTCAAAGCTATTTGTGATCTAGGAGCAATTTACCTTTCAAGTATTAAAAAACAAAACCAAACAAAGACTTATACTTTATCTAAACCGCATGACTGACCTCTCCCAAACATATACATGATTTCTATAGTCCTTTTCTGGATTATCCCATCCACCTCCTATAATTCTCTGTCATCTTATGTTTACATTGTCTTCATTATTCAAGGCCAAAAATAAATGCTGTCTCTTCTATGAGGTCTTCTCATGATACTCTCCAGTACTAAAGTACTTTCTCCTTAAGGGAAAAACACAACAAATCTTTCTTATTTATATACTTCCCTCAGAACTTAGCACAAATGTCTTAACAACAGGTGCTTAATAGATTTCTGCTTATTGACTGAGAGTGATGAAGTACCTAATTAATAAATCAATCAATGAATATTTAAGGACCTACTAAGTGCCACTATGTAAGGACCTGCTGTTTTATACAATTATACATATACAATTATATATGTAATATTTGTCTCATGTATATATACACTTAGGGAAATATAGAATCTGCTTTAAAGGATTGTTTTCTATAAGATTATATAAAAGATACACATATTGTCTTATGGAGAGAGAGAAAGACAGAGAGAGAGAGTCAGAGCCAAATCAATTTTAGTTTTGCCTATTCTGTCTGCAGATCATTGAAGTTTCATTTGTTACTTTACATCCTCCTCCTCCTCCATCCTTTGGTCTGCTATGATGGCTGAGACAGATACATCCAGTCAAGAATTGCTTCCCATAAATTAAACTAAGAAAAGACATATTTGCACAATTCCTTAGAATTTCAATTTCTCTGTTCTGTCAAAACAAGAAAACAAATCAGGGAGAGAAACCGAATTTCAGATACTTTTTTTGTGCAGGATTAGTTACCACATTCCCCTAGAGGAGAGACAAATGTGACCTTACAGTACTGTGGGTATTAGAACTTGTGATTTCAGGGGATGACAAAGTCCTAAATTCTATCTCCTTGAAATTTGTTTCCAGGATGTTAACTGCAAAGCAAGTTATATATAGCAGTAAATGCATGCTTAATTTGTGCAGAAATCATGGTGTGATGAATACAATTAAGAGCCTCAGAGGGAATAATTATATTACTGCACAAAGCTGGTGGTTCTCAAATTGCTTGGTGCCTAGACTTTAAATTGGCCTGCGTTCCTGTTGTGAAAGTCATCCGTAGCAGAACACAACTGCAGCAGGAGTGAGGGAGTTTCAAAGTCATGTAGAAAGCACATTCTTTCTGATCGATTGCCATCTTTTCTGGTTTAAAGGCAAAACAATTGGCAACAGGCACGATAAAACTGATTGAACTGATAAAAATATAAATGCAATAAACATACCCCATGCATTTTAGTCTGCTACTGGGGAGATGGTAGGGAGAGAATATAAAACGACTCCAAATAATGATTTCTAAGCATCATTGTATGCAAATAAATTTTTAATAAGAGAACATACAATGAATAATATTTCATTTCAAGAATCAAACTATAAATTCAAACCTGGATTTGTATACATGGAAGAATGATTTTGGCCTGCCCCCAAAGATTAACTGCATATAGCAACAGCAGGTTATGACCTGTTTAGGGCTATTCTCCAACATCAAAATTATATTGGAGATTCACCTTATTTTAATAACTCCAAAGTGCTGACTGGTTTCATTTGGCTCAGGAAGCACTATTTGTTCTGAAATAGTTTTCTGATACTTGGCTCCTAGCTGGTCAATGCAGTTATTTTTATGGTGATAAACAATTCACAATTGATTTACATGAGGTTGCTTATTATCCTTGTGATTCTAAATTACAGCACCTGATACAGAATACCTAAAGAACCATCTAGTTTCTAGGAATATCGTATGTGAAATTAGTTTTCTCATTCATGTTTGGATTTGATTTTCCTGCATCTGGAATTTGTAAGTCAGTTTCCCATGAGAGAAAAGATGGGCCTTGTGTAAGGAAGAGCCCTGCTGGCTCAAGATTTTCAAACTAAAGAGGAAAATGAAAGTACGTGACCATTTATACCTGCAAAGGCCAGGTACACTTGATGATTAATCTATCATTGAGATTTCTACCTGCTTCTCAACTATAGCAATGTTGGGCTTTCCTATCCCCCTTGGAGACTTTCATTCTAAAAATTGTTGCAAGCAAGGGAACAGTATAGAACTGTTCTAACAACCTTAAAGGTGAAACGGCATAGAAACTATCCACACCCCCATGCCCACCACACAGTTAGTTCAACTTCACATACTCTGCTTATAGGTGACAATTCTATTTAAAGTATTTCCCTAAGGAGTTTCTCTTTGATTTCACTTTATTGTAGTCTTTAGGTTATTACAAAAATGAGAGGAAAGAAAAACACCTTATGTTGTTGATATACCTGGCTTATGGGAAAAAATAATTAAAAATAATAAATGTGATGAGTTATGTGACCCTTGATTTTAAATAACAGATGGGAGAAGTGGAAATTGGCAAGAAACTGATAAAAGAAAACATATTCCTAGAAAACCCTTTCTCCTCCTTCTCTTTGACCCTTTAAAAACCAATACATAGGTAACTTCTTCCAGGTAGTCTTTCCCATGACTTCCCTCCCTTCTACCATCTTTTTTCCATAGAATTCACATACTTTCATTTTTCCTTCATTGTCTTTATTGTTCAATATTGCATATTTCAGCACCATAAGTTAGTGTCCTTAATGCCCTACTAAAATTAAGGTCCTTTGAGGAGAAAGCTGATATTTTATCTAAACTTTGAATCATCTACCTTGATCCCTAACAGAATTCTCTGTACACAATAAGCAGGAAACCAATCTTCCCTCTCTCCTTTATTGCCCCCTACCAATGAATCCTATTTATCTGTGAACATGTCATATCCTACATACACAAATAGATTAAGAGTGAGAACAAAACGTGTGCTGTTTTAGTTTTTTATGCTCAAATCCTGTATATACAATGTTTTACATTTAATATGCCTTTAATAAATATTGGTAAATATTGAATAAGTAATTATTATGTCTATATCTATCAGTATATATAGACGCACATGTGCATATATGCTTGTGTATGTATACATATGTGTGTCTACATATACATACATACACATACATATACACACACTCACATATATAGTTCCATCTTCTAATTTTGTGGAGAAAGAAACTGAAGTTGAAAAAAGTGAAGTGACTTACCCCAAGAGTCATAGCTAATAATAATCTCTGACTTTTATATGGCTTTTTAAGGTTGTTAAAGAAATTTAGACATGCTCTCTCATTTTATCCTTACAATAACACAGGGAAGTAGATAGGGTACAGGTAATTTGACTCATTTTACAGTTGAAACAAGCCCAAATAAGATTGTATTCATAGAGTTGGAAGGGACTATAGAGATCATATAATCTAACTGTTATTTCACATAAGTGGATTCTAGGGCTCAAATCCCTTAAGTTATAGAATTAAAGTTTTAATCTAAGACTGCTAATTCCAAAACTAGTAATCTTTCCACTACACTAAATTGCTGGCTTGCCAATGGTCTCCCTGTTAATATATCAGAAGAAGAATTTGAACTAGAATATGATATTCTAGAGGTCAAAGGAGATATGATTAAAACCAAGAATCACTTTTGCCTTACAGGAAAATAGAGGGGAAGGGTAATGGAAGAAGCATAGGTAATAGAAGGGAGGACAGACTGGAGGAAGAGGTGAATGGGATTCTCTCAAGAATCGAATCTGACTGCTTTGGCATTGCACTATACCATATATTATCTTCATATGAATGCGATAAGCCTTTCCTTCTCTTCTCAAGCCTTCAACTACATCCCTTTGCCTTTATTCTCAAAAGGTATAGTTTCCTCTCACACTGTTGTGATTAGTCTTTTGAACACTTACAACTCCCTTGTCCTCAAAACATCTCAATGTCCTCTTTCTTTTTTTCTATCAGATCTTCCATTCTCAGGAAAAGTGGCACTCTCTTTCTCCTATGTGTCCTTGTTCCATCAATAGTATAGTTTCTCCGATGAATTTTTCAGATCAGTTCTCTCAATTTTGTTTTGATTTCTCTGATGAATTCTCTCCTTCTCTTTTGAGTCTTTTACTTCAGCCTACTGAACAAATATTCAAAAGTCTCCTCTATCAAATAAACAAAATCCTACAACCCCTCCATATTTCCTTCTTATGTTTTTCTTCACTGTCAGATTTCTAGGAAGAGAAAGCTGAAGAATTCTCTATTTCTACTTTCTCATGATCCATTTATTCATTTGCTCAGTTCTTGTGATTTTTGACCTGCCTGCAACACTACTGTTGACCACTAGCTTCTGCTGTATATTCTCCAGTTCCAAGTTTTGTGACATGACTCTCTCCTATTTCTCCTCTTGCCTCTTTTGCAGTGTCAACATCCTATACACACCAGGGCCATGTCCAATGGCCTCTTCTCTCTATACAAACATTTTCTCAATGATCTCTAACTGAAAATATGTTCAGCTCTCATATTTTTAAAGATAACTCCCAAATCTTCCCTCATTTCTCTCCTAAATGCAATCCTGTTATCTTGAGTTGTGAGCTAGGCATCTTCACCTGAATGTCCAGTACGTATCTTTAACCCATAATGTCCAAAAGATGATTCATTAGTCCTAGAGCTTCTCTTCCCTATATGTTCCCTGGTTTCATTAAAAACTTAACTATTCCTTTGGTTACCCAGGCTGCCAAAATGGAACACATCCTTGTTTGTTTATTTCATTCACCTCATTCATATATATCCATTTGTAAAGAATTGTTGATTCTAGGGGCGGAACCAAAATGGCAGAGAAGAAGGATGCACCTTCTCTAGCTCTCCCCCCATAACACATAAAATACCTGTAAAAATGAATCTAAACAAATTCTAGAGCAGCAGAAGCTACAAGATCACAGAGTGAAACAGATTTCCAGTTCAAGAAGTCTGGAAGGCTGACAGGAAAGGTCTATCACACCAGGTTCTCAGCAGAGTGCATCCCAGACTATACCATGCAGCACAGCAAAGATAGGATTGGAGCAGGCTTCAAGGCATGGAATCATGGATAGCAGCTGAGATTCCCACAAATGACAAAGACAGCTTAAAAGGTAAGTAAGAAAGCTCTTTCACATGGGCAAGAGAGAAACCCAGTCTGGCCCCAGTCCTGGCCCCAGGGCAACAGTAGTGTCCACTTTTGGAGCCCTCAGCCTAAAGAGCTTGGGGGAATCAAGCAGCTGATCTGAGTCTCAGTTCTGAGTAGTGGTTCTGAGGTGAGAAGGAATGCTGGCGTGGTGAAGCTGATGGTGGCTTGTAGAGGGAATACTACTCACAGATCCAAGGCAGTAGAGAGTGCTTGTAGTTGCTCATAGACAAGAGCACAGGGCAGAAAAGGAGAAAAATCCTCTCTCTCTATTGTGCCACCTTGGAGGAACTGGGAACTTACAGGTCCCTAGAGTCTGCTTTCTACTTGAAAAAAGTTTAGTAACTTGTTGGGAAAATGCCAAAAAAAGGGAAAAAATAAGACTATAGAAGGTTACTTTCTGATAAACAAGTATTTTCTTCCATCCTTTCAGGAGAGGAAGAACAAAGCATGTCATCAGAGGAAGACATAAAAGTCAAGGAGTCTATGATTAAAAGCTCCAAAAAAATATGCAATGGTCTCACTCCATGGAAGAGCTCAAAAGAGATTTTGAAAGTCAAGTAAGAGAGGTGGAGGAAAAATTGGGAAGAGAAATGACAGTGATGCAAGAAAATCACGAAAACCAAGCCAACAGTTTGCTAAAGGAGACTCAAAAAAAAAAATGCTCAAGAAAATAACACCTTTAACAATAGACTAACCCAAATGGCAAAAGAGGTCCAAAACGCCAATGAGGAAAAGAAGGCTTTAAAAAGCAGAATTGGCCACATGGAAAAGGAGGTTCAAAAGCTCATTGAGGAAAATATTCTTTAAAAATTGGAATGGAGCAGATGGAAGCTAATGACTTTATGAGTAACCAAGAAATTACAAAACAAAACCAAAAGAATGAAAAAATAGAAGGTAATGTGAAATATCTCATTGGAAATACAACTGACCTGGAAAATAGATCCAGAGGAGATAATTTAAAAAATTATTGGTGCACCTGAAAACCATGATCATAAAAAGAGCCTAGACAGCATCTTCCAAGAAATTTTCAAGGAAAACTTCCCTGATATTCTCGAACCAGAGGATAAAATACAAATGGAAAGATTTCAACAATCACCTCCTGAAAGAGATCCCCAAAGGAAAACTCCTAAGAATATTGTATTATTCCAGAGGAGGTAAAGAGGAAAATATTGCAAGCAGCCAGAAAGAAACAATTCAAGTATTGTGGAAATACAATCAGGACAACATAGGATTTAGCAGCTTCGACACTAAGGGATCAAAGGGCTTAGAATATGATATTCTAGAGGTCAAAGGAGATAGGATTAAAACCAAGAATCACTTTTGCCCTACAGGAAAATAGAGGGGAAGGGGGATGGAAGAAGCATGGGTAATAGAAGGGAGGACAGACTGGAGGAAGAGGTGAATGGGTTTCATGCTCTCCTGGGGTGGGGGGTGGGAAGAGATGAGGAGAAAATTTTGAATTCAAATTCTTGTGAAAGTAAATGTTGAGAACTGAAAAAAAAATAAATTATATACTTAAAAAAAAGAAAAAGAAAAAAAAAGTGCTCATTCTGATATCCAACCCTCACATCTTTTTCCTTCTCTACCACAACTACTTTAATTTGGGATTCCATCACCTCTTGCCTAGACTAATGTAATAGCTTGCTGTTTGGTCTCCCTGCATCCAGCCTTTCCCAATCCAACCAATTCAATCCAATAAATATTTATTATGCATCTACTATGTGCCAGGCATTTTGCTAAGTGTTGGGGAATAAAATTAATGAAAGGAAATAGTCCCTGTCCTCAAAGAATTTACAATTTAAAAGAGGAGACTACACACAAAAGGAGAGGAGAAAACAAGGAGGAGAGACAATAAAGAAAATCTTGTTTCATGCATATGAAACTAGGCAGAGCAAAAGGTGAGAACTGAAATAATATAAGAATCTAGTTTTTGCCATCTGTAAAGGAGGGCACTGGGAGGTGTTTGGTGCTCTGCTCTCCAGTGCACCAAACAGGTAGAAGAGGAGACTGAGGGAGGTGTAGTCAATCAAGTCTTGAATTAGCAGCATGGTAGCGATTTTAGAAGTGATGAACTTATCTTGGGAGGGACATCTGGTTCCTGGAAGTTGAAAGCAGGCAGGGCAGCAGATGCAAAATGGCTCTACAATTCATCATTGTATGGTTACCATTAGATTTCTAATACCTTCCTAAAACCCTAAATTCCCAATGTTTAAAGCCTGATTATGTTACTCACCAGACCAAATAACTTCAATAGCTCCCTATTTTAGTTGAAAAGAAATCCCTTCCATGTCACTTAACAACCTTTGAAATCTGGATCCAAGCTAGGTTTCTGGGTTGTTCTCATATCATGCATTACATAACTACATGATTTCCCTCAAACATGGTGTGTCCCTTCCTATCTCTGTGCTTTCGTATAAGCTATTTATTATTTCTGTAATTCTTTCCCTTGTCATGCACACAATTTAAAATTCCTATTTTCCTCCAAGGTTTAGTTTCAGTGTTACCTCTTTTAAACATTAATTCTCCTCTCTTCCAAAAGTCATATTGTATTTATTTTGTATACATTTATGTATGCTTGTACACACACTGAGTGTGTATATATGTATATGTGTGTGTAAATGTGATATATCAAACATAAATTTGCATATATGAATGTATGTGTGCATATACATATACACACATACATACACACATATATATTTTCCTGTCTGAATACAAGGTATTTCCCCTAGAAGAATGTAAGCGTCCTGAGAAGAGAGAAGAGTCTTTGTTTCCCTGTACCTGGTATAGGACCTAAATCTTGCTTGGTGGGAAAACAACAACCACTTCTTGAGTTAAAAGGAGTTTATTCTTTCATCCTTTGAAGAACTGGCAGTGTCAAAGTCACTAGTAATGTTTTTTATCCAAAAAAGTCTGAGTTTTAATTTTATACCCTCATTGAATTCTCCAAAATTTGACTTTTTCAATCTGAACCCTTTTCTGAGTTCTTTCTATTCTTAACTTCTATGACATCATGCTAAGAGTTCCTCCTATTTCCTTTCCAAGGGCTTCTTTTTTCTTTTTTGGTGATTCTTCTTCTCCTCCCATTTCTTCAGCATGAGATAAGACTAACCCAAGTTAAATACTTTCCTTCCAAAGGGAGTCTACACACTCTCCTTTGGGAATCTTATCAGCTCCCATGCTTCAATACCTGTGTGCCTGTATCCTGTGCCTAGGCTCTTTTCTTTCATTCTAACAGACTGCCCTATGTTTTGTACCAAATGGATTTGAATCTACCTACAAAATGCAGACATTTTTCACCTAAGATAGATTTGAAATAAGTTTTTGTGCACAGAAGTATAGACCTAAGAAGATGGACAGTAGAAAGATTGTTGGTTCAAATAATCTACTTTGACTTTTCTTCAGCAGCTTTAAAATCCTCTGAGAATTTGCCTGACGAGTTGTTTCAGTAGAAAGTGAACTATGCAAGGAATGTTCAGCTTGTGTAGATAATGTTTTATTTTGAAACTCTTTATTTTTGACACATTTCCACCCACAAAGTAAGTACTGCACATAATAATATGTTATCCTTGGGGTACAAAGAGGGCTCTATTGACCCACTGTCAGGAGGGCAAGCACTTTGAGTTGTTTTTCCAGGATTGGTAATGGATTTGCATCCCTGCTCTTTTGCCTGCTTACCCTTATGACCAATGACATACAATTACTAGACAGCTGGCTGGGGTTAGGGGTGCATCTTGTGGCTGTGGAAGTGAATGAAGCTAACTAGCCTATATGGGGATCAAACCTACAACCTTGGCCTCATTAGCACCAAGCTCTAGTCAAATGAGCTAACCAGTTGCAACTGTACATACACTTTTGCAGATTTAGCATCTAATACTTTTGCTCTTAAAGTACACATCCTTTGATGGGGGGAACATTAATCTATAAGCTGAAATTGATTTAAATGAACAGAGCTAATTCTGATATACCAATGTTACAAAAACATTTGTACTTTTACTTTCCAGTTATTGCTTAATCTCATTTAAAAAGTAATAACAGTATCACCTTGCTTTCAATGATGGGAGCTTTCGAAGCTTTATTTAGGGGAAAAAAGAGTTTATTTCACTGGCAGGGAAAAATAAACAAGATTTTGCCATACAGGAAACTTTAAAGTCATAGTTGATTTATGCATTTCAGTAGCAAATGTAGCAAAATAACTTGCCAGATATAGAAAATGGTAGCAGGATCTAGAGTTGTATGCTTAATTAGAAACATGTGCTATTTATTTTTCCTTCAGCTGTGACTTTTTTTGTATAAATATTCCACACCACAAATTATATTGGAAAATTTAAATGGTGTACTCTTATAAAAATGTACTCTATTTTTATAGATGCATAGTCTACTTGAGGGAACATGGTCTAATGCCAAGAGACTGTTGCCAGGAAATGAGACCTATAAACTAGGCTTATAGCTTCACAACGGAGTGCTGCATCATTCTTAAAAGGTAAGGTATAGATAATGACAGTGAATGACATGGTATTTAACCCACTTTCAAACTATTCGATGAATAAGGAAGCATTAATATAGAACATTATTGCTCTAGCCCCACCGTGCTCAGCATAATAGTCATCTCAAATGTGCAAGAAATCATGGTATCAGTTTCCTTTCTTAAAGGTCTTTTATCCTTGTCCAGACAAATGGATTCATTTCAGATAAACAAATACATCATTTCTTCTGCTAGAATTAATGCCTTCAATGTATGTTTAACTGTTGATTTCCATTGTGTTTTCACATGGATGAGTTGTCCCCTATATTGAGGCTCCTTATATAGGGAGCAAACATAGGGAACTTGGAACCTAGAATCTCCTCATCTCTCTACAAATAGAGGAGTACAAAAAGCAAATGTTCCCACTTTGAATCTCTTTATCCACAGGACAGTATGTCTAATCTATTTCATCATGTTACCCCAATAATGAAATTGTAATATATGTCAAACATGCCAGTGAGTGGAAAATATGCCATTAAAAATATGCCAGGGAATAAATGCATTCATCAATGCATTGTTCATTTTTGAGCAGAAACTGATCACACACTCACTGAAATCTCTGTTTAGGCTTTTTGGCTTATTTCAACAAACATTTATTAAGCCCTTTCTACATGCCAGGCACTTTGTTCAATGTTAAGAATGCAAGTTAAAAAAAGAATGAAAGAAAAAAAGAACCTTTCCTTGTCCTTAAAGAGTTTACATTTTTAATGTCTCTAGAGAGTATAAACAAGGATAAGTAAATGCAAAATGTATTCTTTCTCTTTTAGTGATATTAATAAAACTTGGTTATAAGTACTACTCCAAAAAGTTGTTTCAGCACATGCTGAGTCTTGGTAATCCAGTTTTCTGTCCCACTCCACAATGTGCTACTTGTCCTCCTTCTTTCTGGATGGTTTTCACAAGACCCAGATGCTGAGCTGCAAAAATTTCTTTTCCAGCGATAGCATCTGGTTCATTGGCAGCCTCTGTTTGCCCTCATGTTGGCTTCAGTGCAGTTGTCTCCAGGCTGTGAAATGGTTAGGATGCTGATGTGATATCTTATTCACTTGATTGCCACTTCTTTTAGCTTACTTACAAGATCTCCACTTTAAATATTTTTTTCATACTTACCCACCTTATGAATAAAATGTATCTGCACACAAGATTTAAACACATAAGAGAAAATGAATGGAGATATTTTTCTTGCTTAAATATGTAGTAGTAATGCCAACAAAATAATGATGATGTCTTAGTGATACTAAGATTTCTTTATTATTTAGGAATAGAGAAATTTGTTTTAGCCTTTGCCTTGACATATATGTATAAGATTATATAAACTTGAATATGCATATGCAAAAATACATATGAATATGTCTGTGTATATATGTAAATGTATATTCATTAATGTATTGTGTTGCATTGTGCACAGATATGTATACAGCTATGTGTAACCTATATATGCATATATAATATATACTGATACATATGTAGTATGTGTATATTTAAAGATTACATACATGTACATACCTTAATACATGTATCTGCAGAGAGAGAGAGAATTTTAAAGGTTTTCTCACTATACAAATGTATTTCCTCTTAGAAACAAAAACACATCCTTTATTGTACATAAATACAAAAATTATAAATCTCTGTAGTTAGCTTTTGAATTTTTTTCCCTTCAGTCTAAATGGAGGAACTTTTTATTCTCAATCACTTAACTGATAGAGGGATAGATCTGGAGTCAGGAAGATCTGAGTTCAAATCCATCCTTAGACAACTACTAACTATGGAAAGGAGTCAAACTAATTATGCTATATTCATATGAAGCCTACAACCTTGGGCTCATTAGGATCAAAATCCAGACAAATGTACTGACCAGTTGCAAATATCATAATATGTTTTTGCAACTTCTCTCAGCCTCTATTTCCTCTTCTGTAAAAATAAGGATAATAATAACACCTACCTCCTGAGGTTGTTATGAGTATAATGTAACATAATATTTATAAAATGCATTGCAAACTTTAAAGAGTTATATAAATGCTAACTCGTATTATTTCTACTTCCCCTATTCCTTTTCTAGAAAGGAGATGATCATGGTCAAAGAAAGAATGCCAACAATTTCCTGATATTCTACAAGGATTTTTCCCAATTTTTTTTTTTAATTTTCAAACAATATAAGTAAAATCCCCCATTGCTCACCTTAGACATATGCTGACTCCAATGGTGAATTTCATCAAATTCATTATTTTTTCTCTTTTCCTTCTCTTTAATGGTTTCCATTCAAGGATAAGGGATGGCTTTCTGGATAAAGGAGAGGGAAATGGTATATTCATAAGGAATGGTGATGTAAAATGAAAAGGTATCAATTATTTTAAATCAATCAAAATAGAAGGGATGCCTAGAATTGTCTTTTAAAAATGAGGCCATATGAAATAAAAGGATTTAAAAATTAAACATAGAGAAAATTGCTAATTTGTGGGGCAAGGGTGAGAGCCTTAGCTCTTTGGATGAGGTGAACCTTGAGGATGAACGTTGTCTGCTCCTTGATTAGCATTTGCCTGCTTCCTCCACTTCCCACTAAAAAATTTGCCATCTACAGAGTGAGCCAAGGGTAAGAGTCAAAGAGCCTTCTATCTCTGGTTCTTGCCTAAGGAGACTAGAGAGGGTCTAAACCTAACCTTAAATAATATTACATAGCACCTTCCGTGATACTTGAGAATTGGCACGAGGCCCATATGTTTTCCCATGGGAAAAAACCCACTAATTCATGCCAGAAACAAAAGTATAGACATTGCCACATTATAAACGGGTGGCAGGCAGCCAGATGCTCACTAGCCAGCTGCTACATCTCTGCCACTATCTGAAGGTTTAGGAAAAAGGAGCCCATGAGTACATTCTCAGGAAAATAACCCCACATCCTTTGATTCTCCTAGTACGTCATCATGTGAATAACTAGACCTTTGGCCAGTCTTCAAGAGTATGATAGTATGCACGGAGAAAATATGAAGTTAAAAATAAAACTTCCCAATGATTGGTATTGTTAAACAGTGGAATGGGCTATCACAAAAAATAAGTGTATCGCTCCCCCTTGGATATTTTCAAATAGAAAATAAATGACCACTTAGGTTGTAGATGCAATTCATGTCCTGGGTACAAGTTGAACTGAAAGACTTTTGAGTTCTCAACTAGTTCTGCAACTCTATGAAGATTTTTGTTCAGACTACCTGAAAGTTATGTAATCACATGTAGTAATATTGAAAATGATGATGATATTTTCCATTGTGTTAAGCACTGAACTGCTGCTTTATATGCAGCTTCTCATTTCAAAATATGTTAAAATACTGCATTAGTGCATAGATCTAGATGTGGAAATGACCTCTTAAGATATATCATCCAAATTATTGTTGAAGAATCAGAGCTCAGAGTTAAAGTCATTCATCAAAAGTTGCACAATTTGTAGATACAGGTGCATTGGAAACTAGGTCCTCTGGCTCCACCAGCATCAGTGCACTGCTCATTATACAAAGCTAAAATGGACTGAAGGAGTTGAGGAGGAAGGAAGCATTTTTAATTGATTAGAATATCTACATAATGACACATAGGACTATTTATAATAATGCATTAATGCAAAATAATTTTATTTACAAGGTACAAATGAAATACAGAGTTTACCTTCAAAAGCCACTAATAGTAGATACGTCCATCTATCTCTCCCTAAATTGTGTCTGTCCTTGCTATTGTAGCTCTGACTGGCAACTCCCTGAGGATTATTTTTTTCACCCCGGTCTGAATTTATTCTACTAGTTACATGTTTTATTGCTTTAAATTGATTTTATTGCTGTGTCTTATATTCAGGGTACCTAAATTTTCCTGTTTCACTCCACCCCACCCCCACAAAGAACCATACTGTTGTTTTTTTTTTAAAGAGAAAAAGCCATCAAATTTGATAAACATATTAAAATAATCTGATGCCATATATGTTTTGGCATACATTGTCACATGTCCCAACTTTGAAAAGGAATGGGAGGAAATGTCTTTTCATAGCTCTTCTTTGGGGACAACCTTTGATTTTATGGCTGTCTTTCCATCTACATTGTTGTAGTCGTTGTGTGTAGTATTTTACTTGCTCTACGTATTTCACTTTAAATCAGTTAATGTAAATCTTTCCATGATTCTCTGCATTCATCACAATATTTTTTTCTTACAGTATAGCAATATTCCATTCCACTGGGGCAGCTAGGTGGTGCAGTAGATAGAACACCAGTGCAGGAGTCAGGAGGACCTAAGTTCAATTCTTACTTCAGATACTTGACACTTACTAGCTGTGTGACCTTGGACAAGTTACTTAACCCCAATTGCCCTGGGTCATCTTCAGTCATCCTGGTGAATATCTGGTCACTGGACTCAGATGGTTCTGGTGGAGAAGTGAGGCTGGTGACCTGCAGAGCCCTCACTCACTCAAAACAAAGCCAAGTGCAGGTCATGTCATTATTTCTCTGACGGCATGGTCTTCTTCAGCACAAAGGATGAACACACATTCCATGCCATTAAGATATCATAATTTTTTAGCCATTCCTTTATTCATGAACATTTCCTTTTTTTTGTAGTTCTTCACAACCATGAAATGTGCTACTATTTGGAGCATTTTTTCATCAATTATCTCCTTAGAGTCCCTGTCTAGTTATTGAATATCTGGGTCAAGATATATGAGCATTTCCCACTTTATTTATATCATTTCAAATGGCTTTCCAGAATGGGTAATACTAATTTCCAACTTTGACCTGTAATCTTTTATTGTGTCTGTCCTTCCACAAATACTCTACCACCAACTATTTCCATCATTCGTCATATTTTTCAGTTTTTTTTTCTTTTTGGCATATGAGGCAATTTATTCCTTGATGCACTAGTTATTTAAGATTTCATTATTAACTCCATTTAGTTCCATGGTTTTTGTTTTTGCTATTTTAACTGATTAAAATTTCAACAAATTGTGGTGTGTGATATATGTTATTATTTCTGTCTTTTTACATTTACTTGCAATTTCTATGTATCCTAATATATTTTCTTTTTTGTAAAAATAGCATTTAGTACTGAGAAATATGTTTATTTTTCTGTTTCCATTCAGAAAGGACTATGTGGATTTTTAGCATCAAAGACTGGAGATTTTTTTTATGTGTTACTTTTCTCTTAGATTTTCAAAAATATGAGATGTTACCATCTAGGTCTTTTAAGAGTTTCACTTAATGTTTCCTCTGTGAATTTAAATTTATTTAATTGATATTGATATTGATATTGTTTTGATACCTCAGTCTTCTTTAAATATAATTCAATTTCCTTGTTTATCTTTGTTCATATTGTGATTTTTGCTTCTTTTTGGCTTATTTAAAAACATGACTTCAACTCCTGATTTTTGCCCAAGATGTCTATTCTGTTTTGCCAAAATTATTTTTTCCTAGAACTATTTGCTCTTTAAAAACTTCTCCTTTTATCTTCATTCCATTTTTTTCTCATGTCTTATATCCTTGTTCTCTTCTCCCATGACATAGCTATAGTGACAGATGTGTTCTTAGTTTTCATCAACACAAAGGACCATTCAGTGTCTAAAGGGAAAGGCAAAGAGAAATTCTCTATTTAGTCAATTTATATTGAAATGAGTATAGTCTTTAACATTTATACCCCAACAAGGTCAAACCACCATATAAATATTAATATTGTAAAAGACCACCCATTACTCGTTGGTCTGTATTTTGAGAGTCAATTTTATAGGAAGACAGGAAAAACTTTTTCTCCTTTACAATTGTTCTCTTTACCTTTCTCTTTGATTCACCAAACTCAGAGACCTCAAACATACAGGAAAGCATAAGCTGGTGGTAAGAAGAGATTATTTTAGGTGCTTGTTTCTTGCCTAATGCCCTGCGATAAAAAGGGCCGGGAGGGGGAAAGTAGGATACACTGAACTATCTTGGTTTATTTAGTGTTATCAAAGAACGAGTGACAATAGTTATGACCCTTTTATATAGATCCTCAGAATCTAGTCTATCACCTGCATTTAAATTTTTAAAAGTAAAGTTTAGAGTGAAAGTGCAACCCACCTTTATAGGGAAGTTTACAATAAAGTTTCTTCCTTCGACTTATAATACTAATACCTGATTGTTGTCTTTTGCAAAATGGTTTACTTCTAATTGTAGTAGCCTAAAGATATGAACTATAGTGTTTTATATCACATTTATCTTGTTAAAATTTCCTTCCTCTTTTCAAAATATGGCATAAAGATATTTTCTAGTCTTGTAGAGTATATTCTGAATACAATGAAAATAATTGATAATAATAATTTTCCAATTGATGGAAAGGTTCTTCCAAAGCTCCAGCCTCCAAATAACATCAGACTGACTCTGTTGAGCAAAGAGAGACTACCTAGCCTTCTTAGTCAAATCCAAAGAAACAGGAAGAAATTGAACCCTAATGTGCACACTTGAAAAGTGAAATAGATGGAAATGTATATTTCTCAGATTTTAACATTACAGTTACTTGTACAAGCCATTGACTTAGTCCATATATATGTGTATCCTGGATGAGCACTGTAAATGGATAATGAATTGAAATTGAAATTGAAAGAGAGAATCTCAGGTTTAATTGTATTTAGGAAATGTTGCAGTATCTTCAACAATTCAAATTGCTTGTCATTGTATAAGCTCAGATATTAAATCTGAATAATCTGAAAATGCTTCATGATGATGAATCTTAAAGCATCACTACTTCATAATCAAAATTATAGAAAGAGAAAATGGCAAAAGAAATATACACTCTCGGTGTAAGTCATTACATGTTACCAGTGATTATTTATATGTAAGATGCGCTACAAAGAACATTATTAAGAATATTTAGGATTAGAAAAGAGAAGTTATGGACTTACATCATAGTTTCCTCAAATGGAAGTTCTCTCTCCTGATTAAATCATAAGTCCAGTTCCAGTCTCTATTTTTACCTTTTACAAAAGAAAGTGATCTGATTGACAGTGTCAGGTGGTACGTTTGTACTTCAAAGATAATAAGTGAATAAGAAGAAAGTTTTCAGCATATTCAGTATAGAGGATTTATATTAAAATATAGACAAGGATCACCTAGGATAAAAAGAAATGGAGAGGATGTCTGTTTTTAATAGAGGGAATAACTATAAAACAAAATTCCAAAGTTTTCCAAGTATGAAAGCTAGTACAACAGCATATCTATACATTTGCTTTCAATTCTATTATCCCTCAGTCAATTGTAACTGCATTGTTGACATTTTTTAAAAAGAATAAAAAAGGTTGGGTATCTTATGTGACAATTGAAATTGAGAGGCAAAGATGAGAAATGTACATCAATCATCCTTATCCCATTTTCTAAGATATACTCAAGTCAAGATTAGGGACATCCACTTAGGCTATTCAGCCTTCCACTTTCTCATTGTAGTAAGAAGTTAAAAGAACCGAAAGAAGTCAGTTGTGTTATATCAAAATCCCACTTTAGTGATTAAGGTATATCCAAAAATCTGAATCCATCACTAAAAAGTAAAATATCTGAACTATACATAAAAAGACCAGCTAAACAGTATTTGACATGACATCCATTTTTTTTTTAATGGAAACAAGAACAGAGATACTAATGAAGAACTAGCTTAATTAAGGCAGCCATACCTTTAGCTTCCAGCTTTATTTAACAGTCAATGCTTGAACAAAATTATCCCAAAAGTTTGAGCTCAAATGTCAAATACTGAAGACAGAGAAAGAAATCAGACAATGGCAGCCCCATCTATATAAGTGGCAAGGATAAGAAATAGAACTTCCTATCCTCTTTATTGGTTGAGGAGGATATATGCAGGAAGATCAATGTTTTATTCTGAATAGTCATCTCTTAGAAATCAGAGTTTCTTTAAGGATTGACTACTTCTTTTCTTTTCAATTTTCTTATATTACCCAGAATCATCTGGATTTTATATGATTTTTATTTAAATTTTCAGATATTTTAGCAATTAAATTAAAATTTCTATGCTACAAGTTAATTGTGGAAATAAAGGTTGGATAATTCATGTAAATATCTATTTTGGCAAATTTATGCATTATTTTAATAAACAAGTCAAATTATTTCTCAACATAACTTTTGGCTGACTAGATTTTCAAGAATACAGTGTATTCACAAAGCTTACAGATTCTTGGTTTTTAATCTAAGTTTCTTTAAATCTATCTCATTTAGATTTTGTAGAAATGGTAAAGTCGGCATAAAATTCAGTAGTCATTGATGTCTCCTATCAATTTTTTAAAAAAGAATAATAAAGTTTGGAGCATTCTGGGAAGATGGTGGAGTACAAAAAATTCCAAGTTCTTCAGATTTCCCCCACAATGAGATAAAATAACAACTTAGGGTAGACATAGAGAAGTAAAAATAAATGAGAGTAGGGGTAGAACAGTGGTCCTCCTGGGACAACTGGAGAATATGTGAAGAAAAACTCCAGGATGAGATTTGGTCCCAGTGAAGAATGAACACCTCCAGGCTAGTTCCACTTACGCAACAAACTACAAACCCTGGGGCTAGTTGAGATGGGAGGCTGCCTGGCTCCAACTACAGGAACTTTTACCCCCAGGATAAAGTTGGGCATCTGAGCCAGGGAAGATTGAGGGAACTTCTGCTGACAAAGAACCCACCTGTGCTGCCAAGACATGGTCCTGAGTGAGGAGGAAGTAGAGTGCAAAAGCAGTGGGTGGGGATGTTGCTGGCTATAGGCACTTACAGAAGGCTGGAGTTCTTGGTTTCTGTTCCAGGTCAGAGGAGAAAACTGAAGGAGGATCTGGGCAGAGGCACCATCCCCTGTATTGCAGAGGTGGAGGTGATTACAAAAAATAAGCTGCTCCAAATTTAAAAAAAAATTAAGTAGGCAAAATCAATCATAGGAAGTTACTATGGGAATAGAGAAGACTGGGGTTCATCTTCAGAGAAGGATACTGAAGTAAAGAAACCCTCTTCTACTCAAGCTGTAACATCATGTGGTCACCTGTTCTTCATTGAACTTTAAAAAGACTATAAAAATCAGATGAGAAACTGAATAAAAACTTAAAAAACAAGCAAAAAACAATCTGAGAAAAACCAGAAGATTATGGAAAGTCAATCAATTTGAAAAGGAGGCCAAGAATTTTAAGTGAGAAAATGATGCCTTGATTGGGCAACAGGAAGCCAGTAAAGTCATAAAAGACCAAGAAATAGTAAAACAAAATACAAAAGGATGAAAAAACAGAAGAGAATGTGAAACATCTCATAAGAAAGACAATTGATCTGGAAAATAGATCAACAAGAGAAAACGTAAGAATAATCAGACTCCCTGAAAGCTGTGATTTAAAAAAAAAAAAGCTGTGATAAAAAATACCAGAAATAATTAAAGAAAATTGTCCTGAAGCATTAGAACAAGAGGAAAAAGTAGAAATAGAAAAAAAAATCCAGTAATCATCACCTGAAAGACATCCTACGAGGAAAACCCACAGGAATAACATAGTCAGATTCTGAAAAACACAGCTCAAGGATAAAATATCATGAGCCACAAGAAAAAAAATATAAATATGACACTGTCATAATTAGAATCACACAAAACCTAGCAGCAGCAGCATTAAAAGACCACAGGTCTTGGAATACTATATATCAAAGAGCAAAAGAACTGGAGTTCTGGTGGAAAATATCATACCTAGCAAAACTAAGTATAGTCCTGAATGGGAAAAAAAAAAGTGTATTTCATGAATTGTCAGACCTTTACAATTTTGTTAAAAAACACCTTATTGAATATTTGACATATAACAGACAAAAGGAAAATAAGATATATACACAAGACTAATTACAAGGGACTCAATAAGGACAAACTATTTACCTTTTTTTATGAGGAAATGTAAAATGGATGTCTAAGATTGTTATTAGTAATTGGGTAGTTCTTAAGAAAGATTGAGGTAGATCTGAGTATAAATTTTAAAAAGTAAAACTGTTTAAGAATAGCTAAAAAGAAAAGTAATTATTTTATACAAATTAGGTATGAAAGGAAGAACCAACCCAGAGGAATTAGATGTGGGAGGAGGACTGGTGGTCCTGTAATGCATACATATAGATATAGATATTGATATCTATATCTATATCTAGAAGAGTAAAAAGTCTTCTAAATTCAGAAAGAAATAAATTGCTAAGGGGAGAGGATGAGGGAGGGAATCATTTTTTTAATGTCTTTTGATTCGTGATTGCTGTTTAAGTGACTGAAGTGAGGCAGAGTTGCACGAAGTTGTCAGCCTCACCCTCTCCCGCAGAGTCATGATAATCCAGTGGCAGGACAGAGGCAAGATGGCTGGTGATGGCTCAGGATGCAGCGGATGACCTTGGCGCCTTCAGTGTCTAACCAAGCTCTAAGCGCTCCACATGGCTTGCTTCATCTACCTTCATGACTGTTGGGACAAATTGTTCTCATTCGCCCATACCACCAGAGGAAGTCTTCACATCCTTGGGATAGACACCCCCCCTTACTCACCAATGGGTTTCAGAACCCTTGGTTATCCTCAACCTGTTTTGGCCTGTCTGTCTAAATGGCTTACTGGGGTGTGGCCACTGCACATGCAGGCTAAAGGGAGTACAACAGGGTGTTTAGATTAATGGGAATGAGAAGAAATAATAGGAAAGCAAGTTAGTTGGTAGAAGTAGAAATAAAGTAGAAGAGTCAGGAGGGATGGGAAATGAGAGATACACACAAACGCAAAATAAAGGTTAGGTGTAGAATTTGTTAGGGAAAAAGGAGCAGGGGTGATAATCATGATCTCAGACAAAGTTAAGGCTAGAATTGGTTTAATCAAAGAGAAAAATAGGAAAACCATGCTGCGTGTAGACAGAACACTGTGTGTTCTTCACTGTGTGTAACAGAACAAATGAAAAATAGAAACTATAGTTTAGGATTTCCATAACCAGCTATTTTCTCCACTAAAATGGTGGGACCTGCCAATACATTTGGACTCTCACAAAACAGTAGAACTTAATATTTTGCTATGACTATACTCACTACCTTTCCAGAATGGTGGCTCTATCAGAGTTTGTGTTCCATGAACATCACCTTTGAAAGCCATAATGACCATGCCACAAAAAGGTATTACAGTATAACTTTTCACAGGAATGTATTATATTTTAGGGTATATTATTTGAAGTAAAGTAATAAAATGCTGAGTTTCATAACTGTGAAATTCTGAAGTTTGTGGGAACAAATATTACAGAAAGAACAACCTAGAATTGTTCATAGATTTCCACTTAAAATACTATTTGATTTTAATTAAGAGCATTTATTGGGCCATAGGGACAAGTCAATAATATAAACAGTATTTTAGCAGGCAGAACTACTTTTTTCATCATAAAAATATTAGTACAACATTGCAAGTAGTATTACTCTCCATTAGTTATACAGTCAATAAATATTTGTGAAATACCTACTATGTGCTAGTATGGAGCTAAGTGTTGTGCATACACTTTAGTATTATATAGCATATATATGTGGTTCATATTCAAAACTGAATCATCTTGTTTTGCATTGCTCTGAAAATTTTTTTAGTTGATGACAAAAAATGCTACAGTTTTGGCTGTGAAAATTTTATAGAAAGAGTTGTAACATTCCATGTCCTGAAGGGTATGTATCATATCAAGCATGCTTATCCATTCAGGTGCCCAGCATATAATAGGAGAAAAGATGCAGCTGATACAAGAGAAGCAGATGGTGAAAGGTACCTGCTGACCAAACAAGAGCTGCAGGATTGAATCTGGGTAGGTCAGCTCATCTGTAATGGATAATCTCAATTGTCATTACACACATCAATTGCTTTTGATACCACTGTATGTCATACAGTGCCTAGGGGCCGTATGGTGTTCCTTGAAACATTTAACAGAAAACTGCTGAGATATTATAATTTTTGCCTCACATTTTGAATCAAGTTGCTAAATTCCCCCATAAGAAATTAATGTTGCTAGCTTTGTATTATTTTAAATTAAACATTTTTAACTTTTGCAAAGATACAAGACTGTTGTTTGATATATATCCAATTTGTCTGCTAATTTATGAAAGTATAATGATATTGCATTATTGTTATAAAGTTAATCAAGACTTTAATGGGACTGCTATGTTACTATCAAGGTTTTTTTTTAATATAATGTATGTATTCAATGAGCTGATTATGCAGTGTGACAATGAATTCACTAATTACAAAGTTATTACTATATCTCTAATGGGAAGAAATTCCAGCTTCCCAAGTTGCAGATTGAAACTTTAAAAAAAAAGTAATTTCTAGGGAGACACAGCAAATAAAAACACCTAGAAAAAGCTGCACAGAAAATACTGTTGTTTTTGTTTTGGGTGTTCCTACTGAATGTTTTATTTTAATCTTTTTAGTCTCAAGCAATTTATGAACACTTCCTTGATCAAGTAAGCTCCCAACAGTGTAAACATTTTGCTTACACTAAAAAGATTTTTCAATTGATTTATAAAAATGTGAATTTCAACAAATCTACTTATCCACAATAACTAATAACACTAAAATAGTATAACTGTAAGTTATGGTGGGAAAAGCATCCACTGTAGCCAATTATGTAGAAGACTCATGTGACTGCATCAATGAGCAGAGGGCTTCTCAGGCTACTTCTTTCTTGAATAACAATTGATGGTTTTCTTTTTTTCCTCCATTTGACAGAATGGCACAGGCAAATGGCACTGGATTTAGCACTTGAAATAAATGATTGCTAAGGTTCCTTCTAGTTCTAGCATTTTATTATTCTCTAGTATTTCATTTTTTATCAAAGCTTCAAGATATTGATTTGTCAATGCTTCCTAATGTAGAAATATTATGTTCAGTAGTATCCTGATAAATATTTCTTTGGAGAAACTATTTCTGTTTTGTTAAAAAGTCACAATATTGCTATGTAAAGTGCCATGAGGGCAAATGGCCTTGGTCTTTTAGATGAATGTTATCTCCACTTATGTATTTATTGCCATCAACGTAGAAAGCTAAAAGGGAAATTGAATATCATCAGTCTACAATAGGACTTAGTCCTACACGTAAGTGACTTTATGTAAAAGATGTTTCTCTGTCCGCATATTCATGACTTTGAACTGACATAATACCTATACAGGCCCCCACCTTTCAATTTAATCATTGTGGAACATTTGACTTGAGGTCTTAAATTTGGCAGTTTCAATTGTTTGGACAAAAAAAAATTCCCATTATTTTTTTTACAAGTGCTGATTTTCCATAGTTGCTCAGTAGAGGCAGCAAGAAGTTATCGTGAGTACCATTCTTTTCTCTTTTTTTTCATTCTAACTAACAGTACTGACAATGTGCTATTTTTCTTCAGATGTTATTTTAATGGACATTATACTGGTGACTTTGGCAGTAACACAAACAACAGATTTGGGAGGAAAGCTACATACATCTTTTGGCAGAGGAACAAATCTTAGATTTATTATCCCCCAGTGCCTCATCAGATCCTTTATCATTATTATTTTACTCAGACTTTTTTTTCTGTTCCCATAGGCCAACCTTAAATTTCCCATCATCTTCAGCCTTATGGGCCATGTGATTGAGCTTGTTGTGACCCTTGACAGGACTGCGAAGACTCGAATAAAATCACAGTAATTGGAGCCTTAAAGCTCTGCTAGCATAAGTGTTTCCTTTCCCTTCCTTCTGCAGCTCCAAATAGTGTTTTGTAATGCTTTTGGTGCCAATTCTGGTGCCTTTGGACTGAGTCCCTACAGGTTTCTGAGCTGTCTATTCTAGCTCTTTGGATAAATGAGGCATTTAGACTTGGCAGAGACTGTCTTCCTCCTCTGATTCTCAGAGAATGAGTATATATGTCCTTGTCTTTATTTGCTTTTGAAGTTTTAACTGGTATAGTCTTCTACAAAAAGATTGAAGGTCCTATTTCACATCTAGACTCTGACACATACTAGCTGTAGCAGCTTCAGGGACCCGTACAACTCACCAAGATTATCAATTGAAGAATGGAAATAATGAAAGACTGAGGTAGTCAGACTTGTGCCTTAAGAAAATCAGCAATGGAAACTCCTTAGGAGCTCCTTATACCGATGAAATGAGAGTGAGAGGAAGTGAGAGAGACAGAGACACAGGCAAACAGGCAGATGCAGAGAGACAGAGAGAGACACAGAGACAGACAGAGACAGAGAAGGTGTTCTTAGCATTTGAAAATCTAGGTATGGATTTCAAAGAGAATGTTCATGGAAGGGTAGACCTCAAATCTATGGGTAAGTTAGGGGGATGTCTAACCCAAGCATATGAAGACTTCCTCCTGTGGAATGGGCAGATGAGAATAATTTGTTCCAAAGACCATGAAGACAGCTGAAGCAGGCACCATAGAGAAGTTAAAAATTGGTTATACATCAAAGGTAGCAAGATCAGCCATTGTATCCTGGGCCACTGCCAGTTCTGACTTTGTCTTGCCATTGGACTTTGATGACCCAGGAACTGAGAGTGAGGTTGATGACTGCACAATTGTACCTCATTTAAACCCAATTCATGCACAAATCAAGCCATCACTCTGTGATATCATTGTTCCTCTTTGAAAACGAAGAATGATCAACAACATGAAAGGGAAGACATCTAATTTTTTAGTTTCCTTTTTAATTGTATGTGTTTTATTTTATATGTATAAAAAGCATTATTCTGAAGAGGGTTCCATAGGCTTTTTCAGCCTGCTGCAATCACACATATACAAGCAGGATAGCACAGACAAGGGCAGAAACCATTGCGACTTCTCACCTGCGGATTATTGGATCTTATCCTTTCTACTGGTGTTCAAGTTGCTGCGACTCTTAGTTAAAATCTTCAGTTCTCACTGTCTTAAGGTAACACCTAGAGTTTAAGTCACCAACCCCTCAAATAATGAGCTTGTTGTTTGGAGATTTTTTTTTGAATGAAAATAGTTTCAGAAGTTGATTAGAGAAAACACAGAGAAAGTTATTTCATGGAAGATCCATAGTTTGTGGGAAGACATCTTGTTATCTGGGAACTTTGAACAAGATCTTATTTCTGAGAAGAATAAGAAATTGTCCAGAGTACTAATCTACTTATCTATTACTGTTTGTTCTTCATTTTCACAGATAACACTGTACTAACTTACCTCAAAATGTTGTTTTTATAGGATATTATATTGGTGGTTTCAGCAAGAACATGAAAGCAGAGTTGCTTTTAACTGGAACACAGGTTTTTATTTTATATTAAAGTATTCAGAGTAGAAAAAAAGTTTTGGAAGTCTGCATGAAAAACATTACATATATTTAATATTGACTTCCCTTGGAATTTATCAATTTAAAATTTAACACCTTCTTGTATTAAAAAATCAAATTTATATAACATAAAGGCCCCTTCCTCCTTTACTTAGAAAAAACACAAAAAGGAATTATTGAACTCACAAGATCGCAAACTTTCATAGTAGTAAGGGACCTCAGCAGCCAACCCACATACAAAAGGAATTCCCCCTATAACATACCAAAATAGTGGTCTTCCAGCCTCTATTTGCAAACCTCTAAGGAGAAAAATATAGCAAAAAGACAAGAAGGGAACATATATAGTCAAAGAACATGGCTAGTGTATCCTCATGTAAAGAACACCTCATTTCTCACCTGGATACACCATTTTGGAACTTCTGTCTTTTCCACCATGCCTCAGAAAGTTCATTATTGGGAAAAAATCTCATCATCCTTCAAGATCCATCAGCCTTGTGGAACTCCATCACATCATCCTTAATCCCTCTGATTGAAGGGTGATGCCATGAACTCCAAAAGCTCAATTTAAGGAGATAGCCCAAGTCAGAAGATTTCATTTCTCACCTGGCTACACCACTCAGGGACTTCTTTCACATTCTTACCATACCTTTACATTAGATAATTTTGCTGGTGGGTCCTCCACCCTTATCTCTAGCTTTCACCTTACTTTGTGCATTGTTTCCTGAAATTCTTTCTTTCTTTTTTCATATTTGTATCCTTGGCACTTAGCACAAAGTTGCTTAATAAATATTTTTGGATTGGTCGATTAATTATAGAACACCTGTGTCCAAAGACCATGTATTAAGACATCTATATAGAAACATATGTTGTCAATAAACATGGTTAGAGAAGCAATTCACACCTCTAAGACTGCAGGACAGTGGATGTTCTCCAGCGATGTTAACTCCTTTGAATCTATTCCCTCCTGACTTCCTCTGGTTTCTTCTGAACCTTGTTTCACTGATCTTATAACTTTTAGATATACACATATGAGCATATACATGTATGTATGTATGTATATACACCGTCAGCTTATCAATTGAGCTTTTCTCTCCCACCAGTGTCTGAACTTCATCTTTTCAAAGCAAGCAGCTGCCTATGTCATCTCTTATTTTCCAAGTTACAGTCACTAGAAAATTTCTCCTTGATAAGAGCATGGAGATTGAACTGTAGTCATAGGCAAGGCTGTTAGGCACCATATCCAGCTATCAACTAAAAGTCAAGGAGTATTCCTATAGTCTAAGAAAAATCTACATTTTTAATATTGTTTCGTTGACAGCTAAATCAAAACCCTTTCTTAAGAATAATCATCTGACTTAATGGTAAAAATTCCTAAACTTCTCTCAAGCATATCATGAAAATGATTTTGATATAGAAAAAAAAGTCAAGCCAATTAGACAAAGTCATTATTTTTCACCCACCTTATGTATAATATAGTTTTATTACGAGTGGCTGGACACAAGCCTTCTATACACTTTGATCAACCTGATATGGTTATAATGAATTTGACTCAGAAATATTTATAAATAATTCACTAAAGATAAAATTCATGGGCACAATTATTTGCAAAAGACAGCTAAGAAGTACAATTGGCAGTCAATTTTTGTTTTAAACTCACTGATTTATTTATGAACGTACATTTCCTTTTATTGTTCATTATTTTCAATTTTTTGTTAAATCAGTATAGTTGATTTCTATCAAAGTTTGTAATGTTCTTTTTTATGGGTAAGGATTATTTGCTTGTTTTCATATTGGAATTTCATATTTTACAGTAAGAAAATATTTTTATTTCACAGAAAACAAGTTAAATAAAAAAACCTACTACACTATTTTCTTAATCTGTGTTTTAGTTAATACATATTTAAAAAGTCAATATACTTATTTTCATGTCCTTTTATTTTTGGTCTCTTACCTGTTGTTTTGTTTTCTGACAAAAATGATAATCAATCACTGGGGAAAAGGAGAGAAACATATAATCTTTTCTATCCCTATGCAACGATTACCTTGAATCTAGCAAACATAATTTTTTTCTAAAAATCTATAACTTTACAATTCTATAATTTCTTTCTTATTTATTATTAATTGCATATATCTAGGTATGAAAGGAGTACATTAGGCTCTCTCATTATATTTCTGTATATATATCTATGTGGAGAGAGATCATATTTTAATTAAGAAAGGCATAAATTTGACTTGTCTGTGACATGACATTTGTTGGTTGGGTGCCCCTGGATAAGTCACTTAATTTCTCTGAACCTAAATCCTCCCTTATATGGTAATATTAACAGCACTTCTGTATTATAATAGCACTAATTTTGAACATTAAATGTGATAACGTATGTAAAGGGATTTTAATTGCAAGTTATTCCTAATTTGGCAACTGTGTAGAGCATGGATTTAAAAAGGAAGGAGAAACTATAAGCAGGAAATAGGGCACTTACCATTCATTGCTCCTAGTTTTTCCCTTTGAGGCCAATTTGAATAACTTTAAACTGTCTTCCATATGATAGACTTGAGAATACTTCTAAACAACTATAACTTAACATAAAGTCTCTTCTCCCAGATATATATCATCAGATCCTTCAACACAATAGTCTAAACTCTTACCATTTTGGACACCTTCCTCTAGATGTACCAAAGTTAGTCAAAGCCCTTTCTAAAATGTACCACCCCAAGCTCAACATAATATACTAAATGTGTTCTAGTCAGAGTGGAAGAGAACTTAATGCTGAGATTGTCTTAACTTTGGGGCATTTGTTTTTGGATTTGGCTCCCACCTTATATTATTGACATTCCTTTCATTTCTATAAGACCCCAGATATTTTTAAAGAGAAATATTTTGCAATCATATCTCCTCTATTCTATATTTGTAAATTGATTTCCTGAGAGTAAAAAGTAGCTTCTTGTAAAGGTGTTTGAAAGAAAAAGAGAATAACTAGAGAGAATAATGATGTAACTTGGATCACACACCTACTAAGTGATAAAGCTGAAAGTAGATCCTAAGGTTTCTCACATTTTCCAGGGCTCATTTCATGACTTAATCTTGGCCTCTATTTTGTCTGTCTAAATGACCATTCTAGCTTTCTAATTTGCCTGAAATGGTAAAAGACATTTTCCAAACGTTGAATGATCCATAGTGTCAATAAGGAGCTATAAAATTTTATTTGGGGCAGTTAGCTGGAGTCAGGAAGACCTGAACTTGGATCCAGTCACAGACACTTGCTAGCTATGTTATCCTGGGCAAGTCACTTTACCCTGTTTGCCTTAGTTTCCTGAGCTGAAGAAGGAAATGACAACTCACTCCAGTATCTTTTCCAAGAAAACTCAAAAGGGTCACAAAGAGTAGGATACAACTGAAAATCTGAAGAATAAACAAGTTTTATTTATATATTTTCTCAAAAGTGTAAATTTACCTAATTTTCAGTGAAATTTGAGATTTTTTAAAAATTTTTACAAAATAAATAGAAACAAAATACCTATATAAAGAGAGGCAGTGGAATATAGTGAATAGAGTTCTGGGCTCAATAAGCAGAAGATATGAGGCCAAATTCCTTCTCTGGTTTATTAGCCATGTAACCATTGGCAAATCATTTAACCTCTGTGTGCCTCAGATAAGTCTTTGAGATTTATCTATTAAGTAAGAGTTAATTACTATGTAGATTAAAATCATGTTGAAGAGAGTTCCCATACTGGGAATGACCCATGTTTAAAAAAAAGGTTTATCTTTTGTATACTCAAGTACTAGTATACAGAATTTTTTATCATGCCATTAATAACACATGATTTCCTTTATAAAGAATTGTTGGAAATCCTTAAAATTAACCAATAATATATGTTATAATAAATTATATATTATTTTATTATGCATTTTATTATATTAATTTTATTATAACAAGTTTTTGTGCTCATATTTTAATTATTAACAAATTGTAGATTGAATGCAGTGTATTTAAAATAATATCATATAATCACCTATGTATAAGAAGAGGTTAATGTAAAAATGGAAATATTCCTTTGTTAGTAGTGTAGAAATGCTATGATATAGCACCTGGAAATGTCTCGGCTCATTAACATGAGTAACTGGCTTCTACAGTATTACTCATATCCATACTCTTTGAATCCCACCCCATATGCACATATCAGTGTTTTCTTAGAACATTATTAATTATAGACCATGAATTTATGGAATCCAGAATAGAGACTAATAAAGAAATAGGCATTATGTTGAATAAATGAGATGATTCTATGGCATGCTTCAGTGCCAATAACTTTAGAAAATTATTTTGGTTTTCTGCTAAAAAGAATCAGTAATAGCTGTTGCTTGGTTGATTACATGATAAATATTTTGGTCCCTACTATGTAACTGTTACCAATAAATGCCAATAATAATCGCAACAAAATCTTTTGCTTTTAGGTCTGTGTAAAAGGCAGAAATAATCATGTAATCATCTTGTAATTATATGGTACTTACTATGCAATTACATAGTAAATACATAGTAAATTCAAAATAATTACATGGTTATTTGCATTATGCGTAGTATCTAATCCAATTTTGACATATAAAACAGTGGTAGGACCTAAAGGATGAAAAAAGGCTGTCATCATCTTCATAAAATCTGTTATGGAAGCATCTAAGAAGATATTTTGGACAAACTCTAGAAAGAATGGTGTAGACTTGCCATTCACAATGTGACACATGTGAATCTTTATCTAGAAAACAAAGTAGGGAACATACTTCCATATAAAATATATGAGTGATGATTATAATGGCAAAATCTGGATAATTTTTAATCAGGAACAATGTGATACCCTTTTGCTCTACAAGAAGGAATGACCTATAATGCTATATTTCTCTCTTGGTCTGGCATCCTTTGTCCCAAGCACATTAATTTAAATTGTCAACAAAAGAAAGATTTGGCCCATTTCATTGGTATTGTTTAAGACTTTAACTAAAGGTCTACTCTGAGGCTTTATTTGTTTTTTTTTGTTTGCTGTGTGTTCATCCTTCTTTGCCGAAGAAGACCATGCCATCAGAGAAATAAACATGACTTACACTTGACTTTGTTTGCCCAGGTTCTGGATAATGGACAAAGTCTTCCCAGTCATCAATGGAGTGAAACAGGGCTGTGTGCTTGTGTGCTTGCTCCCATGCTTTTTAGAATGATGTTTTCATACATGTTGACAAATGCTTTCAATGAGGATGAACACAGCATCAAGGTCAACTATCGTACTGATGGTAAGTTCTTCAATTTGAAAAGGTTACAAGTCAAGACCAAAGTGGAGGGAGTGTTGGTGCATGATTTTCTGTTTGCAGATGCAAACAAAGTATGGATCAGTTCTCTACTGCCTGTGCCAATTTTAGCCTAAAAATTAACACCAAAAGTAGAAAACATAGTAATTCCACCAATATATCAGTCGTGACATAGCCTTGATTTGTTACATCAGGTCACCTTCTATGAAGTTAAACACATATTCTGCTCCTTTATTAAGAAACTACAACTTTCAATAAGGGGCAGCTAGGTGGTGCAGTGGATAGAGTACCATTGCAGGAGTGAGGAGGATCTGAGTTCAAATATCACCTCAGACACTTGACACTCACTAGCTGTGTGACCTTGGGCAAGTCACTTAACCCCAGTTGCCTCATCCTGTGTCATCTCCAGTCATCCTGATGAATATCTGGTCACTGGATTCAGATGACTCTGGAGGAGAAGTGAGGCTGGTGACCTGCACAGCCCTCCCTCACTCAAAACAAAATCAAGTGCAAGTCATGTAATTTTTTTCTCTGATAGCATGGTCTTCTTTGGCAATGAAGGACAAAGACACACAACTTTTCATGTATGATACAGAGAACTCCTAATAGGTCCCACTATGGGGGACTCTCTAAAAGATTATTGGAAACTGGTAGTCAAGAGGGATGGACTTTTTCTCAGAGGAATGTCTTTTCTATGCAGCCTGTAACAGGAGAGGAATAAAACCAGCTCAGTCCATATTCTTTGAACGCTTCTATTTTGTAATAAATTTTCTCTCCTTTGCACTTCTGGAGACTGGAGATTTTTGGCCCTTCTTTTCCCAAATAATTGGTGACTTGTAGAAGATGCACAAGGCATCATCATAAAGGGTGTCCCAGTCCAGAGAATCAAGATGCTTTTTTTATCAAGATATCATGACTTCAGAGTTGGAAAGAACACATTGAATCTACCACTTTCTTTTGTCTATGAGAAAAGTGAGGCACAGAGAGATCAAGTCACTTTCCACATTCTTCAAGATCACACAACCGCTAGGTGTCTGGGGTAGAATTTGGACTCATCCTCTTGAACTGAAATCTGGTGCCCCATCCACCATCATTTTTGGTATACTGGAAGCTCAAGTAAAAGGTAGCTCTGCCAAATTTCAAGAAAGGCATTCTGAAAGGGCAATTTTATTTTAAATACAGGTTATTCTATACTCTGGAAGTCAACAGTTTTGCCCAATTTAGTGACCTAATCTTTTGTGGTATGGCCCATGATCTGAATGAATCTTATTTTTCTTTAAGTAGACATTAAAATATTTGACTAGGTTTAAGGCTATTTTTCCACTATGGTTCATATAAAATATAATTCAGAAATATTTTTATATACGAATAGAATTCAAGGTATTTTAAAATTGTAATACAAACTTCAAACTTTTACTTATAATTGTTTTTAAAGGAAAGCAAACAGCATAATCTCATGTAAATGTTTAGTTACATTTTTGATACTATTTTAAAAATGCATCTTGCGTAGTGTATTATACTAAATAGCATCATATTAACAGTGTTGGTTATCAAGTAAATCCGTGTGTGTGTGTGTGTGTGTGTCTAAATGTATGTATATGGAATTTACCTTTTAAAAAATTTAACAGGCATAAGTGCCCATAAATCAGTTATGACAATCATTGTTAAAACAATCAATAGTTAGGAATATGCATTAATTCAAATAATATTGATAGCCACATGAACCTGCATCAGTCTTCTGTGAAATAAGAAAAATGAGACATCTTCTTAAAATCAATATTTTCCTTTTTATGTCATTCATTTGGAGAGTATCAATAATACATTATTTTGTAACTTATGTGTCAGTGGTCTTATTTTTAAATATGGGTACCTTTAAAATATTTGCAATTAGAGGTAAAAAAGAAGATCATAAAGCCCTGGAATGGTACAAATCTCTAATTTAGTCACTGATCATATTTTAGATAATTCTTAATTTTCATTATTTTTAATACTTATCGATTTCTAATCTTGATAGGAATTTATGTGGGTATATGTGCCTCTTTGTGTGCAACCGCATAGAATGAACATGCCATTTATAATGCACCACCCCAAAATAGATGTTTGTCACCTACCCTGCACCAGGTAAAATGTTTTAAGAAACAAGAACCTCAGTATCCCTATATTACCTTTGCCCTTGTGAAGTGGGAAGCTATGCAGTTGTGTAGGAACATAAAAATACCAAATGCAAAATTACAATATCTATTCATCAAAAAAAAGAAACATTTTAATTGGTTATAGGTGGAAAATATCTACTTGACAGTCAGTTTCTCACTTTTCACATAAGTGCTTTGCTGCTTGGATGCCTAATCTTGTTTAGTATAGGGAAAGTAATTTGACATGAAAGTACCTAGATGGCTGCCGAAAATTAATTGCCAATTAAAAAAGAAAAATGCTTGTGCTACTCTATAAACAAGCCAACATATAAACCTTTCAGTCTTCTTGCTTTATTTATGTCTTTATAGATCTGGTTTCAACCTATTTGCATACAATTTACAAATTCATATTATAATTCTCTAGTATATTTATGATTTTATAGTTGTATATATTTTACCTCTATGAGAAATATTTATTTCTGTATGCTTCTGTTGCTTATTATTTAACAAAAACATTGCATTACATTTGATAGTTTATGTCTCTTCTTTAGAACAAGACATTTTTATTTGTAAGGGATCCTGAGAAATATTTTCTAACCTCTTTAAGAGAGAGAGAGAAAGTGAGAGAGAGAGAGAGAAGAAACCGTCCTTCCATTTCAGAGACTGATGAGAGTTCAATAGGTAAATCTTTAGTTTGTAAAGAGCATATTTAGTTTCCAAAGATAATATCAGATTTTCAGAGACTGATACTTCTCTCAAAGCTGCTCAACAGTTTCGGTACTTTTCCTGCATATTAGCCCTTTCCGGGCCTGCGTCCCATGAACCTATACATTCCCCACAAAAGGAAACACTCCCAACTTATTTCAAGAGGATTGTCACCTTAATGGAGTTGAATTTAGGAGAGTTAGTTGAGAGAAAAGCAATAGAAATGGCTCTTAGGGGGTCACCTTAGGGAATCTCTAAAATCTCTTTTCCACTCTAAATTATCTGATTCTTTAGTTCAAAATCATCAAAATGAGGAAGGAAAGGCTCAACATAAAAATCCCTTTGCTCCGATTGGAGAGCAGATCTGTAATTACAGCATTAAGACAAAGAAAGGAATGTAGTTAGTGTGAATGATGTTTGAAACTTAGAGGTGAGAGTATAGAGCACATTCAGTATTCTCAGTAAGAAAAACCAATGCAGCTCTGTGTGAAAGGAGGCCAAGTATTGAACAAGGAAGTCAAAGTCCTCTCCAACTGGAAAGGTCTGGCGTGTGACCTTGTGCCTTCTTAAAAATGAAAGTCTATGTTCTAACCAGCTCAGGAATTCCTTTTCTAATAAAAACAAGGCCTAAAAAAGGCCTTTCTGTTTCAGATCTGTGTTATAGTTTATAGTTCTATTGTATGGCTGTTCATGCAATTAACACTATATCATGCTTAATACCTACCACTTTATGGATACTTACTGTTTTGTGCTTTGGCAGCTTCTCATGGTTTTGAGCAGTAGAAAAAGGCTAATGTGATGAAAGATCATCATTTATCTTAGATTAAGTACTCCCATGTTAAATATATCATGCCATTTCTTCATAAGTTGCTTCTGATTAAAAATCCAATAGCAGTAAAACTCAGTTTCTTAAAAGAATAATGGTAAATAGTTTATAGTAAAAATTATAACCTTTATATACTGTTTTATATTTTATAAATCTCTTAAGTTTGATCCTGATAATAATAACCTGTGAGTTAGGTAAAGTATTGTTCCCATTACATGGATGAGAAAAACTAGGCTGAGTGGAACTTGATTCCTAACTTCGAGTTCAGCCTGATAGCCCTCACATTTATGCTCTCATTTTCCAAATCATAAAATCAACATCATGTCTCAGTCTTTCATCACCTCTTGTCTTGGTGATTACAACAGCTTCCAAATCATTCTCCCCACTTCTGACCTCTCCTCTCTCTAATCCATCCTCAACGGAAATTGCAAAAATAATCTTCCTAATGAATAGATATAACCATGGCATTCTTTTGTTTAAAAAAACTGTGTTTCTTCTGGGACAAAATGCAATCTCTTTAGCCAGATAGTTGAATACTTCAACAATATGTCTCCGACCTGCCTCCTCACTCTTATTCCGTATCAATCCTTTTAGTGAAATCCGTATTCTAGACAAGACTAGACAACTAGCTTTTGTCTGATCCAACAATCCATGTTCATCTTCAATGAATTTGAACAAATCACACTCAATTCTAGCAAAAATAAATGAATAAAGAAGAAAGAAGAAAATGGAAGAAAAAATATTCCACTCCTCTAAAGTGGGAAAAAGAGGTATTGCCATTTATTGTTCAATTAAGAAATCAATAGGGAGAATTAAGGTCATTATTAGAGTCCTGGGAATAATGAATATAAAATTTAGATAGACATTTGAACTTTGGGTCCTTTTAATGTGATATAACAACAACTGTTTATTTAAACACTGCAAAGAGGACAATTACAGATCAGCAGACAAGTTCTATGCATGCATTATGGTAGATCTAGGCGTGCTTGGCTTTCTTAGGACAATGTGACCTTGCATGTTCATACTGCATGGTCAGGTGTACTTTTCTCATCACATGTTTCAATACATTTATATTTGATTTAGAACTTCTCTCAAATTGTATTTCAAAATCATATACCATCAATTTTCCGCTTGTCCTCTAGGAAATCTTCATTAATATCAATCATCCTCTCCTGTTCAAAATGTTTTAGCAGCTAGATTTCTAGAGCAAAATTCTCTTTTACTTGTTCCATAGCTCCTTTACCTTTCTAGGTTTTTTTACTTTGTTTTGGTTTTAAGTCTTATCTGCGTCTTTCCTGATGATAATGTAAATATAATTGGTTTTTAAACTTGGGGCTTTTTTTTCTCTTTCTGTGTTACATTGCTCATTAATTTCAACATTGAAATTATTGTAACTTCTTTTTCATTGTCCCCTAAGTTTATCTTTTTGATAGCCCTCGCCAAAAGAATCCTCCTCTTTCAAAACTGAACTAGTATGCACCCTATGATCATAGAACTGGCACTGCAAGTGACCTTGGCAATCATCCAGTTCAGTCCCTAATCTTGCTGTTGAGGAAACTGACACACACAATGGTTAAAATGTCTTCTCTAAGGATATACAGGTAGTAGAATAGCAAATTTGGTATTCACACGTAGGTCTTTTGACTCTAAATTCATTGATCTTTTCACTGTTCTAAGAATCTCTCACTCATAATTAAATCATTGTCAATACTTCATCAGCTCCACAATCTCATCAGTGCTGGTATTCTCTCCAGTCAATTTTATTAAAACCCATTCATGCTTTGCCAACCTGTGAGATTCTCATCCATGTCCTTGCAACACCACAATCTCTCACATGAGGCTCTAGTCAATGTCTTTTGCCATATGCCATATATTTGTATTCTAATATAGCACTCAAACTATCTCTCTGGCATAAGTTAATATAATCTAATTAATATATAATATAACAGAACAGAACATAATATAACATAATGTAATGTAATACAATACAGCACAACAAAACACGATACAATACAATATAATATAACATAACATAACAATATGATATGATACATAATGTGATATGATGTGATATAACATGATATATATCATGTGACATGACATTACATGACATGATGTGATGTAACAATGCAACATGACATAATATATTATATAAATATATTTTTATAATATAATGTTATGCTATAGCATATATATTATTATATTATAGTTAATATAAGTTCTTGGAGACAGAATCCCTCTCTCTCTTATTCTCAGCATCTAGTATAATATCAAAAAACAATCTGACTGATCCCCATCATGCATTTCCATGATGATATATGTTTCTTTTCTTTTCTGAGTCAATTGATGTTAATTGACTTGCCCAGCCAGGACCACGCTGCTAATAATTGTTAAGCATCCGATGCTAGATTTAAACTCAGGTCCCCCTGACTCTAGGGTTAGTGCTTTATCTACTGTACCACCTACTTTCCTCATGATGATATATGCTTGAAAATTTTTCACACACAACATTATTGTTAATATATTGGAAAATGTAAAGGACCACCATCTTTCCACTAAGTTTTGGGTAATCTGCAATTTTAAACCTCCTATTCTATGATTAGTAGTCAAATAACATTATGATTTTTTTTCTTTAGAAGTACCTGTTAATACTGAAAGTTCTATGACATTTTCAAAAGCAATATATCATCCTCTTTCTAACATCTAGTCCTGGGCCACTTCACTGTCCATATGCACCAAAACTTGTCCAGAAGAAATGTATTACCTCATCAGATCAATGGGCTTCCTATCCTCCTGAATAGCACAGAGTGGTGACACTATATTCATTTATGCAATTCTTCTAGGGTTAATTCTCAGGTTGTCTTCTTCGGGTGATTATTGACCTCATTGACAAGGAACTATAGTACTCTGAGGCTCAATGTGGTCAGATTATTGTCATCCGCAAACAAGTGGAGAACTTAACCATTAATATGTAATCCCTATTCTATTTGAAGACAATGTTGGATAATATTCTATAACAATAGCAAAAAAATGTTTCATAAGCATGTTTTGCACTTGGACAGATGAAATAAATCAAAATATCATTAAATAAATTTTTGTTTTTCACTCTATGGAAGGATCTTATATGATCTTAAAGTACGTATGAGTAAGATACTTTCTTGAACAGACTTTATAGCTGAATTTTGCTCTACAAGTGAAATCCTTTTTTAGGTAGGGAACTGTGGCACAATGGATAGAATACTATACCTTGAGTCATAGAGATCCAAGTCCAAATTCTCTCTCAGAAATGTAGCTATGTGACCCTGGACAATCACTTAACCGTATTTGCCTCAGTTTTCTCCTCTGTAAAACATGCAGCTACCTCCTACAAGTTGTTGTGTGGATTTAGTGAACTAATATTTCTAAAGTAGTTTACATATCTTAAAACACTATGTAAATATTATTATTCTAAAATATTAACAAATAATAAATACAATTAGATTTTCTGTAACTCTTAAGCAATTATTTGTGTAACTCTGAGGTACCAGATTCTACGGTAGAAAATCATTTACAGAAACTTACTTGCTACCTATCTAAATCTCATCATTGACACTAAATATACATGCACAAATATGAGTATTCAAATAGTACTAGCACCTCTGGTGTTAGGGCTTGCTGAGTCCCTTTCAGAACTGCTCATCTGCCTTTGGTGTTCACCTGATGCTCAACTTTCACCTGCGACTACAAGAATCTGTAGCATACTTAAGTAGTCATACACAGGTAAGCTGTTTTAGCAAACAGGCTAAGCCACATTAAGGGTGACCAATGAACAAAGGTGGTATCTACCCAAAGCATGTGAAGACATCCCCCAATGGAATGTGTGGAAGAGAATAATTTAGTCCCATGATCATCAAGGCAGCTGAAGCAGGCACTGTAGGGCATTCAGAAATTGATGAGACAATGAAGACTCCAAAGTCATCTACTACATCCTGGACCGTTGCCAGTTGTTCTTTGTCTTGCCACTGGACTTCAGTGTCTCTAGAAGAGAGAATGAAGCTGACAGCTTTGTGCAGCTCTGCCTTACTTAAATCCAATACAAGTGAGAGTCAAGACATCACCCTGTGATGTCGTTGATCCTCTGCAAAAGCAAAGGAAAAATAACCTAAAGATTTTTCTTGACATGAGAAAAAAGACACATGGGCTTAGTACTTGTTGATGCCCTCTCCATGGCTCCCACTGATTCCATTAAACCAATTCATTTTCCCCCCAATAATCATTTGTTATTGTCATTTTGTTAAAATATCTTGAAAATCAATTTATTGATGTTTTCACAGTTGTGTTTGACATGGATTTCTTTTTTAAGTGCTTGATTTGGTCCTATTGCTCCTCCTGATTTAGTCTCCTTGAATGTAATTTTGACTTCCTCACATAGAGTATTTCCACTGGGACTGAAGTGGTAGAGTCCAAATGAAATAGATTTGCTGTTACAAATAAAATGAAAAATGATTATCTCTCATATGGCACTTTTATAATTCCTTTTATTATAGTTATTAGTGTAAATGATTGTGTTTCCCTTGTCTTAAAATGTAAACACCTTGAGGTTAAGGATTTGCTTCATAATTATAACCCCATTTTCTTACTCTTTTTCCATTCTGTGTATGACATCTCATCTCCACTACAACTGGGACTTTAAAGCTTTTCTGAAACTTGTTGGATTCTTGAGGGAAACTTCTCATTCTTCCTTTTGTTTCTTCCAAAATTCTGTTTCTTTCCACACAGCTCTTTAAAGATACAAGTGTCCACATCTTTGTCTCCATGAGACACTCTATGAACTACTCATCACTTTCTTAATCATGTCAGGCTTCTCCCAACAACGAGATGGCAGAGTGGATAGAATACTAGTCCTGGAGACAGAAAGATATGAGTTCAAATCCACCCTCCGACACTTATTAGTTGTGTGACTCTAGGAAAATCTGTTAACCTCTGTTGGCCTCAGTTTCCCCAACTATAAAGTAGGGATAATAACACCTACCTCATGGGGTTGTTATGAAGATCAAATAAGTATGAAGTCCTTGGCAAAGAGTGGGCTATATACATATGCTTATTATTCCTTTCCCTACTGTTTTAAGGGCAGTGTGGTGTCATGATAAGTGTCTTGGACTTAGGATAAAGAATTCAGATCAAGTCTTGGCTCAGATAGTTATTCTCAGTGTTATCTTTGTTGGTTGGTTACTTCTGATTTTTCATACCTATATGGGGTATTCTTGGCAAAAATACTAGAGTAGTTTGCCATTTCCTTCTCCAATGAAAAAGGCAAACAGAGGTCAATTGACTTATCCAGGATCACACAGCCACTGAGTGTCTGAGACTAGATTTGAACTGAGGAAGATAAGTCTTTCTGATGCCACATCCAGCACTCTATCAACTGAGTCAGCTGCTTCTTTAACTACTGGCTTTAACTACTCTGAGACTTAGAGTTACTCATTCTATAAAATAGTGATAATAGGATTAAAACCGTCTGACTTTCAGCCAAAGAAATTTCTTCGTAAAACTTAAGGTTTAATATAAATATGAATTATTATTTATGAACTCTCAGTAGATTTTTCTTTTTTAATGTCCTTAAAGATCTCTTTTTGGTGAAGGTAATGCTTTCTGAAAACTTTGCCTATTAAGACTAATATGTTGCAAGCATGACTTATTTTAACAAAAAAAAGACGTTTCATATAATGATTTTGTGATTATTTTTATTTGATTGTCATATACTGGATACCACCTTCTGCTGTCATAGGACCCAGGCCCTATTCTTAGAAATCAAGATCACAGTGGATATGCTTGTTTACTATTAAATTCTGTAAAAATGCTGATCACTTCATTTGTAAATACGATAGAACTTGAAAAGGTTCAGAAAAGTGAAACTAAAATTATCGCAAGGGCTAATGGGGAAAGAGGCTCTTGAATCTGGGAATACCTATATGAAAGAGGATTCTTGTCAGGAACAGCAAAGATTGCAAGGTGATAGAAGTGAGATAAGCAAAATCTGTAAAATCATCATTGGTAGGGATAAGGTAAATATAGAATTTATTTACCAATTCCATTCATTCATTCCTTTTATTTAATCAAGGAATATTAGTTGAACTGTGCTACATGGGAGTTGGGGGAGGCAAAATGAAAAATGTGTAGCCTTGCACTCAAAAGAAATCATATTCTGGTTGTTAATGCTACTGTTCAGTTGTGTCCAATTCCAATTCCAATTCTAGAAGACCCTATGTAATCATATACTTTCAATGGGGTTTTCTTGGCAAAGATACTAGAGTGATTTGTCATTTCATTCTTTATTCAATTAAGACAAATGTTAAGTGACTGACCCGGTCATACAATTAGGGAGTGTCTAAGGCCAGATTTGAATTCAAGTCTTCTTGAGTCTAGGCCCAGTACTCTATGCACTGAGCTATTTAGAGGCCTCATAGTCTGGTAGGTGGTAATATAAAGAAGAATTCGAATTTTAAAAGGTTCAGTTAAAATAATGGCTGGAGTCATCTAGGGCCTTAAGACTATTGTGTGGGTAGAGTAGAGACAATGGGTAAGTGGTTAATCCTATTAGTAGGACCTATGGCGTATTCATTCAAAGAAGACTAGCCCTTCTGGTGTGAAGGTTACCAAGCCCCTTTCAAGGCTGTGTAACAATCTTTGGTGTCCACCTGATAGCCAACCCTCAACTTTGGTCCCAAGAAGCTCTAGTATACAGTAAAACCTTCTCAGCTAATGGGCTAAACCAGGTTGAGGGTAATCTAAAAGGCCTCAAAACTGTGCGTTAGTGGATGTCTACCCCAACCATGAGAAGACTTCCCCCAGTGGAATGGGCACATGAGAACAATTTGTCCAACAGCCATGGAGGGGGATGAAATGTGCTGTGGGCAGCTAAGTGTTTGGTCAGACATTGAAGATTCCAAGGTCATCTCGACTTTATCTTGACATTACACTGATGATTCTGAAAATGACCATGAGGCTGAGAGCTTTGTGCAATTCTGCCTTGCTTAAATCCAATTCACATGCTCAAGTCAAGCCATCACCCTGTGACAGCATTAGTCCTGGTTGAAAACTAAGGATGAATAACAATCCTATTAGTGATATCAAGGAAGACAACCTTCCTTGACAAAGGTCAAGTCTGACCCTTTGTGTTAATAGCTAAGAAATAATCCTCAATTTGAATGCTTTAGTGTCTGACACAGTATGATGGTTCTAGCAATTTTATACCTACCATCTTGAATAATTTTTTTTCTTCCTTAGTGTTCAGAGACATTTCAGATTCTTGTCCTATTTCTAACGTTATAGTTATGACTTTTTAGTACAGGGATCGCCCAGTGAATAAACTCCTTCTACCAATGCAGATGAGTCTGTTCTGAAACTTAGAGTCTCAGAAAGTTGCCTGGAGCACTAATAGGTTAAATGTCTTGATCATGGTCACAAAGTTAGTATATCTCAGAGGTGAGAATGGAGCCCAGGTTGTCCCATCTCCAAGACCAGCTTTCTATCTACTATACCATGCTATTTCTCATCTTGTACACCTAATCTGCTTAGTAAATGTTCATTGAATTATTGAATTATCAGGCAAAATAACCCACATCTCTACTTGAGTTTCTACTAAGAAAGGATCTTGGCACAGTGCCTGACCCATCCTTGAAACAAAATAAGAGGCTTTGGAATCTTCTGTAAAAAGCTATAAGGAATAACCGAACAACTTTTGAAGAACAGAAATATAGTCAGAGTGACCATTTGGATTTTAACAATTCTTCCTCCAAAGAAACAGTGAGATTTAATTAGAAATTGAATGTGAGAAGAAAAAAAAACCAAAATGAGGACTCAAAGATGGCTGCAAAGAATTGTGCTCGACAGATCCAAAAGATAGTCATGTCAAGCAAACTGATAATCAATTTAAGAAGAGCTCAGGACTTAGAGAGAAAAATGAAGAGTTTTATCTTTTCCATTTTTAGTGGAGATAGCAAGACCCATACATTGACATGTCAGAGAAATAGCAGATACACAGAAATTCTATTTGCCCTGCCAAATTGCATGTTTATCAACGTCACTCCCTCTCCTCCTGCCAACAAGCTACCCAACTTCTTTCTATGTCTCGTATCTGTCTATAGGCAGACACAAGTCATGATTCATAAAGGCATCATTTTTCAATTGACAGACCTTTAAAAAAACAAAGAAGGAAGAGTGATAGAGATAGAAGGAAAAAATGCTTATTTTGTACTATTTCCAGTGCAAACCAACAAGTAAGTTTAACATTAATCAATATGTCCATAGCTAATGCATAGTAATGCAGTTAAAATATTCAATTAAATATAAGAAGCTAATATAGTATTTGATGGGGAAAGTGAGGCTATGATCTTTCCCTATATTTTCATCAGCATGAAAAACTCCTACCAATTTAAATAGTCAACTGTTTCTTGAGTTTTCTTCTTAGTGAATTATATAAAACACTAAATGTTTATATGATGTTTCCATGGTCACACTGCTATTTTGTATTAGAGACAGGACTCAAATCTTCCTCATTCCAAGACTGGCCCTTAATCCACTATACCATGATGCCTCTCATGATATTTTTATGCAAATACATACATGTATAAAATGTTTAAATGGAATAAATTTTACCTTGTGAATTGAAAAGGAAAATTCAAGAAGCATGAAAAACATAAAAGTACAAAAAAAATAAATTCAGGGCAAATAAAATATCATTAGTGTCATTGGAGGATTATGAGAAAGATGTCTCCATTTGGGCATTTTCATTGTCCAGGAACATTTGCAACATAGAAGTCTTATGACAAACAAATCATGAGATGGTCTATGATAACAGATACTAGTACACCTTAAAGAAGAGGGAAACACTCAGAAGATATTGCTAAGGATAGAACTTGACTGATTGTCTTTATTATGTAAATCCTTCAGAATATTCTGTGCCTAAATCTTCAGATAGTTTTATAGCACAAAATATATCCTTAAGGATATTTCTAATAAAGAGAAACCATTCAGGAACAAAAGAATCCTGAGACATCTCAGATGTTTTTTTCCCAGTATCTCTCTGTCCAAGACATTCAGTTAAGTAACCCCAGTATCATGAGCTAGCCAATGGCACTGGCTCACCCTGCTTTTCTTCTGCTTCCTGTAGGCTACTTAATGCAGTGGAGAGGTTAGTGTCTTCGTTACTTTTACTGTCAGCAGCTACTACTGTCTTTCAACCCACACAGCTCCACTGTCTTGACTCCTTAATTCCAGAAATATCATACTGTACACGTTTGTCACAAATTCCCAGTATATTTGGGATAGACTCATTCTAGATGAGTGAGGATCTTAGTGGTCCAATCATGAAATATTATTATTCTTTTTCATAATTTATGCAAAAAAAGAAGTTGTTTTTTTCCTATAATTTTTGGGTGTCTCATGACCTCTCAAGAATCTGATCTTCCATATAAGTGATATAAGTGTCTATGATAATGACTTTCCTGGAAGCCTTATCCTCTATTACCACATTGGGTCACAGATTTAAAAATGAATATTATATTCATCCTGTCTCATATTGTTAATTGGGATAAGGAATATTTTTTTTTACTTCTTTAATGTTCCAAAGCATGGTTTCCTAAAAGTCCAAAAGATCTTTTTTTTGGTTTTAGAATTACATTACTAGCCTAAAGTTTTGGGGGGAGGTGTGTGTGTGTGTGTGTATTGTTTACATTTTTTCCCCTTTGTTACACTTGTGTGCACTAATTGGTTTGGTTCTAAAGTACTAAACATATGTAAAAAGAAGCATCAAAAGACTTTCTATCATCTATTTTTAACTTTTTATGTAATGATCAAATTCTGACCTCAAGTATTTTAGTAATAGATTTTTGTTTTTGCTGGGTTTTTTTTTGTCTTTTTTGGTAAGATGTGACCTTGTACTGAAGAAAGGCAATGGTCCTCTGATTTCATTCTGCTTGAGAGACTGTTAATGCAGAAGAAACCAAGAGATGCTAACAGGTCACTGGACAGTCCTTTATAAATATTCAGCAGAAATGCACATTATGAAAGACACTAAAGCTCAAAGTAATCAGAGATATGCTGAATAAGAATAAAGTATTCCCTATCTAGAACTCCAGTAGAGATTTTATGGCCTTCTTCCTTAATGAAGTTACACTTGTGACTAATGGACAAGGATGTCAACATTTTCCCTTTGATTTCATAAATTTTGAGTAATTTTTATTGACAAAAATCATACTTGGAACAAAATGGTCTTCACTGAATTTTAGCTTAAAAAAAAATAAGTGCCCCCCCATCACTTTTCTAAAATTTATTAAAAGCTGTCCTTGTTTAATAAATGAAACATATATGTAGTAAAAAATGAAATAAACAACAAAGAGTTAATATATCAGAGAAAGTCATGGGGCACAATATTACTAACTGAAAACCTATCTGTTCCTAAAATGTTTGTCTGATTGGATATCAGAAATGTTTCCAGAGAATAGAGAGGCACCTTGAGACTTGTCCCCTAGGGAAAGGAATACTAGGTGTACAGATTGTGACTATACAGAGTTTTATTTCTTAGTGGTCAAGGAGCATCCAGAGTATAGGCAGAACACTGAGGATCCCATAATGGAGCCAGAGAATGAAGAGAAGGCTGGAGAACTATGTCAAAGTACTCAGAAAATCAGTTAAGAGTGTACAGAGGCCACAGGGACTGACTCACATGATAGGATTGGTTTTTAGAAAGTTTCTTGAGAACAAGGACTGTTTTGTTTTTGTCTTTCTATTCCACGTGTCCATCCAGGACCCTGTATGCAGGAGCTTAATAATTATTTGAAGGCATAGGTATTTTGATTAAGGAACCTAATACGTGGTTCTAATGGTCAGTATTAGAGACCCAGACAAAAGGGTAAAAATACCTGTATTACTTATAGAAAATAGATAATTAGCCCCCTCCTAACATAAAGTATAGCATGCATATACACATAGGAATTACTAATCAAAAATCAAATACTAATGAATGTTCAAAAAATAAAAATATTTGTTCACAACTGCCATTTCACTAAGTTCTTTCAAACTATTTTTTTTTATCATTTAGCATCACAATTGGGTCATCTTATGCCATTTCTCCATAAAAACCATGTTCAGCAATCATAGCTTAAGTTATGAGAGAGAACCACTGATGGTTATCTAGTGACCATTGACCGGAGAATATAGGTCAAGCTCTCTGGGTCTCATTTTCCTCATTTGTTAAACGAAGGAGTTGAATTAGATTATCTCTAGGGCTTTTTGAATTCTTAATCTAAGATATGTGTGTGTATGTGTGTGTGTGTATATATATATATATATATATATATATATATATATATATATACATGTACATGCACATATCCCACACATTTGTATGTATATGTTTTGCATATGCATATGTGTTTATACATATATATGTATACACACACACGTGCATGCATCAAACATTTCCCCATCACTCTGGATGAGAAATACTAGTAACTATTCTCCTTCGTTACAAATTTACTTTTGCCCCACCCCCCCCCTTTTCTTCAGATACACATTCACGAAGAAAGCAGCTTTAGACTACATTTGGAGTTAACTTTTCCAAGTCTGTAATATCCTAAGTCAGGATTTGGAGCAGGCTCACAACTTGAAGAATGTACTTGTCTAAGTTTGAATGGGTTTCTTATGAGATAAGTGAGGAAAGCTAAAACAAATTAAAAAGGGCAGGGAAGTATTTTCATTTTATCTACAGCGAAACATGACTGCTTCCCCCTTTTCAAATATTCGTTGGAAGGAATATCATCTTAGCGCTAAATAGTTTACATGCTTTCTTAAGTATTCCTTTAAATTGTCAATATGTTCTTTACCTGATGCTGCATGTGTCTTTCAGTGACAGAACGACATGATCCCTAAATAATCGGAACGATGGGACAATCCCCAAATATCAAGTCATTCCTGCCTTTTAAATATATCTTCTTTCCCAACCTAAGGACCACTGGACCCTTATGTATTGTACACATGTGAATCTAACAGCCTTGAAGGAGCTAGCTATATTCACTTTAGGTCATTGTATCTTTTCCTCCTGCTACTTTGACCACAGGTGTCCTCTATGCTTTTGACACTAATGCAGCTATCGCTAGCTAGCAATGCTTCTCCGTGACAGTCGTAGAGATGTAGTAAATTTCAACTCTCTTTCATTTGGGTCACTTGACATTCTTCTTAGGAGTGACTCTTACAAACAGTGGTAGTGCAGCAGAAAGTGGTCATGGTTATGTGATTAGAGGAGGGGAATTGTGGGTCAGAAATCAAAGATTCTTCCCTAACTTGTAGGACATTTTCAAGTCACTTGCTGTTTCCGTTTCTTTAAACATAACTTATTTCCATCTCGTTGAAATCCCTGAAAGCTTTCATTTAGATCTGAAATGGTGACTTTTAGCCCATGCATAAAACAAACAATAAAATATATATTGTGAGAATGTTCTATAAAATAGATTTAATTTTTTAAAATGTGTTAGAGGTAAGACTGCAATAGTTAGGATGCATCTATTTAGATTCATTTTCATCAGAAGCAATTTTTCTTGCCCTTCATGGAAGTACTCTGTAGAAAGAGCAATATTTGTAACATTATTACTATAATTATAATTATTTCTACCATTTATTCTCTGAATAGTATTAGTTAAGCAGAAATATCATGGGATGCATTAGTCTCTTCTTGATCACATAATGAATTAAATAATATGCACTGCAGGGGAGGGAGGGAGGGAGGAAAAAATTGAAGCTCAAAATCTTCTAAAAATGAATGTTAAAAATTTTAAAAATAAGTAATAAAATAAAATGAAGGAGTTTGACTAAAAAAAAAAAGGAGTCCTCACTGACAACACGCATCCATAGTTTGTGGATAACTATTGTTAATAAATAGCCATATGAATTGGTGGAGAAATTTGTAAATAATTACCTGAATTTTTCAGAGAATTTTTTGGCAAACTGCCTCCCTTACTTTTAATAGTACGTCAACTTGAAGAGTGTATTTTATTTATATCTCATCCCTCAGAATGAAGACCAAACCATTATACAACTTTAAAAATGCATGTGTTTGCAGCTGTATCATATTTTATAGGATTGTCTTCCCAACCTCATCACATTAACGGTCTCTGCCTTAAAATTCCAAACTACTTAACTGTGCACAGCAATACTGTCTATCAAAGCTCTCCCATTTTTTAATGAAATCTACAGAAGAAATTAGCACAGATAAATAGTCTTTGAGGATATCCTCCTCTCTATAACCCACATTTATTAAAAATCAGTTTTAAGTTTCTCATCAGAATTGTTTAGCCTTTCCTTAGTATTTTTTATTTGCAAAATATCGGGTTATCTTATGTTAATTACTTTCGATCTCCGTAGTTGATGTAGTGGTTATGTTTTAAATCTCTTTGGAAAAAAAATAGAATCCCTGTGCCAAGGACTTGTACTCTGAAGAACTCTTAAGGAAATGAATGAGGATTTTCACTTTAACAATGAGGGTTTCATTTGTTCAGTGCTGCTACATAAAATCAGCTATAAATTTGGAACTTGCATAGGATTACTGTGAATATGTTGCTGGCTGGATTCTCACCTCATGAAAATCAATGGGGACATATACAATATGACCTAATATCCTTAGGGGAAATGATCCTAAGTTCTTTGTCTCACTCAACCTAAATCTTCTTTTGTAAGAGACTTCCTCAAGAGAAGAGGGATAAAACATTCTCAGTGGAATGCATACATGTGAAATAGGTGTGCCAGTTATATATGATTGAAGGAAAACTGAGGGCAATTGGAGGCTGTATTTTAGGAATCTGAGGATGACCTCCAAAATATTTAGTATCCATTTGACTTTACAGAGAATCCATAGAATCACAATATCTCAACTTTGGGAGAGACCTCAACAGACATCTAGCTCAATCTGAATTTCAATGAATATCCCCCTCTATAATATTCTGTTAAATAAATAATCTGTTAAATAAATCTGTTGTTTCCTTGAAGAACTCCAGTGAGCAGGAACTCAGAACCTCCCAAGGAGTCCCCCTTCTATCTTTATCTCTCTTTAACTGGTTACTTTTTCATTACATCAAATCTAAATCTGCCTGAGACTTCCACCCATTGCACCCAATTCCGCCCTCTAGGTATAAACAGAACAAACTGAGTCCATTTTTCACATATATTAAAAATGAAAGTGAAAGGAAATAAAACAAAAAAAAATTACCATAATAATCTCTAGTGATAATGTTCCTTGGTAGATATTTACAGACCCTGCCTCCTCAACAGGACAGTTTACTTTTTTTTTTTTTTTTTTTTTTTTTTTTATCATATCCCCTTCCAGCCAACAAGAGTGATGCTTAGGATGTGAGACATAGCATGAGAGTATCTCATTAGTGGTTAGGGCAAGGGTGGGACAGCTGTGGCCTGGAGGCCACATTAAGACCTTAGATGCAGCCTTTTGACTGAGTCCAAGTTTTACAGAACAAATCTGTTTAGTAAGGGGATTTGTTCTGTGAAGTTTGGATTCAGTCAAAGGGCTGCACTCAAGGACCTTGAGGGTCATGCATGACCTTGACACCCCAGGTTCCCCATCCCTAGATTAGGCTGTTACATGCTAATCCATGTATCATAGTTAATTAGATAAACTGTAGTTTGCTAAATATCTCATGTGGGCAAGATCCTAAGGAACAGACCCTCATACAAGTTGGAGACTCTGATTCTAGTAGATATACAGTTCATCTTCTTGTAGAACTTTAAGATTTCTAGGAAACTTTCCTTACAATGACCTTGTGAAGTAAGTAGTGCAAATATTATTCCCCCTCTTCCTTTTTATGGAGGAGAAAACTAAGTTTCAAAAAGGTGAAAATTATATAGCTAATGATAACAAGGGCTGAGTCTTGAACCTAGGTTGTTTCCCAATTCCAGCGGCAGTACTTTGTTCACCATGCAAACTGAGATAATTATTTTGTGCATTTCATACGCACTAGATTCTAGCAAGTGCTCATAAACCATCCCCTTAGCAATGTGTTAAAGAATTAAGCAAGGGAAGGAAATCAGGTTTATTGGTTTATAGCCTGCACATTCGACCTTCTTCCCTTTGGGGAGAAAATTCTTACATGTATACATCTCTTGTTAATATATCATTCCCTTTTTCCAGACTCTTTTGAACTTCATGGATAATAGTACAATAATCCTTTCTGTTGATTTATTTGGTGCTCTAGAGTATAGTTTGTTCAGCCTTGAGAACTTGAACTCATTGCAAGCCATAAGATATCACCTGACATGATCCTCATTTTTCCTTGTTGCTAAGTAATTTTTATTCTATCTTTACCAGTCCAGAAATGAACAACCATTCTCCTGGGTGACAAAACAGAAACAAAATAAAAATGGCAGCTAACATTCATATAGCAATTTAAGGTTTGTAAAGCACTTTACAGAAGTCTCATTTGACTTTGACAACAGTCCTATGAATTCAGTACTATTATTGCCCCCATTTTACAGAAAGACAAAGTCAAGAAGAGATGAATAAATTATTCAGTATTATATAACTAGTAAGTATCTGAAGCTGGATTTGGGCTGAGGTCTGATAACCTATTAAGCATTCTTTCTCCTTTGCCCTCTAGCTGCTTCTAAAATAATTGCTGAGTTTTTGAACCTTCTGTTGACATAATCTCATACTATGTGATCAGAGGTCCTAGCCTTTATTTCATCATCATCATTACTATTATTTATTTTATCTGTTTTATCTATAACAAATGCTACATAAAATCAAAACAAGTCAAAAGGTTTTATTGTCCTTTTAGCATACTGTTTTTCAGAAAATTATTGTGACATCCTAGCCTTTTGAATTTGTCCTTTATTACTTGATCTTGCTTCCACTGTATCTATGTCTATATTGATATGTGTAGATAATGTAATGTATTATTTGTCTTTTATGTATCTATATACATACCAGAGGATGCTGTGTCAGAGTGGATAAAACTCTGATCCTGGAAGCACTAACATCTGAATTCAAATTTGGCCTCAGACACTTACTAGCTGTGTAATCCTGGGCAAGTCATCCAACCTCTGTCTGCCCCGGTTTTCTCAACTATAAAATGATAGTAATGAAAACATCTACCTGGCAAGACTACTGTAAGGACTAAATAAGATAATATTTGTAAAAAGCACTTAGCACAGTGCCTGTCACATGGTAGGGGCTATATAAATGATTATTTTCTCCCAGTCCAGAGAATGCATATACATGCATATCTTTTTATTCATTTCTTTTAATGATATATTTTATTTTTATATTTATTTACAAAATCCCTCATCTATTCAATGAAAGGAGGAAGATAAATTTCCTCAGTTAATCTCCTGATCATTTTTAATTATGCAATTTTCAGTTTTTTTCTCTTCACTTTTCTTCTCTTTCCTTCTCTTCTCTTCTCTTTTCTTCTCTTGTCATCTCTCTCTCTCTCTCTTTCTTTCTCATTCTCTCACTGTCTCCCACTATCTCTCTGTGTCTGTCTCTCTGTCTCCTTTCCATTTACAGCAATAGAGTCTTTGCTTACATTTTTTCTTGGTCTAACTTACTTTTATCCACATCAGTTCATATAAATCATCCCATTTTTCCTGGCTATCCTTCTTACCTGAAACATCCTCTTTCCCGTGCTCCCACTACTGACCTTCCTGACTTCCTTTAAGTCCTAACTAAAGTCTTACCTTCTACAGGAATCCTTCCCTAATCTCTCTTAATACCAGTGTCTTCACTCCTTGAATTATTTTCTATTCTGAATATAGCTTGCTTTGTATGTATTTGTTTGCATCTTGTCTTCTTCATTAGAGTAGAAGATCTTTGAGTGCAGGGATTGTCATTTGCTTCTTTTTGTATGCCAAGTGCTTAGCATAGTACATGTTTAAAAATGGTTTCATCAATTGAATTTAATATTTATCATTTATTATGAAGTAATATTAATTTGCCTGTCTTTCCACAAGTCTCTTCAGCATTTCCAATTTTCTGGGAGTAAAATGAACCCTCAGAGTTGTTTGATTTCACTAATCTTATTAATAATTTAAGCAACATTCAGTCTTATATGTTTTTGCTTCCTATATATCTGGGTATCAAACCCTCATCCAAGATTGTACATATTGAAAATTTTTTTTTCCTAGTTGAGATTTTCACATGGCCAGCTGCATTGATTTTTTTATTCAAAAGATTTTCAATTTCGTGTAATCACATTTGTATGATTTTTAGAATAAAAATTTTAAGTTAAAAGTTTGAAAAACCCTGTACATTTCTTCACTGTTTAGTATTTGAGAGCAATAATGCTTATATTTCTAGAAGCCCCAAGTCAGTTGAGCTTTCAGTTTGCACTTCAAACTGTTGTCAGTTTATTAGGTAGCTTTCAGAATTGATCTGCAAAGAAAAGACTAATTCATATCTTTCAGGTAACCAGACTCTATTAAAGCAAATGACAATCCCCACTGATATAGGTCTGATTAAAATCAGTGATTTCCAGTTGTTCAATCTATTTCATTTAGGACCTGTTGACATAATTCATTGTATTTTTGTTATTATATTAGAATGATATTTCAGAAACCCACTATTAAATGTAAAATCCTTAACACCTGCTATACTTGTAAATATTGTTTAAGTAGATCTCTTTTTTGTTATATTATTTTCCAGTCTTAATTTTTCTCAAAAATTTAGTATTCCTAGAGAGCTATAGCTTACCAATAATTAATATATTTTCTAAGTATGGACCACTGATTATTTCAAATATCTAAAAACATTGTACCTTCCTAAAAAACTAGCACCTTCAAAAATAGTTAGCATTATCATTTTGTCACAGTGGCTTCTTTGTTGTTGAAGAGAAAGGAAAAAGAAGGGTCTACAAAGAAGAAAGTGGGTGATCCTATTATTTTTTAAAAAACTCAGAAAGAATATTTGAAAGCCTCAATATAAAGATAAATACATTTTTGTCAGGTGTATATAGAGTAAATAAAAAAAAGAAAATTACCAAGACATAAAAAAATTAAGCCCCAAAACTCAAAGCTTGGTTACAAAGAAACTGACTAATGCTAATATCAGACAACAGTCACAACATCTGCAGTTACAAACTTTGAACATTTTATTCAAGTTTTTATCCTATGTCAAACCAATGAGCCCCCAATCAGTCCTTCTTTATGAAAAAGACACCAACGAGAGAGGGAGTCTAATGAGCTTAAACTCATAGGCACAGAGATAATGAGAGCAAGAGACCTGGGTCTGCTAGCAGCATCTCCTTTTGTTTCAACTTGAATACCCTCATCTAGTTATTAGTTCTTCCTCCAGTAATCTGTCAAACAATAAGGGACTAGAATTTTAAAAGGTGCATATTCACAGAAAGCCAGCTAGTGCTGAGCCAGGGAAAAGGTGAGATAATGAGATTGACATTGCTGACACTGGGAGTCTGGTGATATAAAGATCAGTTTACAAACAAATCACTCTCATATTCACTTATAGCCAAATAAGTAAAGAGGCCACCTGTAAACAATTTTCCCCATGAGTGATGGTGTGGAGACATAATAAACACATGTTATAGGAAGGAAAGAATCCATTGGAAGCTGATATACACATGAGAAGCTTAAAATGAGGCAAGATCCTTCTAAATGAGTGATTCTTCCATGGTAATAATGCTAATTTATTATCCAGCTTTAGTTTATTCTTGTTTTGATTTTTTTCCCAATCTGTTGCAGTGAAATTGTGGTAGTGGGTTGTTGTGTTTTTGTTTTAAAACGTTACTTTAAGTACATAATTTTGCTCCATTTGTGCCAGGAAAATGCCCAAACACCTTCATTAGAAATAAAGCAAATCTGCTCCACAGTGTTCTGAACAGCAGGCGCTATATGCTTTATTGAACAGAAAAGCTTTAACAAACCTTATCTTGTACACATGTTCATTCTGCCTATGTCTGTTTACATACTTGAAAACTTCCACAAAATGTGGGTGCGACAACAGAGTGGTGTTTAGCTACTCGATTTTCTTGGCCAGGTGGTTGATTATATGGTTTGGCATCTTTTTTGCAGGTGGTATAGAAAATCATATATACCAGCTGCTCAGCCCACTGAGTAACACTTTGCTAAATGACACAGCACCAACCATACATAACAACATATAATGATGCTAGAGTGATATCTTTACTCCATTCATTTAGCTCTGGAAAGAATTCTCCAAGAAAGACATTTCCCTGCCTCCATTTCTGCTTCATGCTGGGTAATGTTGGCAAGACTTATTTATGGCACTTTTGAGCAATTCAAAGAAATATTGTTTGTTTGTTTTTAAAGCTAGCTCTGCAAAGGTGCACTGTTTGCTTGATGACTTGGCACACTGCCCCTAGTACTTGGCATGACATGCTTGCTGCTGGCATGGGGAATGTTATATATACTTGCCACTGGGCGCCTACTATACCACTTACTGTGCAGGATCAATATCGACCAACTGCATAAACAACCAGATGAACCTTGTATCTGAGTGATAGCAAATAGCATTTGAATTATTTTACATAAATCTGAAAATGTAATAGTGGCTGACATTCCTATTAGTATTATATCTGAACACTATGATCATAATTGAGTAACATTAAATTTAGTTTATTGAACATCAGTCCACCGCCTGCTAACCAATGACGATGATCTGTGTAATGAAACTAGCAATACAACAAATTCCTTCAGTTGGTACACTTCTTGGAAAGCAGCCAATATATTTATTGCTATTTGTGCAATTAATGGACATATTGATTGCAGGTTTGGGGCGGGGGAGGGGAATGAGGGAATGGATAAAGTTCTTAGTTGAATAGTGAATAAGTTGTGCTATATTTTCTTAGCTCTTCATGGTGTGTTTCAGCTGGAATTTATGAGACTATAAGGGTTTGGTTCAACTCTTACTAAAATTATTATTTTGTTATCATTACTATTTGCTGTTCTTTCATTTTTTCCATAACTATCATCTTTTATCTCCTTGCCCTTTGTGGCTATATGCATTGAAAAAGCTATCTTTAATAAGTGCCTCCACTTTCTTTCCTCTCTCTTTTTTACCCCTGACAAACTGGCTTTTGATTTCATCATTCCATCAAAACTTTTCTCTCCAAAGTTATCAATGATCTCTTAATTGTCAAATCCAATGTCATTTCTCCATCCTCATTCTCCTCTACTTCTGCAACCGTTGACACTGGTGATCACCCTTTTCTTCTGATAGTCTTTTCTTTCTGGTTTTGCCACACACCACTCTCTACAGCCTCTACCCTTCCCTATCTGACTGTTCCTTCCAAGACTTCTTGACTGGAACCTCCTCCAGACCACATCCTCTAACCATAGGTGTTCCCCAGGGTTCTGTCCTGGGCGCTTTTCTCTTCTTCTTCTATACTATTTCAATTAGGATCTCATCAGCTTCTATGGACTTAATTACAGTTTCTATGCGGATGAGTCTCAGATCTATCCATCCTGATCAAATCTCTCTGCTGACCTCTAATCTCACATCTCCAACTGCCTTTCAGATATTTTAAACTTAGCATGTCCAAAACTGAATTATCTTTATTACCTAAACCCTCCCCATCACATACTGAGTCATTTTCCAGGGGTGTCCATCTCTTTGTAGCTCCATTTGAGGTTTTCTTGGTAAAGATACTGGAGTGATTTGCCATTTTCTTCTCTAGCTGCCCCCTCCCCATTATATACATTCCCTATTACTGCAGAGGGCAACACAATCCTTCCAGTCCCTCAGGCTCAGAACCTATGTGTCACCCTCAACTCCTCACTATCTCTCACCTCTTATATCCAATCTATTTCCAAAGACCTTCACAGTTTCAGTATCTCTCATACATACCCTCTTCTTTGTTCCAATATTGCCACTACTCTGGTGCAGGACCCCATCACCTCACACTTAGACTATTACATTAGGCTTCCTACCTCAAGTCTCTCACCACTTTAATCCATCTTCCATCCGGTACTCAAAGTGATTTTCCTAAAGTGCAGGTATGAGGTGAGAGATAGTTCATCTTAAATTTAACATGTCCAAAACTGAACTAATTATCTTTATTACATATCACATATTAAGTCATTTTCCAGGTGTGTCCAACTCTTTGTGACTCCATTTGGGGTTCAGAATCAGGAGGTAAAATATCTCTTAGACAAAAAATGATCACAGCTAAGCTTCCAGTTAATTCTTTAGTCTTCTATGTTCTTGTTTGTCGTTCGTTCTCGAAGAGGACCATTACATTGGGGAAGTGATGGCATGACATGCAAATGAATTGAGGTGAGGGAGGTCTGTGCAAAGCCACCAACATCACTTTCTCCTCCAGAGCCATCTGGATCCAATGGCCAGAAATAGATCAGGAAGACTGGAGATGGCCCTGGATGCAGTGGGAGACCTTGACCTTTTTAAGCTAAGGTCTTTAACAGGTCTCAGTTTGACTGAGGCAATACCCATTCAGTGATTACCGCTAGGTAAGAAATAAGGCAGAGAATGACTTCTTCTACTTGGTCATGAAAAATAAATAAATAAATAAAGCTGGGAGGGGAAGACCATCAGGGCTTCCGGCTAAAACAGAATTCATTCTGAGTCAGTCAGGACCCAAACAAAGACCAAGTCAGGCTTAGTGTGGAACCTATTATTGGCAAATCAATGAGGGCCAGAGTGATTTGGGTTTAAGGAATAGAAAGAAATCTAGCCCCTAAACCCTAAAATATCCTGCTAGGTTTCAGGGATCAAAATTTACATTCCTTTGGGCAGAGCAGCTGATGTGATAATCAATTCATCACAAAGAAATGGTAAACTCAGATAAGACATATTTTCCACATTTTGGTGGATTTAATCAAGTACATATCATAGATTTACCTCAAAAGTAAGGAATACAATATTAAGTCACATTTCTAAAGTTGAAATACATAAATATATACATCCTTAACTATATGACTATTAATTGAAAGGACAAGTTTCCATTTTTTTCTTTTTAGAAGGAACCAGGCTCTATGTTTTATTTTTTTCTCTGTTTCTCTCTTTTCTCTTTGCCTTTCTCATACACACATATATACATGTATATATACATACACAAGTATCTATATACATATATATGTATATGTGTATGTATATATAAATCTTTGTAAGTATCTTGTATATAGCTATATAAATTATATGTTGCCTGTACCATTAGAATGTAAGCTTTTTGAAGACAGTAACTATTTTTACCTGACACAAGGCAAGAACCTGATAAATGATTATATTGATGAGAATGATAATTATAGCTAACATTTACAAATTGCTTTAAGGTTTGCAAAAAAGAATTACCTCATTTTATCCCATTTTATACTCACAGGAACTTTGGGATATATGTGCTAATATTATTCCCACTTTACAGAAGAGGAAACCAAGGCAGATAGTGATTCATTGATTTGCAAGGGGTCACATAACTAGTAAATGTTAGAGCAGGTTTTGAACTTGTCTTCCTGACTCCAAACCCAGTGGTTTATCCACTGTACCACCAAGCTATTTTATTGCTTGATTGAGAAGGAATGTATCAAGGTCAGTCTTGTGTTTTATGGAAATTATTTGGGCATCTCAGTGCAGTATGGATTGAAGAGCTGATTCATTTACTGAGGAATATAATTAGGATACTGTTGCAATGCATTAAGTAAGGCATGCTAAAGGCCAGAATTAGGATAGATGTCATGTGACTGCCACAGACATGAAAACATTGGGTAGAAATGAGAAGATTTTGATAATGATTAGATATAGATGATCATGTAGAAGAAACAGTAGAGGATATCTCAGAGAAAGAGAGAGGAGAGAGAGGGGGACAGAGAAACAGACACAGAGACAGAGAGAGGGAGACGCCGACAGACAGACAGAGAATCAGACTGACAGAAGAAAGGGACAGAGAGAGAAACAAAAATAGAGACAAGAGTCCAGGCAGACACAGAGAGACAGGGATGACAGAGATATTTATAGATGGACATAGAAACAGAACACTAGAGACAGAGGCAATTATAGAAAGAGACAGAGACATAGACATGATTTAGGAAAGTTGATATTACACTCGAACAAAGGAAAAATTGTAGTGGGGAGAGACCCAAGTCAAGAGACCAAGCAGAAGGTTATTTATTGTAATAGTTCAAGTGTGAGGTTGAGGGCTTGAACTAAGGTAATGGCTGGGTTAGATGAGAGAGGGGGAGGGGTATTCAAGAGAAGCCAAGAGAGTATATATGGGGGAATGAGAGAGAGAAAAGTGGAGGATAACAACCATTCTGTGAGGCTGTGTGACTGGGAGGTTGGTGGTGGTCTTGACAGTAATAGCATATTTAAGAAAGGGGAGAATTTTGTGGAAAGAAAACGAATTCTGGGCTTGTTGAGATTAAAATGTATGTAGAACATCCAGTTCTGCATGTCTATAGGCAGCCAGAGATGCGAGACTGGAAGTTGAGGGAAGTTAGGGCTGGATAAACTGATTTGAGAACCATGAACTGAATCCATGAGAGTGGATTTGAAAGAGAGACTTGAAAGTTAAGAGATCTGAGATCATTGGAGAAGCCAGTTTCAGTTGAATGATGAAGTTATAAACCAGACGTCAGAGAGTTTAGAAGACAATGAGAGGAAAGGAAGTGGAGACACCAACTTTAGATGCCTTTATTGAGGACTTAAGCCCCCAAAGGGAAAAGAGATAGAGGACAACAGCTAGCAAGGATGAATGGATTGAGAGTAATTATTTACCTAATAATGCTTTTACTTGCGTTCATTATGAGCACTACAAAGTGAGATGACTAATATCAATCGATATTTCTTATGGCTTTGATCATGCATTGCTGGAAGTAAAGTTGGCTGGTCTTATAATAAATGCTCACAGATGGATAGACCAAATGTTATATCGGTGTCAACAAAAAATAAATAAATAATTAGAAAATTAAAATGCCCAGCAAGCCTTCACTAAATAGGTTCTGTCTTTTGGGGAGGATTGTTGGAGTGATGTAAACAGAAACTAGGTAGCATCAGAAGATGTGAAAGTTGTAATCTTTACCACATGAGGGCATAATATATAGAAGTTTTATTTGAGTGCAGCAGAAGGATGAGTGGATGGCAAAAAGAGAATGAGAAAGAATATGTATTAAGTATTAAAGGATGTGTATTAGGTTTTAAAGCAAGTAACATAATTTCGAATTTTGGTAACCCTCCAATTTTTTTCAAACTATATATTCATGTGATTTTCCATCTTGAGAAATTCAATGAATCTTAGTATGTTTCCTTATTTTCATGTGTTACTGAGCAACCTCAGATAAAGCTAATTCCCAGAGACTATCTCCAAGCTATTAGAAGGTTGTTCCAAATACCCAGGAGTTCCATCTTTGATATTGTGCTGCTCATCATCCTCATCATTAACTTTCTTAAGAGTATAAATATCATGTTTATCAAATTTGCATACTATACTATCATAGAAGGGATAGCTTGATATGTGAAAATGATAGGTCAAATATAATAAAGCAAAATGTCATAAAGATAAATGTAAATAAATAAATAAACATCTAAGGGTCTTAGTGACCTATAAGCTTAAGATATACAAATGGCAAGACATAATAGTAAAAAAGAAAAAAACAAAAAACTTAAATAGTCAAAATAATCCAAAAACCCCCCACATAATCTTGAGTTTTATTGTGAGGCAAAGCATGCAAAATAAGAGAAGTAACAGTCCCACTTTACTATGGCCTATTTAGATAACATCTCAATGATTACATCAATCAAAAAACATTTATTAAGCACCTACTATGTGCCAGACACTGGGGTAAGTGCTTGGGATACAAAAAAGAGGCAAAAGAAAGTCCCTGTCTTTCAGGAGTTTATAATCTATGGGAGAGACAACATACAAATGAATATATACAACATTTTATATGTATATACAACACTATGTATATACATACATACATACATATATACACGTAAATACATGTGCATTTATCTATTTATCTTTCTATCTAATTGAGCTGAACTGATAAACATTCAATCTATGCTTCAGAGAGCGCAATTCCAATGGGCTGGCCATGTTGTTCCAATGCAAAATCTATTTTCCTAAAAAGACTATTTCGTGGAGAACTCATGTGGGGCAGGCGATCACATGGTGGTCAGGAGAAGCAATACAAGGACACTCTCAAGGTCTCTCTCAAGAACTTTGGATTTGACTGTGCAACATGGGAGATACTGGCACAGGTCCACTCAGCATGACGTGCCCACATCAGAAAAGGTGCTGTGCTCTATGAGCAAAGCAGAATTGAGACAGCACAAAGGAAATGTAGGATGTGCAAATCTGGAGTAACCACCCCAAATATTCACACGGACTATCTGTGCCCAATCTGTGGTAGAACATTCCAAGTTCATATTTGTCTGATCAGCCACAGTCCAACACACTGAAACTTCACTTTATCATGGTGACATCATTTTGGTCCTTTCTGAGAATGAAGGATGACAACCAACCATCTATCTAATTAGGAAACAATTCAAAGGTATTAGATTTAAAAGGGACTGGGAAAGGTTTCAAGTAAAAGATAGGATTTTATTGTGATTTAAAGGCAGCCAGGAAAGTCAGTGGTCAGAGTGAAGGAGTGTAAACATTCTAGGTATGGGGGTCAGGCAGAGAAAATACCTAGAGCTGAGAGATGGAGTTTCTTGTTTGTGGCCCAGAGAGCAGCCAAGTGCCATTGGTTTGGAGTTGGGTAGTAATGTGAAAGAAGAGTGGAAAGGTAGGAAGGAGCTAATTTATGAGGGGTCTTTAATGCCAAACAGAGCATTCTGTATTTGATCCTGGAGGCAAGAGGGAGTTACTGAAGTTTAAGGGAGGAGGGGAGGGGTACAACATTATAAGACCTGTGCTTTAGGAATGCTCTGGTTGTTTTGTTTTAGAAGCAATATTAACAAATTGGAAATGGGCCAGTAGAAGCTGAGAGCACATGCCAGAAGAGGATTAAACAGGAATATTTAGTTTGATGAAAAGAAGATTTAAGGAGAAACAATAAGTGTCTTCAAGTATCTAAAGAGGATATGGAATAGTATTCAGATTATTCTCCTCATAGGTGTTAGAACCAAGACAAACAGAAATGGAGAAGAGGAATAATTAAGCTTGTCATAAGGAAGACTTTACTAACAGGAATTATATAAGTCACTGGGTTGCTTTAGGGGACAACTGGTACACCTTCCATGGAAGTCATCCATGGAAGGCTGAATTAGTCACTTTGGAGGCATTTCTTGGAATGGATTCCTATTCATGCATGAGTTGGATAGGATATCCTCTTAGGACCTCCTTCTAGAGTTGATGTGTTGTGATTCTGTGAATACCAGTGTAATAGCTATTATAGTCACATTAGATGACTTAGTTGATAAATGCTTGGAAACTAATTGATCGTATCTATAAATCCAATATTTAAAAAAAAATTCTCAACTGATAAATATTTAAAATAAAGTGAGGTCTCTAGAATAATTATTTTGATACTTTCATTTTTGCAGTCCTTTACAACTTGCAAAATGCTTTACACACATTATTTCATTTGATTTCTAAGTCCACAGGGATAAGGAGGTAAATTGGCATGGTGAATAGTGGAATGACCTTGTAGTCCAGAAACTGAAACTTAAGTCTTTTATCTGACACATACTAGGTGTGTGACCATGGGGAAAGCAATCATTCTCTGTGGATTCTTGGGTAACTATCTTTGAAATAAATTGTGTACAAATCACTAATTTTCATCAATGGAAGTTACCACACTGAGAATTCCATACATTGACCAAATTACAGCTCTGAATCAAAGAGATATTCACTCACATGTGTGCATACACACACATGCACACAAAGAAAGAGATGAAGATTAGAAAATTATATGATTTACTAGAAAGTTAGTCAAATCCAATAAATAAGTCAATTAGCATATATTAAGCCCCTAACTATGTTCTAGACTCTGTGCCAAGAATGAGGAGTATAAATACAAGGAAGGAAAGAAAGGTATTCCTTGACCTCAAGGAGCTTACATTTTAAGTGCAGGGAACATAATTTATGAAAGGGACTTGAAAAAATGAAGATGGGAGGAGAAGGCACCCACACTGGGACACAGTGAGGAGTCCAAAGAGGGGCTCAAGAAAGGAGTGAAAGATGGCTGACTTGGTCACTTTCTCAAAATAGAAGTTATTGGAGAAACTAACAAATGCTCAAAGGTAAAGAGATATTTCTGAATAAGAAAGAAATTCAGGTATAATACAAAGTTCAGAGAGTCAGGAGGGAAGCTGAGGAAAGAAAATGAGCAAATGTAAAAGACCTAAGTATATTTCACTAATACACTAATATGTGCAATAAATTCCTGATCAGCTGGCTACTTATAATGGGAGTAATGTACTGGAGATGAAAAGCTTTATTAATACCTACTAGCTCTCCTCTTTCATTGTTACATTGTTTCAAACTCATTGCTCGCAATATTTTTTTTAGATTTCGTAATAGCCATTGTCTTATCAATCATATATAACCTTTCTCTCATTATTATATGTGAACAAACTTAGGAAACAAAAACAAAGTCATTTTTCTGATGAGAAACTGATTAAGTAAACTAAGAGCCTGAGAAATGTCTGTGGAAACCAAGCCAGTGGTCAGTCTGCCCAATCACAAGTGATGGTGTATTTCTTCACTCTACCAAAAATATTGCTTACTCTGTATTCCCATATGTGACTGTTTTCATCAACTGGTTTGTTGGGTTAATGATTTGGTCACTCCTTGAAGAGGCAGTGATTTAACCTAATGGAGATCAAAGCTATGGATGTTGCCTGAATTTAGATGAGATAACTATTGTACCTTCCAGTGTATGTTTTACCATTTTGTTTATGGAGTGTGAAATATATAGCCTCTCGACGCTTCTGCACCCTTCAGCCATGCATAGCCAACAAAATACTGCATGCACCATTTCTGCTAACCTTGGCAAATTAGCAGAGGTATTTGGGTAATCAGGCAGCTGAGTGTTTGTGTAGTTTAACACTTTTCTATGAACAGGGAGATGTGTTAAGGAGGGTTCAACAGTGCAGTAAGTGTAGATTTTGCTTATCTCCAGTATGTGTATTGAAACAAAATGAGAAGAAATAAAATTAGTGCCTGATTCTTGAAAAATAAAATCCTCCATTTCATTAGTAAGAAGATATCAAATCAAATCAAAGGAAGTCTGTTTAATGTATCTTTGCAGGAAGAAAAAGGAAAAGTTCCAATTTTATTTTTTCCTTCTGTTGCTGGTCTACCTTTTATTTTGTTTGACTATCTATGAATTTTTTTTCTTTTTCTCGCTACTCTTGGCAGTCCTCACTGAACCATGTTGACAGCTTTGAGCTGACAGAGAATCATTATAATCAGTGTTGAGGATATGAAGTCACAATGAGAAAGGAATTCATGTTTATAGTAGTAGAGACCACACACTGTGATCGTTTGCATTAGGAGCTCAGCAGGAATACCATGAAAAACCAAAGCAGGAGAGTAGAAATGAGAGTTTTTTCAGCATGAAAAGGTCATTTTTCTTCAAGCACCTGTCTACTCTACTAAAATTATGTTTAAAATAATTTACTTCCTATTTAGTAAAACATTGCTTTTTGCATATAGGCAACCACACAATTGCCATCCAGTTTATGCAAAAGTAATATTAATAATTTCTTACATCAATATTACTGTGGTATTACAATGAAATCAAGAAATAGATATAACTTTAGGAAGAGATTGAATATATGAAACATGAGAAATTCTTATGTAGTTACAAGATACCTGAGGTGATTGGAAATGTAGCTTCCAGAATTCTCTCAAAAACATCCTATGAGTTTCAGAGAACCATATCTATTAAAAAATCACAGCTCACATGCTTCTACAATACATTTTCTTTTACCAGATCAGCAAGGGTATACATGAGTCAAGAGCCAACATCACTTAATCAGAGTACAAGAAAGTAAACGACAAGAAACTTCTCTGCCTCCATATAGATATAGACATACTCTCTCACAGTTTACCATACCATAAACAGGGTTAAGGGGAATAATGAAAATAATGTATTTGACCAGAGAACATGCATCAGAACAAGGAGTACAGAAGGCAATATATGTTTGGGGAACATATATTGATACCGAATATGTGTGACCAGGTCAATTCATACTTCCTTGAAGTCCTTGTATTATATTCCTCCTTGGATGCTTTATTTCTATTTCTATTTTTCTTTTGCTTTTGAAGATAGCCAATGGCATCATGTGGTCATGTCTTGACTTATGCAAGAATTGGATTAAAATGAGGCAGAGTTGTGTAAAGTCATCAACTTTATTCTTTTTTTCCAGAGGCATTGAAGTTTAATAGCAAGACAACAGTCAAGACAACTTGTGATGGTCCAGCACACTTGGAGTCTTTGATGTTTGACCAAGCTCTAACTAGTTCCCAGCAGATAAATACAGAGTAAATGAATAGGTGAGAAGTCAAGGTTTTGAAGGTGAGAGATGAGAAGGATGGGTGTATCTATAATAGTAATGGGAAGCTCATTACTATTAGAGGTTTGTAGAGAGGGAACATAGTAAGTTTGGGATATGTTGAGTTTGAGACATCTAGTTCAAAATAAAAATAAAAGTAATTGGTGATATGAGATTGAAAGATAGAATAAAGAACAGGTCCAGATAAATGGACTGGGAATCATCTATATACAGGTGATAAATGGAATGGGCGCTGATGAGATGACCATGTCATATAATGTAGAAAGGAAATAGAAGAGGGTCCAGGACAAAGATCTGGGGAACACCTACAGTTAGTAGGGGTGTCATGAATAAAGATCCATCAAAGGAGAATGAGAAGGGCAATCAAACAAGTAGAAAGGGTCATAAAACTCAGAGAAGAGTAAGTATCCAGCAAGAGATGGTGATCAGTAGCATCCAAGGCTATAAAGAAGTTAGCAAAGTTTAGGATTTAGGAAAAAGCCACTGGAATTTGGCAATTAAGAGATCGTTAGTAACTTTGGAGAGTTCAATGTGCCAACTGAACCTAATATCTCACTTGGTGAGCCAGGAGAAGGGGAAGGAGAAGTTAGATAGGAAGCTTCTAAGAGAATAGAAATGCACTGAGTATAGTCTCTTAAAATGCAGGAGATAGTGTCCTACATACTATAAGAACACTGGTTGAATTTAATTAAACTTATTGTTTCTCCCCTTGTAAGTCACAGGATGAAAGGATCACAAATTTAGAAGAAGGGATCTTAGAAGTTACTGAGTCCAACCCTCTCACTTTGTAGATTAGGAAAATGAGGCTGAGAAAGGAAGTAAATCAACCAGGGTCACTCTATTGGTGTCTGAAGTGGGCTTCAAATTCATGTCTTCCTAAATTCCATTCCAGTATTCCATCATAAAGAACTTCTGCCCAAGACTAGATGGAGATCCAGTTCAACCCCATCTTACTTTATATCCCTCTCAAACCCGTCATGGGTCCCTTCTCCTCACATTTTCAGCTAGGAACTTGGTCTTACCTCATCACACAGATGTCTTCTTCGATGATCTTTTCCTTCACCTCTATCTCATATGAAGAACTGATCACTGTCCATGTCAAAGCAAACCCCTCTACCTGCACAAGTAATCCCATTGTGTCTCCCTCATCTCCAGTCTCTCACTCAACTTCAGTCTCTCCCTGAGTACTGGCTGCTTCCCTACTGACCATAAACTTGCCCATATCTCCCTCATACTCAAGGAATCCTCCCTTGGTCTTTCTATCCCTACTAGCTATGGTCTCACATCTCTCCTTTTTGTGACTAAACTCCTTGATAAGGCCATCTATAATAAGTGCCTCCACTTCCCTTCCTTTCCCTTGTTAACCCTTTATAATATAGCTTCTAATTATATCATTTCACCCACACCACTCTCTCCAGGGTCACCAGTTGCCAAATCCAAGTCTTTTCTCAGTTCTCATCCTTCTTGTTCTTTCTGAAGTCTTTGACACTAGTGATCACCTTCCTCTTTGATCCTGTCTTTTCTCTAGGTATCTGTGACACTGCTTTAGGTTCTCTTCCTTCTTCTTTAACTGTTCTTTCTCAGTTTCCTTTGCTGGATTCTCATCCTGGTCAAGTCCAATAACTGAGGGTGTCCCACAGGGTTCAGTCCAGTGTCATCTTTTCTCCCTCTGAACCATTGCACTTGGTGATCTCATCAGTTGCAATGATTATTATCATCTCTATGCTATTGATTCTCAAAACCTCTTGGTGGTGACCTCTACTCTGATATTTCCAACTGCTTGTTAGATACCTCAAATTGGATGTCCAGAAGATGTCTTAGATTCAGTATGTCCAAAAATGAACTCATCATCTTTTCTGCCTCTTCTTCTCCCACAAACCCTCCCCTTTTCTCAATATCTTTATTACTATCAAGGCTTCCACCACCCTCTCAGTCTCTGAGGCATACAAACTAGTAGTCATTCTATATTCCTTATTATCTTTCACATCCCACATCCAAGCATTGCCAAAGACTGTCAATTTCACATCTGCTACATCTTCTATTAATTTCACCTCTTTCCTGCAAAATATATATATATATATATATATATATATATATATATATATATATATATATATATATATATATATATCCAATACACCCCTTTTTTTCCTCTTCCACTGCCCCTACCTTGGTGAAGATCTTCATCACCCCATGCCTGAACTATTGCGATATCTAATGGTGAGTCTACCTGCCACAAGTCTTTCCCCATTCCAATTCATCCTCCATTCATCTGTCAAAGAGATCTTCCTAAAGTGCAGGTCTAATCCTCTCTCTCTCTCTCTCTCTCTCTCTCTCTCTCTCTCTCTCTCTCTCTCTCTCTCTCTCTCTCTCTCTTTCTCTCTCTCTCTCTCTCTTTCTCCTTCTCTCATACACACACACACACACACACACATACACACACACACACACACCCTGCTTAATAAATTCCATTGGCTCACACACTTCCAGAATTAAATATAGAAACTTCCCTTTGGCATTCAAAGCCTTTCACAAACCTGGCACCCTTCTATCTTCCAAGGCATTCCCTCTCAGGTAGTCTGCAAGCCAATAACTCTGGCCTCTTTGATGTTCCTCCCACAAGATATTCCTGGATCTTTTCATTGGCTGTTTTCCACCATATTTGGAATGTTTTCCCTCCTCATCTCTATTTCCTGGCCTCCCTGGCTTCCTTCAGGTCCAAGCTAAAATGGTGTTTTATATGGGAAACTTTTCCTAATCTTCCCCAGTGCTAATGTCATTCCTTTGCTTATTACCTCCAAATTATCTTGTCTAGATGTTGTCTTTACAAAGTTAGCATCTCCACTGAAAAGTCTCTGCTGAGAAGCTACCACCTGTGCTACGATTTAGTTGCTTTTCTGCTATAATAGAGTTATGGTTTCATGGGAATGGGCATCAGTTGGATCTTAGATTCATATATCAATGTAACTTCTGTTGTTAAATGTATATGGAGCAATTCTTATTTATTAAAATTTATCCCTCTTCATAGCTGAAGATCTTTGTCTCATTGACCTCAAAATTTTGCTTTTTGGCATCAAAATTATAAAACAGCTATTCCACATTTTGGAATTTTGAGCATAAGGTCTTTTTTTTCCTGCCTTCCTCCCTTCCTTCCTCCCTTTCTTTTATTTGTTCAGTCAATAATAATTCCCTAAGCAAGTTAAGGATACTAAGAAAGGCAAACAAACAAACACAAGGAAACAAACAAACAAAAACCCCAAAGCACTCCCTGTTATCTTTGTCCTTTGTTATAGAGAAGCTAACACAAATTTCAGTTATCTTCAGGGAGCTTTTTTTGTTAATAACTGAATTAAGTTATAAGCCTACAGCTCCCCCCATAGTCTTGGATTTGATACAGGGGAAAGTATGGCCCTGATTAGAGAAAAACTGTACAAATCTTTGAAGTAAATATCCTTTTTTTAACCGAATTGATAGTGGTTAAAAGGAACTGGGAGATAGTCACTGGCTCCTAACTATGGCAGTATCACAGTCTGTGGGAACTTGAGCTATCAAATAATAGAAAAATACCATACCAACAACTCAGGTTATCATAGCATCATGAGGGTTGGGGGGTGAGGGCTGCAAGGATACCTGGTCCAAGGATAGAGAAGACAAAGTATAGCTGTTCTGTTAGTATCCTGTGTTCTTATTACTTAGGAACATGAAGGAGAATGCTTAGGCCTGAGAAGAATTTTACACTACTATCAGTTTCATGGGTCATCATGGGTAAACATTTCTTCACGTAATTACAAACCCTCTGGTATCAACCTCTGCAACAAAGCTTGACTATACTTAGATAGACATAGTTGCATTCTGGGGCCATACTTGAAGCCTTTCTAGGTTTGTTGAACCTTCCACTGATAAAATCAATGAAAAATCATTATAATATATCATTAGAGTAGGACTTTCATACAGAAATTTAAATATGATCTTGGATGTCCACCTCTAGAGGGAATTGTTGTATAATGATTCAATTTGTTTTTATATTCTAAATCTATTTAAAAATCATATACATTGGAGGACAAGATGGGAGGGTGGGCAATGAGCATTGCTTGAAATTTACTCTCATCAATATTAGTTCTAAGAGGGAATAATATACACAATCAGTTGGACATAGAAATCTAACTTATCCAACAGGGAAGTAGGAGGGGAAGAGGTTAAGTCAATGGGGGGTGGATGGGCTGACAGAAGGGAGGAAGATCAGGGGTGGTGGTAGACAGAAGCAAAACACTGATGAGGAAGGAAAGGGTGAAAAGAGAGAAAGGACAAAGAGGAGAAAGAATAGGAAGCAGGGAAATACATAGGTAGTAACTGTAACCGTGAATGTGAATGGAATGAACTCTCCCATAATTTAGAAGCAGATAGTAGAGTGAATCAAAAAACAGAATCCTACAACATGTTGCTTATAAGAAACACTTGAAGCAGAAAAACACACAGAGTAAAGGCAAGGGGCTGTAGTAGAATCTATTATGCTTCAGCTGAAGAAAATAAAAAGAATAGAAAGTCTGATAGACAAAATAAACACAAAAATAGACCTAATTTAAAGAGATAAGGATGGAAACTACATCTTGTGAAAAGACACCACAGGTAATGAAGCAATTGGGTTAGAAGAGCAAGGAGATCTATGAGGAGGGGAAGAATTCATGACCAAATAAGAGATAGAGAACATTACAAAATTTAGACTAGAAAATTTTGATCACATTGAATTAAAAAGTTTTTGCATAAACAAAACCAATGCAACCAATATGAGAAGGAAAATAGAAAGAGAAAAAACAATTTTTTTCTAGCAAGTGTCTCTGATAAAGGCCTCATTTCTCAAATATATAGAGAACTGAGTCAAACATATGAAAATATAAGTCATTCCCCAACTGACAAATGGTCAAAAGATATGAACAAGAAATTTTCAGATGAAGAAATTAAAATTATCTATAGGCATATGAAAAAGTGCTCTAAATCACTTCTAGCTGGAAAAATGCAAATTGAAACAACCCTGGAAAATGATTCATGTTGGAGAAGTTGTGGGAAAATTGGGACAGTAAAGCACCGTTGGTGGAGTTGTGAACTGATCCAACCATTCTGGGGAACCATTTGCAACTATGCCCAAAAGGCAATGAAACTATGCATACAATTAGATAAAAACAATATCACTACTTGGTCTAATCCTAAAGAGATCATTTAAAAGGGAAAAGAATGTAGATATGAAAAATATTATAGCAGCCCTATTTATGATGGTAAAATACTGGAAATTGAGGGTATACCCATTAATTGGGGAATGGCTGAACAAACTGTGGTACACATATTGGAATAATGTTGTGCAACAAAAAATTATGTACAGTCAGATTTCAGGAAAACCTGGAAAGATATGTACGAATTAATGCAAAGTGAAATGAGCAGAAGCAGGAAAATATTGTACACTGTATTAGCAACATTGTGTGATGATCAACTCTGAATGACTTGGCTCTTGTCAGCAACAAATGGTCAAGTACAAAGGACTTAAATATGAAAATGCTAACCATATCCAGATAAAGAACTGATAAGATTCTGAATATAGACCAAAACATATTTTCTTCTTTCTTTTTTTGATTTGTTTCTTCTTTCACAACTGATACTAATATGGATTTTTTTTTCATTGTAGCAAATATATAAACTATATCAAACTGTTTACCATTTTCAGAAGAGGGGAGGGGAAGAAGGAAGGGAGAAACATTTGGAACTCAAAATCTTATAAAAAATGAATGCTTAAAATTTTCGTGATATGTAACAGTGGAAAAATAAAAATACAATTTTAATAAAAACAAAATCATAACTCATCTCAGTGTCTCTCTGTACATCATAGTCTTTCAATGTTTGTAATATTTACTTTTCATGAGAGGCTTGGCTGCTGTGCAGAAATTACATTTTATTGTATTTTAAAAGTGGTTTGCATTTATGATATGATATGGTTAGATATATTTACTTTTTGTCAATTTTCTTTTTATCTTTCCTTTCTTACCTTCCTTTTTTCATTCTTCTTATCTTTTTATTTTTTTTTTTTTGGTATATACCTATGATTTTTGCCACTCTAAAGAACTCTAGGTGTGGAAAGCCTCTCTACTGCAGCAGACCAACAGCTTAAATTTTTATTGAGCTGACTGGGATGCTGAGCATTTAAATAAGTTGAGTATGGTCACATAATTAGCATGTGTCAAAGGCAAGATTTGAAAAAAAGTCTTTTTAACTCAAAGTCTGGCCTGGCCTATTACCTTCTCACCCATGACGCCTCATTATATTATACTTTGTTATGATTTTTAGTAATGGTGTTTAAAATTTAAAAAGGTAATTCCTTTAAAGAAGCTCCCTTAAGGAACAAACTAATTTAGGAAGCCTGCTTTTGAAAGCTGACCATCATCCATTTGAGAAGGGTAAAACCTGAAAGCAGGGGGTTAAGTAATAAACACAAATCCTAGTAAAAGCAGAATAACTAAAAACTGGAGACAGGGGCTATAAGCTTGCAGAGCCAGACTAATGATTAAGGAAATCCCAGCAATAGGAATAACAAGGCTGCTAATACATTGAGGCAATACCACCTAGGGCAGTTCAGAAAAAGTAATGTATGGGGAGAGGGGGATGGAGACTGAAAGATTTCTGCTCCAGCAGCTCCAGCTGACAAGCTGTCCTCCAGGATTGAGTTACAGCGTTAAAACGACACTTTAGCTCTGATGAAGTGACAAGCTTTGACAAGGAACTGGCATCAAGAAGAGATGTAGTGAGAGCTTTTAGTTGTCAAAGCTATAAATGGCTGGTCTGTGTAGTGGATCTAAGGTATTTGAAAGTTAAAGGTTTCCATAGAATGAGAAGGAAAGACAATTTTTAGTCAAGCAGAGGAAATATAAAATGAGTCAGACACCATATGTTCCTAGTTGTTGCATTCTTTTATATCTTGCTTCAAGTTATATCTTTTCTTACTGTTAAAATGTCTATGGAAAAAAAATAATCTTTAATCCATATTTATACTGTTGGTGAGAAGCTATATCCTTTTAAAAGTGACATCTTGGGTTCTCAGTTGATTAAAGACTGACCACCTGAAGGGCATATAGCATGTTGCTGTAACATGTGCGCTAGCTTGATAGCCAAAAGGACATGGGTTTTTAACTTTGACGCTTACAGGTCATGTAACCTAATACAGCCCTGACCTAGTACAACCTCCTCAAACTGTTTTCTTATCTCTAAGATGAGAAGTTGAATTAGATGGCTTTAAATGTCCCTTCTAGCGCTAAACCAATAAATTTATGATTCCATGATAATGTTCTCTATCTCAAAAACAGAGCAATACTGTTTAGTGGATATGGTATTAAACTACAGCCACAGATTCCTGTGGTCATGGAGAAAGACTTAGCTGGTAGAGCCCATTCATATACACTGTTTTCAGTGCCCAAGCTGTTTTAAAGGTGACATTTCATAGAAGTCACATCCCACAGATAGACAGTTTTGTTGCCAATAAGCTTACTTGAGCCTCAACAGAAGCAAAGAGGTTGGATAAACAGTTTCCTGTGTGCTAAATTGACTTGGGATGAAGTAAGGGAAAAGGCTAATTAATCTTGCCCTGTGGAAAAAACAGAAACAGTAGCCAGTGAGAATTGCAGAATACTAGCGGAAAATAGTATCATAGATTTAAAGCTAGAAGGAATCTTCAAGTTTTGACAGATGTGCATCTTATTCACTTTATTCTTTGTAAATGTATAACCTATATTTTATCCCTTTCTCATACTCAATAGTCAAGTCAAACCGACCTCTCCAGTCCTCACACACAGAAATATATTTCTGATCTCTGTTCCTATTTTAAAATTTCTTTTGTATTTACTTCTATTAATATACATGTTACTTCTCTTGACAGAATGTAAGTTCCATGAGTGCAGAAAGGGATTGTCTATTTTTTTCCACAGCACCTAACACAACAGATAGAACAAAAAAACCTGCTTTTTGACCGATACAGAGAAGTTACAAGTGTTTGCCCCAAATCACAGGTGTATCAAATGGCAGGTCGGGGATTCGGGTCCAATTCTTCTTCAAATACAGTCATCTTTCGAATTTTCTATGCTGACCAAAGGGCACCTACTTCTTCTTGCAGAATATTCTTGTTTTTCTTCTCACTCAAGCATCTCAAAAGAAATCAATTCCAAAACATATTGACCACACCACTTCAGGTACTTTCTCCTCTAGTATCTTTTTCAGAATTACTACTACCACCAGCCATGAGAATGTAGAAGTCAGTTCATAAAACCTCCTGAAAGCTGATCATTAAATTCTTAGTGTGAGTATTCATACTTGGGAATTCAGCAAGCGCTACCAATCAGGGCTTGATTTATTATTCTGTTGATTATATAGACTTAAGAAAATTATGGAAAAAATGTTAATGATGAAAATTAAAAGCATAGCATACTTTTTCTGAGTCTGTTGTTAAACCAACACATTGTTGTCCCTAACATAATACAGGTTTTTCACTAACTATTCTGTTATCTCAAACCTAGGTGGAATAGCTGACATAAGAACTCAAAAACATCTGAAAATATTGGGTTGAACTTAATGAAATTTAGTAGGGATGTAGATTAAGTATTACAGAGATTCAGAAAGTGAACTTCCAAAGCATAAGAAAAGGGAATCCCGGCTAGACTGCAGACACAACGACAAAAACATTCTTAGGCTGTTAGTGGATTATAAACTCCATAAATGAATAGTGTGATATTGCAGTCCAAAGGGCTGATAAGAAGTTAAGCTGCCATAAAAGTAATATATTGTCCAATACTTTGGAGGTAACAGTTCTATTCTACTTTGACATATTCATACCCTCACTGGCATATTATATACAAATTTAGATGAAAAGTTTTGGGACAGTTATTGATGTTTTCCACATATAGGTCTTTAAAGTGGTTTATTAAGCTACACCAGAGAGCATGCAGAAGAGGGAAAACAATGATGGTGTTGGTCCTCAAGAACATGTTGTATCAGCTTAAGGGAATGAATATGACCAGGATAAGGAACACTTGGATGGGAGAGGAGGAGGACATGATAGTTTTATTTAAGGATTTTACTTCAACAAATAAGAAGCTGCTGTGTATCAAGAGGCAACCAGGCAAAACAGTGGATAGAGCAATGGGTCTGGACTGAAGAATCAAATCCCTCTCCTTACATTCCACAAAATAGAATTAAAACACACAAGCATATCTAGAGAGCAGTATATACAAAGTAATTTCAAGAAAATGTTACAAAAGTCTTTGGGACAGCCATTATGTAAAAGATGGCCTGTATTCCATCATGTAAGAGCCTAAGAGAAACAAGAGACTTTATCAGGTAGAGGTGAGGAAGGAATGCATTCACTAATTCATTCCCCACATACAGAATCAGGGGAAAAGGAGATAGGATAGATCATGCAGAGAACAGGAACCAGATCAACTTAACTAGAAAGAATATTATATGAAGAGGAGTAATATGAAATAAAGTTGGAAAGGTAGATCCAAATTGTACTGTGGAAGGCTTATGATAGGTTAATGATAGGAAAAGAGAGGGGAAAATTTTGCATTTTATTATAGGTACAGTAAGAAGGGACTGAATACTTTATGACAAAAAATAATAGATTTAGAAGTGGAAAGGACATTAGGCATCATCTGGACTATCCCACTAATTTTACAAATGGAGAAATGAAGGTCCAGAGAAGTTAAAGTCCCTGCCCCAAGAAAATACAAGTAAAAGTGACAAAGGCAGGAATTTAACCTAGACTTCTTTACATTAGATAATGATTTTGAGCTTCAGGGTGCAGGAGGTACTGGGCTCCTTTGTGCCTTAGGTCACCTGGCCAATTTAGGATGAAGCTAGGGAGGTAGATCACCCAGAGCTACCAAGGAATACTGGGATGCCCAGACACCTGTTCTAAACTTCCTGCAACCAACATTGATGACCTCCCCTGGATTTGGAGTAGTAAATTATGGGGACTGACACCAATTCCCTTATATTTACATATAATAAATATTTACAATTTATAATTTAATCTTAAATATAAATAAATAATACAACAAAATAAATATTAAATATATAAAAAATATGATTAAGTATAAATAATGTATTATATAATATATAAATATATTGTATATCAATATACAGCATAATAAACATATCAACATATAATATATAAATATATAATTATAAAAATAAAACTATAAATAAAATATATGTAAAATGTATATACATATGCACATATACACACATCTTATATTATATATACACATATGAACATATACATACACCCATAAATATACATATATGTGTATGACATGCACACATACACATGTATATATCACATATGCATATATACACATATACATGCATATATATATACATATATTTGTCATAGTAGAGTACCAACAAATAATGAAAAAGTATAACAAAACAGATTTTTGTTTTAGAAGCACAAAAAAGCAAAAGAATTAAGCATTCTTTCCTTAATAAAATCAAAAGTGTCTATCTGAAACAAAGAACTACAATTATTTGTGTCAGAGAAACACTTGATATTCCAAAAATATCTATGGTAATGTAAGGAAAACTCTCATCAACATAGTCATTGTAGAAATGCAGGCTATAATACTTTTATTTACTTATTCATTAATTCAGACTCAAGACTTTGTTGTTGTAAGAAACTCTGAGTTAAGAAACTCTTTCAACCAAATACCCTGATAACTGCTTCATAATTTAATTTTAAAGAACTACTCAGTGAAACTGAGAATTTAGGTTGCCTGCTCAAGGTCACATAAGGAATTTATGTTAGAGTTGGTACTTGATCTGAGATTTTCCTTACTTCAAGATCAACTGTCTGTTTTCACCATGCTGATTCTCTGCAATAGCTATGTAGTCTCTTTATTTAAAGTACGTAGCCATATAATAAGACAAGAAAAAAAGAGCACTAAGAATGGGCAAAGAGAAAAGATTTTGTCTTCATCTGAAAATGATATGATAATTTACTTAGTGAACTAGAGTTTGAATGAAAAAAAGTTAATTGTAATAATACTTTCAGTTTAATAGCAGATTATAGATTAAACACACAAAAATCATTAGCCTTTCTATGTTTTACTATCAAAATCTTGGAGGAAGACATAGAAACAGAAATTGTATTCAAAATAGAAGAAAGTGCTTCAAATATCGACAGTTAATCTAGCAACACATGTAAGACTTAAAGTACAACTTTAAAATACTTTTCACAGATATATCTGTGAAAAGTATTTTATATATATATATATATATATATATATATATATATATCCATCATTCTTGGTTGGTCATATCAACATAATATAAAGGAGAGCATTAGCTAAATCAATCTATAACTTCAGTTCTATATCAATAATACTAGGAAAGGATTATTTTTATGAAACTAGATAAAATTACAATAAAATTCATTTGTAGGAAAAAAAGTTTCTCAAAGGGAATGATGAAAAAATTTAGGAATGAAATTCTAGATGTCAAATAATATATTTGTAAACCAGCACTTATAAAAATATCTGATACTACTTAGACAATTAAAAAGTAGAGAGTGGAATAAAACAGTCAAATAAATGAAATGAAACATAACAGTTCTGTTTTAATGTGCACCATAAGTCCTCTGCAGGAAGGACTCTTTATTCACTAAGAATTCCTAGGAAAACTGGAAAATAGTTTGGCAGGAATTAAGTTTAGATTGGCACTATCCACTATAAACAATGACATGTTCAAAATGGCTATTTGAGCTGAGAACAAAGATCATATTTTTTTTAAAAAATTAGTAAAATGGAAAGAGACATTTTTCAGATATATGGTTTTGGGGAAAATATTAACAAACAAAATAGTGTGTAAATGATAATAATATAATTTTGATTATATAAGATGTAAAACTTTTGCACAAATGAAAGAAATTCAGATAGGATAAAAAAGAAGTCATCAGTTATTTTATTTTTTATCAAATTGGTCAAAAAACTTCAAATGAGCACTTAAAATAGAACTGTATATTGGCTATTTGTACACCCATAAAATGATCAGAGGTATCTAAAGTCAGAAATATTCAGTGCTAGAAGAAGACATGTCCAAGAAATATGTTAGGGCTATGAACTGACACAGCTCTTTTAGAAAACAACTATATGAAAAAGAAAAAAATGACTAAAGTATTGTTACATTTTGATCCAGCAATCTCCATATTTGACATATAACCCAAGATGAACTTTAACAGTTTCCATATATAATGAAATAGTCATAGAAGTACTTTTAGTGGGCAACAAAAAAGTAAAAACTAAATATGGAGTTATCAGTTAAAAATGGATAAAGAAGTTATGGTTAATGCATGTAAGGCACGTAAAATATCTATGTGCCATAGAATTGTGTCAAAAAAACAATGAATGTGTTGGGTTTTTTTAATGGGAAGAATTTTATGATGAGATGTTGTGCAAAAAAAGATGACCCAAGAGAAGAATATGCAATAACTACATTAACATGAGAATGCAACACAGAAAAGTAGTTGAACTCAAATTAATTGCAATGATCAATCTTGGTTCTGGAAAACAGATGATGAAATATACCTCCCTCCTCTTTTGAGAGAGATCAGTAACTTAGGATGAAGAATATTGTTTATGTTATTAGATTTGATTGATTCAGTTCATTTTGCTGAACTGTTCTCTTTCCTACAATTGATACATTCAATGAGGGAACCTCACTGACTTCCTTTTACTGCAAATAGAGTTACATAAACAAATCAATAAATACAAAATGAGGCTTTTAAAAATTATTTTTAAATAGAATAAAAAGTAGTATAAGTAAAACAATTATAACAAGTAACCTGTGGCATTATATTAGATCATTGTCTTCAACTGAGGAAGGTTTGATTCTTGCATATTGAGTGTTTAAGAACATCTTGATATGGCATCTTAGGATTTGAAATTTAGAGGGATAAAACTCCACAGACCATAGAGTTCTTTGCAACTATTGTGATCTTTAAGGCAGAATGAATACTGGAATGAATCATGCCTTGGAATTCTTACAAAGGACACACATATTTTATATAAAAGACAATTTGAGAAGAAACTTAAGATTTCAAGATTTAAGTGTAAGGAAATGAACCAAAAGTTATGTTCTCAGCTTAGCCCAGAACTTCATGAGCTCAGTTGGAAAGAACTGGTAGCATAAAGGGTTTTTTTGTGTATTTGTTTGTTTTAAAAAAAAAAAAATTCTGTGATTACTGAGGGCATGTTATCTGTTTGCAAAAACACCAGCTAACAGGAAGCCTGTGCTACTTTTTTTTAACTGTCCCTCCCTATTGCCATCTGATGCCTCTCAGTTTAAGTTCTGTTATGAAATATGTATCAAAATTCTTTTAAACTCCTATAATATCTATGAATTGTTAGCCTGGTTCCTCTTTAAATCATCTCCAAACTCTGTTTAGCAAATGGCAAAGTAGGTAGGGTGAGAACATTCTTTTTAACTTCCATTATACCTGTAGTTGTCATGCAAATCAACTTGTGGGAAAAGATGAAAAAGATTGAGTGAATTGAAATTGACATATGGCTTCAGTTCCCTCTTGCAACCAAAATCAATCTATTCCCAATGCAAACAGAACAGCAAAACCAATACAGCAACAACTCCTCTCAATTGTAGTCACAAGATCCAAAGTTTACTCTGTGAGAGAGTGTGTTTTTGTGTGTGTGTGCATGTGACAAAGGGAAGAAAGGGAACCAATCAGTGTGCCCTTCAAACTTACAATGAGGATGTGCAAGTATCCCAGTACTTGTAAATGTGTTATATGTTTTATTGAAGCAGAGATGTAGAAATAAGATTGATGAGATTAGCTAAAGCCTTTCTGAAGATGATGGGATTAACTTTTGCCCTTTGCCCTGAGATATGGACCAGACAACTATATTGAAACTCTGAGTTACTGCCCCTTGCTGGCATTTCCCAGATTGCCTCATCTCCTTGCCCACAGGACATGGTTCCTCTATCAGAATTCCTTGCTTCTCCTCCTTCCTGCCATCTTCCTTAAACCTGAATAAACACCTCATTGGACTTGGAGACAGCTTGAGAGAATTCTTCTAGATTCACAAAGCTTTCACCCCGACAAGATCATAGATTTAGAAGCAGAAGGTAATCAGTGCGTTATCTGTTCTAACTCTCCAATTTTACATATAAGGACTAGGAGGGCCAGTTTAATGTTAATTACTTATCAAAGAGGAGGGAGGGATTAAGCCTTTATGAAGCATCGACTATGTGCCACGGACTGTGCTAAGCAATTTACAGATAGTGTCTCATTTCATTCAAAATGCAAGTTCTATATCCAATTTTTTGTGATTCACCCCTTTACAGTTGAGGAAACTGAGGCAGACAGACATTAATTGACTTGCTCAGGACAATAAATGTCCAAGAACAGAGTTCAAGTTAAATCTTCCTGATTCTGGATCCAGCACTCTGTCATGCTACCTCACTGTCTTGGATGCATGCAGAAACGCTAAAACATGTACAAATAGTTTAATGAACACTTATCAGATGTTTTAAATACGTTTATTTCTCTTTTCCCTATCTTTTCATTGTTTCTGAAAATCATTAATGAGCAATTTAGAACCAATTTTACTTCCTGATCACACTCCTTCCCTCCACTACCCCACCTACATGGTTAATCAGATGATCACAATGGCTTTCCATAAGGAAAATATTAATAGCACTCCACTTTTCAGACCCTAGTTTTATGTTCTGTACAATGGGAAAAATTAGAATGTGCCTATTAAGAGTAATATCTGAAAAATTCAGAGAACTGGAGGGATAACAAATGTCCTATAAATATCAAATTTAATATTAGAAATTTCTTCACTCTGCAAATCCTCCTTCATAACTTTTAATCTCTAATATTTGTTTGACAAAGTTCCATCAACCCCCACATATTCATTTAAGTTTCTTGATAAATGATAGTACTTAAGGTTGAAGGACAACTTTAATTATAATCTGCAGTGTTATAAATTCATAACTTTCTGGAAATTATTTCTGGTGAATAAAAATGTCTTCAGTTTGATTTCAACATAGGAATTAATATTTTATCACAGTTGAGAACAATTTTTGATTTCTCAAAGATTAAAAAAACTCTGCTTTTCCTATTGCAATGTTTATAGATTTTAAAAGGTCATGATTTGAATTTACATGTATAACAGCTGGTTACTCTTAGGCTCTTGTCTAAAGGGCAGATGTACAAAAAATATCCCTCCATCCATAGTAATGCTGGACTTGGAAATGTGGTTATGAAATAGCTTATGCTCCTGGTTAGAGAGCAGAACTGGCTAACAATTGGTTAGAAGTTCAATAATACCTCCAGACCCGAAATAGGAAAGATCATTCTCCTGGGGGATTCCCATTGTCATATCAGACACCAGACTATATAAGGATACCACAGATCATAATGTCAGGGACACCCACAGGTGTTTGTAAGAAATATTAAGTCTGACAAATGTATTCTTTTAACAGAAAACAAACCAGAATTAAGTAGAAGCATTGTAGTTTAGTGGGAGATAACAAAATATCAATATTATATGATATCAAATTTTGATATCAAAACTGATTTAAAATTAAACCAATATCATATGATATTGAATTCAAGACTTACCCTCCCCCTAAAATAGGACTAGTATGAGCTCTCTAAGAGGATAAATGACTTAAGTTCAAAGAATTGAGAATATGACATAAGAAGATAAGGATAAAAATCTTGGTTCAGCTTCTGGTGGTTTAAGTGACCTTCAGCACATCTACCTCTGTGGCCCTTAGTATTCAAACCTGTAAAATTATGGCCTTGGCCAAGATTCTTTCCAAGTTTCCAATTCTAAATTGCAGATTATAAAATCATGACTGATAGGTAGAGGGGAAGCACAAATCAAATGAGAACATTTTTCCTAACAAGAGTTTGATATTTTCTTATTTTAGACATGTGTAAACAGTGACTTTCCCAAAGTCACAAGCTGCAAATTATAGAACTATATACAGAATCTAAGTCTTGTGACTCCTAGGTTATCACTCCAGCAAGAGGCTACCTCTATACGTTTTTTTAGATGAATAATAAAAAATAAAACAAAATCAAGCCTTAGGAATGATGACAAATTTCTAAACAAAATTAAACATATTTGTATGCTAAATTGTTTTGAAATTTTCTAGAAATTATGTGCTCTTGCTAGAATATAACTATAGCCATTTGTAGCTTAGTAAGCATGCACGTTAACTGAAAACAGTCTCCTCTTAATGACAGAACCAAAATTATGAATTGGAATGTTCTCTAATTAGTCAGTTGCATGAGTGTTTCATTTCACCTTGATGTTACATTTTCATCATAAATTCTGAGTCTTTCTAGCCTAAAGTAATTGGTAATATCTCGCAATTAGGTTAATTTAATCAATATATAGATAGACAAGCTAAATAATTCAAGTTTTTACGAAGTATGCCATGATACTATGGACCTTCATTTGGTACCTTTCCCTGACTTGACATCTCATTATTGATAACCAAATTCTAAAAGTCTAAGCAATCAGTCAAAATGCAAGTTCTATATCCAATTTTTTGTGATTCATTTATATTTTCTTAATGAATGGGTGATGTGAAATTCAGTTTAAAAGCACTGAAATTAATAACATAACACATAATTTCTCTTGATCTCTTAGAAAACTAAACAGCTGGCCCAAGGAATTCCAATATCTGGAAAAAAGTGTTTATCCTCGAAATTATAAATTACTGAAAAACAAAAGATACTGCCAGAGAATATTATTTAATTCAGCAAATATTATATGCCTACTTTATAAAATATGTGTTAGCTACATCTTAGATAGGAAGAAGACATTCTCTGGGACCACAAAGTAATACAATTTTGCTCCTGAAACAGATCATACTCAAATATCCAAATAGATTTGGGAACCCATTGATGGAAATATTCCTTTCAGCCATGCAGGTTACAAGTCCAAATCACCCACTCATGTCAGTCCTATGCAATTTTTGTGTCTTCTATAAACTCGTCACACAAAGTTCAATACACAGGGGACTTATCTTCACTTTCTTTTGCTCTCACAGGAATATCATTTGAGCGCACCGGCTACAAATGGCTGTCCCTTTCACTTCCTGACCAGAGCCTTTTTTTCCACTCATAAATTTATGATTTAATGAAATGCTCTTTTTTTCATTTCTCCATCTCAATTCTTTGTTCATAAAGTTCATCCTGCACATCATCATGTACTTTTCTATTACCACACGTGAAATAAAGAGAAAAAAAAAATCAGCATTTTATTAATTGTATGTCTGAAGCCTATTTTTTCTGTCTACTTTTTGCCATGTTTATTTTTATAACCATTAGAAATAAACTAGTAAAATGGGATTTATAAATCATATAGTTGCAGTTTCACAACTACAGGTATAAAAATTATCTTAGGTAACACCTCCTTAGGGAACTAGCCAATTCTAGGGAATGCTAAGAGGTGACTCCCCTATTTCCCCTTTACCCAAATTGTGCTCCACCGCAGCCAAAAAAAAGAAATTGCACAGCCTTTTACACAAAGCAAATGAATTCTTGAAGCATTTTATACCTTTTTGAAATGTTAATGACAACTATGCATAACTATCAGCTCGGAATTCATTTCTTCATTCAGGTGTGAAAAGCATCCTTGCAGTTATTTCCCAAAGGACAGAATGTAAAACCAAACTGAGGCAAACTCAGAAAAAAGGTCTATAACTCTTGCCATAATTTTAAAAGTTCTAGTGATGCATTTATCCACTATTTCACAATAAAATGATGGAATTCTTTATGGAAAATTTGTATTTTTTTATTTGTTAAATGTTTGAAAAGAAAATATCCAGTTAATTTATAAATGCTGCATTTGAGGGAGAAAAATTCCTAATAGTATTTTTTGCACAAAGCCTTGTAATTATTGTTAAGTTGGAAATATAGGTATTTTTCAAAAGAGAAAAACCAATTTTTTAAATTGTTTTGTTTTGTTTTATAATGAATAGGCAGTGTTGCAGGGGATAGAGTCCCTGGTCTGAAATCAGGAAGTACTGAATTCAAATCTAGTCTCAGACACTTAATAACTATATGACCTTGAGTTAGTCATTTAACTTCTGATTGCCTCTGTTTTTATCAACTACAAAATGTGGATAAAGGAACCTACCTCAAAAGGTTGTTGTGAGGATCCAGTGAAATATTATTTGTAAAAGCACTGTAACAGTGCCTGGCATATAGTAGGTATTATATAAAAAGAGAATAACTCTTCCACCTAGTTCATAGCTTAGGGAAAAGAAAATAAGACTTGCAATGAATGAAAATATTAACAAAACATAAGTTTAATAATGGAAATCTAAATTTAATATTAAAACAATAATAAAAGATAAACAAAAGAAATAATGAAAGATCTTAAGTATATATTCTGTGCCATGCATTGCGCTAAATATTGGAGTCAGAAGACTTTGGAATCAACAAATTTGCTTCTCAGGGCCCACAGAGAATCTTAATAACTTGTGTGAGTAATATGGAAAAATCACAATCTCTCTGAGCCTCTGTTTCCTCATTTGTAAAATTAAGTGGTTGAAGTAAATGGCCTTGGAAGACCTCCTTCAGCTGTAGAGCCATGAACTTAAGATGGTAGCATTGCATTAATAGAGATCTGGGGCACTTCAGGAAAAGTTCTGTCTGCTATTTAGCAAAGAGAACACAATACACCACTTTGGCCATTTGACCTTTTGATATTTTTAATTTTCATTTTTATTTTGCCTCAAAGGGAGGATTTAAGATCTCAATTGTTCAAAAGCTGACATATGTCTGAGCAAAAGAAAACCACTGAGCTATGTAGTTTGGAAGGAGAAAGAGAAGGAGCAGGCATTGCTGGAAACAGACAATTGCAGTAGAACCTAGATGCATAGCACCACATAACGAATAAACCATAAAGGGGAATATTATTTGGTCATTGCTGCTGAAAGCAAGGAGAAACGAACAGGACACTTCATGGAGCCACTCTATCAGCAGAGGGCAGCACAGATCCAGCCAAAAATCAGTTAAGTCTAACACCCCAAACCTTCTCTGGGGAGCTATGGGGAGAAGAGCTTGTATGCTGGTGACTGCACTCTGATGTAGAAGTCTTTGGGAGATCATTGCTCACTGGAGAATTTCTGACTTGATGTCCTTGTTCTGTTGAGGAAACATTATTTTTTTAATTGGGAAACTGAATATTGGCCTGTATGTTGTTGTTAAGTGGAGGCAAAGAATTGAAATGTCTTCCATTGCTTACCCCACTCCTTCATGTCATGATATTGTCTGACACAAGGGTGTCTCCACAGCTACCAACATGATTTTCCTAAAGTGCACAGCTGATCATGTCACACACCCATACCACCTATAAAAATTAATGGCTCCTTATTGCCTACAAGATCAAATATAAATTCTTGCTCTCTGCCTCTATCCATGCTACTTTTCCAATTTTCATATAGGACACTTCCTTTTTAAACTCTGCAATCCAGCCACTCATGCACAATGATCCAACTCCCATCTCTATGCCTTTGTCCCAGCTCTTGCTCATACCTGGAATGTACTCCCTCTTTGACTCCATGTCTTAGAGACTCTGACTTCCTTCAAGACAGTTCAAGTGCCACTTTCAATTTGAAAAACCTTTGTCATTCCCCAGCTGCTAGTGCTCTTCCTTCTAAAGCAGATTTATAATGTTTTACATATTAGATATGTACTTACAGAGGAGATGCTTTTTCTTCCCTCCCTGTCCTTCTTAAAATGGAAGCTCTCTGAGGCTTGGAATTGTTCTATTTCCTCTTGGTATGGAAGGCTTAGCACAGGGTCTACCACAGACCTTATATTTTGTTGTTCAGTAATTTCAGTCATGGTCCCTTTCTGGTCCTTTTTGGGGTTTTCTTGGCAAAGATAATAGAGTGGTTTGACATTTCCTTTGCCAGCTCATTTTACATATGAAGAAACTGAGGTAACCAGTGTTGTTACTTGCCCACAGTCACATAGCTAGTAAATATCTGAGGCTGGATTTGAACTCAAGGAGAGGAGTCTTTCTGACTCCAAGGCCTGCACTCTAGCCACTGAGACACCTAGTAAGAGTTTAATAAATGCTTGTTGATTGTGATTCTTAACGTTGTCACTAGAACAAATATTTGATGAAGCAAGTGTTCCCAGTAATTGGGACTTTAAAATTTGCAGCTAAAGACTTTGAAAACCAGTTTTGCTCCATGTTGCATCTTCTCAAGTTCAGGCACAATTAAATGTATGGTACAGATTATAAATGATAGAGGAAGTCAGAATAGGGATAAATCATTTTTGACAAGAATAGTGTTGAGAAGGTTTGTAAAGGAGACTGAATTTGAATTAAGCCTGGAAGCATGGGAGTCCTTCTCCTCCCTAATTTAACAGCCACCAGCATTTCAGCTTGGTCAAAGAATTGTGTAGATCTCAATTGTGAAGACATTTTCCAATCCTGTCTTGATTTCTCATGTTTATCTGTTTACTGTATAGTTCTGGTGGTCTATTTTGGATTATTATGCATTTTTATTTTGGCTATAGTAAACCTATCTTGTTGAACCTCTTTGGTTGTGACTCTAGACTGTTTTTTAATTAAGAAACTTATTCTTATTTATAAATTCAGATATTAAAAAATATGTTAGGGAAATGCATTCATATATATGTAATAGGTGTTATGGAGAGAATGGCCAATGAGATCTCCTCTCTTTTGGCATAGGTATGATGGTCTGCATATTTACAGGATGAAGATCTGGAGAATGAGTATATAGATTATTAGCATCCCCCAAGTGCTCCAATGACTGGAACGCTTGGAGGACTGAGGCTTTCATTGTCTAGTAATACATAAATGCTAAGAACACACACATACACACACATATGTACAAACAATATGCATAGACCAAACATTATCTGAATATATATTATTTATCCATCTGAGAATTCCTCCTGAGATTTATGATATGGTTTCCTTTCCTATCTCCAATTATTTCTGGTAATTTAGCTGCTTCATTGGTTACATACAATACCTTTTTTTTATTTATCAGTACTCTGGTTGATTTTTTAAATTCTCTCTTTTTCTGATGTTCTTTCTGTCTGTCTCAGTTATTTTTTGGGGTTTCATTTCAAGGATCAGAGGAAGCTGGGGAAGGAAAATGAGGTGTGGAAGCTGGCTCCCTTCAGTCCTCTCACTCTAATATGTTAGGTCAGACTCCACTTTGTAAATCTTAAAGCAGCATAATCAAATCTATTTTAATTCTACAATTTTGAAAGGTCATGGGAAAGTGATTTAGCAATCTCATCTCCTCTCTTCAGGACCCAAAAGAATTGGCATTTGTGATTGCTGGGTCACTATTAGTGATGTTCGAAAGATCAAGGAGGTTCTGTAGATTAGAGATGGGTGACAGACAAGCGATTTTCCAAAAAAGAAAGAAAATGTACCTGGAGGAAAGTCTCTTCTTCAGAGCCTTAGGGATCTGTTATTGGTGCTTTCCTATTGAACTAATAGGAATCAGGGACCCAATTAAAGGCAATTAGGTCATACTTAATGAAATCTTTATTTATCACAGAACTTCCAACTGGGAAGGGCAAATACAACTTTATGGTAAAGTAGCAAACGTTGGTCTGAATCTAATTTAAAAGGTTCAGTTGTTACAATTGGGTTCAAAATTTCTAGTTGACAAGTACAAGATGGAAGGAGGAGGCGTAACTAGAAATTTGTTTGTCTCAAAAAAAATTAGGAGTTTTTAGTGGATCATAGACTCAATAGTGTGATATACATGCAAACAAAGCTAATAAAATCATAATCCTGCTAAGAAGAGCCATCACATTCAAGAATATAGACCTGAGAGTTTAATGGATTCTATTCTGGTAAGATCGTATCTGGAATGATCCAGGCACCCCATTGCAGTTTCACTGAGAAGCTAAAGAACACAAAGAGGAAGGCAGCTAGGATAGTGATTAAAATCATATTTTATAAAGATCAGTTGAGAAAAGTTGGATGTTTAGACTGAACATCTGAGTTAGGGGCTTATGATATTTAAATAACTGAATGTTTGTCACCTAGAAGAGGCATAAAATATATCCCATGTAGAGAGGAGGATTATATGCAATAGGTGGAGTTTACTGCAGTAAAATTAGGTTTTATGTAAAGAAGAAAAAAAAAACCTTCAAACAAAGTGATCTGTTTAAAAGAAGAATATACTTGCTTGAAAATCAATGGGTTCTCCCTCCCTGAAAGTCTTGAAATGAAAACTGGATATGTTCTATTGGTGGTGTTATGTTGGAAAAGGGGGGTGTTGCAGAGGAGAATTCTTGTGGAAGTAGAGATTGCTCTTTCTTCCCTCCCTGCCATTCTTAAAATCGAAGCTCTCTGAGGGTTGAATTGTTCTATTTTCACCTTGGTATGGAAGGCTTAGCACAGGGTCTACCATAGACTTTACATTTTTTTGCTTAGTCATTTCAGTCATGGTCCCTTTCTGGTCATTTTTGGGGTTTTCTTGGCAAAGATAACGGAGTGGCTTGACATTTCCTTTACCAGCTCATTTTACATATGAGGAAACTGAGGTAATCAGGGTTACGTTACTTGGCCACAGTCACATAGCTAGTAAGTATCTGAGGCTTTTGTCTTCCCTTCAAAGGATTCATTGAATGTGAGTGTTTACGGGCATATATATGTGTCTATATGTGGTTGGAGGTAAGGGTTTAAATATAGGCATAACAGGCCAGTCTTATACATGTCGTGAGTAACAGCACGCCCTAAGTGTGGCCTTTATACCAGAAATATGGATTCAAAGTCTGCCTCTACCACATACTGGTTGACCCTAGGCAAGTCAATTAACTTCTCAGGGATCCAGGAAAATCTCTAATTCTATATGTTGCAGAGAAGGTGTTGACCTCAATGGTCAATGGAATTTGTTCATCTGAGAGTTTCCTGTACCAATGAAATTACAAGTTCCTTATCTAAGTCTTATTCTACCTCAGTGTATGATGTCAGTGGGTGTTTATGTAAAGTCATGAGAAATGCGGTAGAAAGAACTTTTGCTCTAATATTCTTTTCCCATGTCCCTGTAAACCCTGCCTATAAAAACAATTATTTGGTTAAAGTTTTTCCTATTTAAAATGAACTTTGGATAGATATAAAGTTATGACTGATCATTCACCAATTATTTTATCAGAGAACTAGGTGTCAGTGATCTCTATAGGAATCCTAACAATGGAGGATGGATAAGAGGTAGGATTTTTATAAGCAAGAGGGCAAAGAAGGGCACTCAGAAAGTAGGGCACTCTCCTAGACATTGATCCCAAAGGAGAGGACGGGTACAGCCCTGGAGAGGTAGGTCACAGCAGCAGTAGTAGTAGCAGCAACTCATTGGAAGTCCTTAGAGATCCATCTAGACTCAAAAGCAGTACTAAACATGGTAGAAAGGAAACAGAGACAAACCCTTCTCATTCTCTGTCTTTCTCTTGGGTCTGCTGGAATGAGATATAAAGTATGATGAATCTGTATTAGTTGCTTGCTATATTATACTTTCCCAAAATGGATGTTTGTCTAATATTTCTCTCTTAAAATTAATAAGTTAGTTACTCCTTCATGTAATCAGTTTGTTCTACCACTAGACATCCATTTTCGTTTGAATTTCTATGCCTCAAAGGATGGGATTTATAGAAGCTTCATGCGAGGGTCGCAAGACTCACATGTAAAGGAATATTAAGAAAATGTTATTTTTTCATATTAAAAATAGAAGTTTGATGACTTCCTTTCTTCTATGTTTACTGTTGTTTCTACATTATGGAGCAATAACTAGTCTCTTGGGCATTAGGTTTTACGGCAATTTATTTTTGCTATTTGGATTAGAAATTCATCTTTTGGAAAGACCATTTACACAGAGTTTTGACTGAATTTTGCTTACCGAAATTGAAACCAGGTCAAAACCCCCAAATGAATATGATAATTAACCTGAGTCAACATTGAATCACTTTTACTAAGGCAGAGGGCTCAGTAAATATGGCAGGATTCCTTAAAAGGATAAAACCTACAGTGAATAAATAGAATAATCATCTACTTTAGATATAGACAGCCCGAGGGCTAAAAGAAAGCCCTACGTGTGTGTACTCATGTATTTTAGACCTAAGAGACAATTATAGTCTGATAAACATTGTAAAAGTCTAATTTCTAGAACTGGAGAAGGCCTCCTTTTAATTGCTTCTAATCACTCTCAGAGAAAAACTGAATAAAACACCTAATGTTAGAAGAATAATTTACTATTCATCGAAAAATCCCAGAAATGATTAGAGCAATTTGTTTTCCACATTTCTAATTTCAGTTTAAATTTCTGCTCAAACAGTAATTGTAAACTGTTCATCTGTTTTTATCACATATTGCTTGCATACTTTGCTTCCTCCAAAAAAATATTATTTATGAATGATTTTGTTAGACTTAATAATGAAATGAATCACATGAAGTTAAAGGGAAACCACTTAAAATATCACAGAATGGCATTTCAGAATATTAGTCATAGAATTTTAGATTTGGAAAGGATATATGTATCGTAGAGTATGTCATACTTTTTACAGATGAGTAAACTGAGATTTTCAGAGGTTGTCACACACAGCTAGTTAGTGATGGTTAGAGCTAAGGCCTTATAACCCTGAACAGAAGGCTTTTCTTTATTATACCTTGAAAACAACACAAAACTCCACAAACTGAATGGGCCATGTCAATGGAGAAAATACAATGGAACAGGCATATATCAATTAAAGCAGAAAAAAATATAATTCCAAAATAAAATTGAAATCATCCAGAAATTTCATGTTAGCAATAGTTTCAACATCTTTTTCTACTAAATCTTGACTTGGAGCTATCAACAAATGGAAAAGCTATCTGATCTTACTGTAGCTCAAAGCTTTTCTCTTTTTTTCATCTTCCTGGTAGAGGTAGAGAAACGGCCAGAGGTCTGACAAAGAGGAACGGTATTAGCCCTGTATATTTTAGTGTCTCCATCTTCCTTGGTACTATTATCACCTGTTAGAATGAAGTGAGCAGTTTATCAGGGATCAAAGAGTCCATTCTGTAAGATTAATCCAAATTAGTAAATAGTTTGCTGTTCCTAATGGATTGGGTTGCCATTAGGAACTTATTTGTGTCTTATTTTGGGGTGTTACTAGGCTGATGGTATTGCTGTCTACTTTCCACTACCTCTGTATTCTCCTAATCAATACCACAAATCAGAACGCATACCTTAGGGGAACCCCTGACCTGGAAACCTGCTTTCCTGAGTGCCAGCCCTGGAGTCAGGAAGACCTGAGTTCAAATCTAGCATCAAACACTTACTGACTGTGTGACCCTAGGCAATTCCATTAACCCTGTTTGCCTCACTTTCTTTGTCTGTAAAATGAATTGGAGAAGGAAATGGCAAACCACTCCAGTATCTTTTCTAAGAAAACCCCAAATGAGGTCATGAAAAGTCAAACAAGACTGAAAAACCACTGAACATCACCAACGACCTCTTTCAGAACACATTTTGAAGAAACCCCTAGACGTGCTTCACTTCACTCGGGTTACATTCTCCACATCCCCTCACCCAGCTCTTGGGAAGGTTCCATGACATTTCATTCCTCCACCTGCCTGCCCCATCCCCCTGCCTTTTGTGCTGAAAAAATGAACTGTGATCAAATTAATTAGGTCATTGTTCTTAGAAAGGACTTGTCAATCTACTCCCCAATGGGTCATCATCCTCTCTGATGAAAGTGCTACCTCTGGCTAATACCAGCTTAGGGAAGCTGGTTTCACCATGAAATGTACACACTGTCTTCGCATTTTTATTTGTATCTATAGTCTTAGCACAGTACGTTGCACATAGCACTTCATAAATGCTTAGTCATTTATTTCTTCAGTTATTCAATCACTCCAAACAGTTCGGTCTTATTATGCATAGCAGGAAAACAGGCAGATAAGAAACAGTTATGATATAGACTAGGAAATGTAGTTGAATGGAAAACTCATAGAATTGGCTAGCACATATTGGCCTATGTACAGAATTGAACATCTGGAGAATAGACTGGAGAGAACTACACCTGGAGTTGGGAGATGAGTTCAAATTTGACCTCAGGCATTTAACTAGTTGTGTGACCCTGGGCAAATAACTTAACTTCTTTCTAGCTGAAATTCATCATCTCTCAAATAGTGAAATTAGCTTTGGCCTCAAAAGGTTGTTTTGAGGAGAAAATAAGAAAATGTTTCAAATGTGTTTAATAAACCATAAAGCCCAATATAAATGTAGAAGTACTTGTTCTCCCTGACACATATGACCATATTTTTTTTTAACATCTATATTCTTTTAACGTTATATATCTATGAATCACTGAGTGCCAGAGTAGCTGAAGAATTATTACAGCGGGGGTAGTGGAGGAGCATTTATTTATGAATAGATTGCAACATATTAGCAATGAAGAACTAAACAGAAGAAACAACACCAAAGAAATTAGTTAAAAGGTGTACATCAGGACATGAAAATGGGCTGGCCGTGAGGGTTAACCAATATTAAGCCTGCCTGCTCAACTGAAGTTCATGCAAATGTCAAGATTTCTAGAGGAAAGCTCCTGCAGGATGGGTGGACCAGTAGCTGAGGACTTATGGAAGGAATTGAACAATGTAACACAATGACAACTTAGATGGGTTATGAATTGCACTAATGGAGGAAGTACCCATCTTAAATTCCATCAGAGTATTTTTTCTTAATATTTAGTGGGGACTCAGATCTTGTCTATCTTAATTTTCCCCTCTGAATTATTCTCTAATAACACTTGTGATTTTTAAAGCAATTGTTTGAAAAAGGTTTGGAAGCAATAGTATAACAAAATTAAAAATACCACCTAATAGGTTTACTACTTTTCAGTTTTCAAAGTACTTTCAAATCTATTTTCTCATCTGAGCCTGACAACAACCCTGTGAGAAAATAATAATTCTCATTTCTATAGTACTTTAAAGTTCATGAAGCAATTTCCTCACAACAGTCCCACGGGGATAATGATGGGGTGATGGAAACTGAATTGAATTTATAGACACAGGATCAGAGTTGGCATGCTGACTCTGTCTCTTACTTCCTCTGAAACTTTGGGTAAGTCACACCTTCTTTTGATTTCATTTTCCTCATATACAAAATAACCAGAAGGATTCTGAGCTTACTTCCCTCTCTAGATTTATGATCTTGTGATACCTTCATTTTATAGGACTAAGGGATTGAGACATTTAGTAATGCACCAATATCACAGGCCTGGCAGGACAGGGGCCAATTTAATGTTTTGGTTTCTCCCTCCCCACTATATCTCACTGCTTCTCCTACATTAAAGGATCAATGAATCCGACAATTGACACACATTTATTAAGCACTTACTATGTGCTGTGTATTGTACTTGATGTTGGATGTTGAATAAATGTTAAAGGAATTGAATAAAACCTTAGTGGCAACAAGAGAAGTTAGGTATTCCCATGTGCTCTGCTAAATGACTTCAAAGCGGGAGGTCAGCATCTTGGGCGTAATGTACAAAGGAATGATCAATTTGATGGGCAGGGATGACAAAGTTGACAGTCTGCATGGCATTTGGCCTATCCCACACTATAGCAATGGGGATACTAACAGGGTTTCCCAATAGGTGGGAATATTAGTCACGTTCCTATTCGATCATTGTCTCCGAAAGCAGAATAGACAATGTGCCCACTTCCACATAATCATGCATATACACATAGAGGAGAGCTACAGAATTACAACCTCCGCATTTCTAAGTGACAACAGAAAAGTATTAATATTTAAAACCATTGTACGCCTTTATCTCCTGCTGATAACTGTTTTCCTTAAAAGAGCTGTAAAAGACATTTTGAACAGATGGTAGCTGGTTTCCTCTACCCTGAATCTCTTCACAACTGCCACAGAGACTCACCATTCATTAATCTTCCATAGGCTTTCAGGAGCACAGAAACTAAATTACACACATGCACATACTGAGGCCAGCACTTCTGTCAGGCTCCAAATTAAACCAGAGAGCTCAGTGCCAAGTCTTCTAACCAAACTTCACTATAAAACAGTTAGAAAAATAAACATTTAGCTTGGAGCCTGACCCACCATTGTTCAATCTCAAAAAGAAGGAAAAAAAATATCAGTGCTGGCTGGTCATTGTATCTCAGGCAGTCTCTCCACAGCAAGTAAGTGCATCTGAAAATTCAGAAGCAAGAATACTGTTTGAAAACATCTGGTTTGAATTCACCTTGATTCCTTATAGATTTAGAAGAGGGCAATTTCCTTGATTTTTGGAAGCTGGGGAAAAAATATTAACAATACTAACCTTCACAAGAGCAGTTATCACCTGCTGTTCAGAGGCAAATAAAATCCTAGTACACGTTCTTAAATTAGATGTTAGTCCAAACACCCTAGACTGTTTTTTGTCTGAAGATGAAGGAATACTGATCAATTACTTTAAATTGTCCAATCATCTTTCACAATTCTATATAAGTTTACCTTTCTAGGTTTTGATTAATATTGTATAAAATGTCGCTGTAAGAGAATAGAGGAGTAAAAAGTTAATTTTCATATTGTATTAGGTCTTCATTAGTAATTTTAGAAGCTATTTCTCATGTTAACAAATAGGATGTTTATTTTCATAAAATGTGTCCCTCACACAAAAAATAAGCATGAAAAAGTCTGGTTTTCTTACATGTTAGTTCACAAATTTCCCATCCCACCAAACTGATCATCCTCCAAAGATGAGAAGTTAATCAACTATGTAAAAGATAAAGCAATAAATTAACATCTTAGCATAGCAACTATTTTTCTTCAACTATGTATATATGTGTAATATTATATATACATATTTAAATATGTATACATATTTCTGTTTATATTTTCTTACATGAATAATCTCATTTCCCTAAATTCATAAAATGACACATTACATTATTTTAAAGACAAAGAAAAAAGAAAGGCTTCTCCAAAAGCAAATTATTAAATTCCTTTACTCTTTTTGTTGTGGTATTTTTGTAGAGAAAATAAAGATAAAATTTTCCTTGAGAAAGTTTTATTGACTAATCTAACTATTATCATTCAAATGCAAATTTGAGGTTTTAATTTAGAACCAGTGCTATCTTTTAATTGCATCAGTTTTAGTGGAGAATTAGTATTAGGGTATAATCTCCACAATCTCCATAATTATGGAGATTTCTGCAGTGGGAATCAGGAAGCTCAAGATATTATGTACTGAAATTTCTCTATTTGCTTTCACCTATCTTTGTGGAAAATAAAAAATAAAAAATTCATATACAGGTACTCTAGACAACCAGTTCAAAAGGAGTCTTTTCATCCTGTACTTATGATTTGATGTTTCCAAATGCTCTTTACCTATGTCTGAGAAATTATTTATCTTTATAGAAAATTATACTGTGCTTTTTTAAGGACTCCATTTTAGGTTATAGATATATGAATAAATGAACTTCAAGGTGCTTTTGAGGAAGTCCTTGCCTCATTTGAACCTCAGATTTACTATCTAATATCTCTGCACCATGAGATTCCTAAGGGATATTTACATTTGTAACTTAAATACTACCTATGCTAAATGAAAGTGGAAAGGTTGACTGGTTCTGTATTTGCGTTTCAATAGTCCCTCTGGGAACTAATACAATCCCTCACATCTTTGGAATATTGAGACTGTGTGTGGATACATTTCTATACATATTTGAAAAAAAGATATGTATATGCAAATGGATATACATTCTGCCTTCTTAAGAGGTAGAACTATCAGATAGTAAATCTTAGGTTCAAATCAGTGAACTATATTTATATAGAAGTATCATCTACATCCATATTCATAAGTTTAGACCTTAAAATGAGGGCCCTGCAGAACCACAGAATAACTTCCTATAAGGAAAAACAATATAGCATAACTAACTTAGATTGATGTGTGTGTGTGCGTGCGTGTGTCTGTGTGTGTGTCTACAAGCCTAGGCACCTGAGTTTGTGTGAGAGAGACGGAGAGAAATATGTAAATAGAATTGTTTTCTTTTCCCCCTGTGCCCAAATTATCTCCTATTGTAAAGTAATTTAGGCCTATATGAAGATGTTCTAAATTTATAGGCCACTAGAGGAGTTACTGGGCTTCTCTAAATGACTATGTCACAAATACAAAAAACAGTTTAGTAACTAGGAGCCATCTGATTCACCTATTATTAGTAGTGATCCTGTATTTTAAAATTATTACTATAGTCTGCTTTGTCATAATACACTTCCCAACAAACATCTGAAAAAAAATGCCCTTTTTCGGGGCATATACTGAGAAAGTTTATGTATTATTTACCAAAAATTTGTTAAATACTTACAGAATTTCAAAGGTAAAAGGGATCTCAGAGGTCATCCACTCCAAATCTTACTTGAAAAGAGAAACCTTCCACCCACCCAGTGATCATCATGCTTCCATTGGAAAAAGGAGAAAAGAAAGGATATCCAAATACCTACCAAGATAACTCATTCCAATTCAGGACAGCTGTAATGGTTGAAGTTTTCCTTTGCACTGAGCCTAAATCTATATCTCTGTACTTAATGTTCTTATCTATTTTTTCCTCTCTAGGGATAAGCAGAAAATGTATAATCCTTGTTCCATTTGACATCCCTTCTAATCCTTAAAGATACCTCTCATGTATCCCCCTAAGTCTTTTGTTTTCCATACTAAACACCCCAACTTCCCTCAGCTGACTTTTGTTTGGAATGGTCTCCAGGCCAGTCACCAACCTAGTTACCCCGCACTAGATTCTTTCCAAGTTGTCAATGTCCTTTCCACAATATGATACCCTAAACCAGAGAGAAGTCTGGATGTGGTCTGACAAGGCCAAAGTACAATGACGTAATAACCCTCTTCTTCCTAAACATTATATACATTAATACAATCTAAGTTTCTTTGTTTTTGGGGGGGAGAAAGGAGATTTTTTGGGGGGGAGAAAGGAGATTTTTTGGGAAATTATTGATTTATGCTGAGTTTTCAATAAACTAAAACTCTCAGATTCTTCTCTTGAATTTTAGTCTGACATTGCTAGTTGCATTTTAGACATCTCCAACTCAACATTTCCAAAACTGAACTCATTATCTACCATGTAAAATTGCCCTTCCTCCATACTTTCATAATTCTATTGAGGGTATCACTAACTAGTATGTTTATAACATAGACAAGAGTCAGACACACAGGTGGGGAATGAAGCATGGAAGGTTTGAGCCTTTCCCCAAAATGGAGCTTTCCAACCCCAGAAAGTACTCACTCTTGGGGGAAAAAAAGAAAGAAATAGAAAGAAGTAGAAATAGAAATAAGTTTTAGCATGAGAAGGAAACTGTTGCACGCTGTTAAAATACTGAGACAAAAGCATCACAGTGGGAGAAAGGGGAACCATTCTTCTTTCTTTTCCTCTTCCACAACCCCAAAATGAAATCAATTGTGAACTACTTTTGGTTCTACCTTCACAATATCTTCAATCCATTCCTTGTTTTCAAATCATAAAACAAATATCCTTTTTTAGGTCCTCATAACTCCTTATCTAGACTAATGTCATAGTCCCCTGATTTATTTCCTTACTCAAAGTCTTCTTGTACCATCATTCAGTTATGTCTGACTCTTTGTGACCCAGTGCACAAGAGCATGCCAGGCCCTTCTGTCCTTTACTATCTCCCAAAGACTATTCAAGCTCATGTTCTTTGCTCTATTATCCATGGAATTTTCCTGTTAAAGATACTGGTTTGCCATTTCCCCAGTGGATCACCTTTTGCCAGAACTTTCCATTATGACCTGTTTGTGTTGGGTAATGCTACATGACAGTTCATAGTTTCATTGAGCTAGGCAAGCCCCTCCATTATGTCAAGGCAGTGATCCAGGAGGGTTTCCAGTCTTCTGCCCCTTCCTTAATCCATCTTCTTTAGAACTATGACATTAGTCACAATTGATTTCATTTTGGGGATGTGGAAGAGGAAAAATGGGCACAAATAAGTAAGTAAAATGTATATGCAAAGTAGACATGCATGAACAGTTGTTGAGATCAGGGTAAGCTTCCTGTAGGAAATGTCACCTGAGCTGAGCCTTGAAAGAAGTGAAGGCTTTGGAGAGGGAGAGATGAGTAGTGAAATTGTTCCAGGTTTTGAGCAACACGCATTTACTAAGGCATTTACAAAGGCATCAGAGTGGGAAATGGAAAGTAATGTACAGGGGATAGGAAGTAGGCCAATCTAACTGGAATTTAGAATATATAAGGAAAATGGAAAGTAATTCTAGAAAGGAGGGTGGGAATCATATGATGAAGAGTTTTCAGATGACAAATGAATTTTTATTCCACTAATATGCAATAGGAAGCCCATATAAATTATTTTTCAAGAGAGTGACGTAGGCATACCTGTCCTTTAGAAACATCAATTTGGCAGCTGTACAAAGAAGGAGCTAGAGAGAGGAGACATAGGGGGTAGAGATATCAATCATAAGGCTTTTGCAATAATCTAGATGAGAGGTTTTGAGGGCTATATGTATGGTGAGAAAGGAACAGATGCCCAAGATATTGTGGCGATAAAATAAACAAGATCTGATAGCCAATTGGATATTGGTAATGAGTGAGAATGAAAGTTGAGGATGAAAGATGATTCTTAAGTTCTTGAGTGACTATAAAGATGGGCTTCCCTTGACAGAATTAGGGAAGTTAGGAAGGTTGGTTCATGAGAAAAAGATGTTCAATTCTATTTTAGCCATGTTGAGTTTGAGATACCTCTGGAACCAACAGATGGAAATATCTATCAGGCAGGTGGCAATGTGGGACTAGGGCTCAGAGGAGAATGTAGATTCGAGAGTACCCTGCATAAAGATTGTCATTGAATTCGGAGGTGATAAAGAAAAGACAGAGTATGGAAAGAGTAGAGAGCTCTGAAACAAGCCCTGTGGTACATGCCACTGCAGTGGGACATGTAGGATGATCCAGCAAAAAAAAAGAATGAGAAGATTCTATTAGATACATAGGAGGAGAACCAGGAAAGAAATGTCATCAGAATGAAAGGAGATTGCAAAAGGTGTCAGTTAAGAGGTCAGGGGAGGGAGAAGGGTTTTCAACAGTACCAAAATTTGAAGATAATTTGTGGTAGGAGGATCAGAAATTTACTAAGGTCTCTAATATTCAGACGGGGCTAGATTTTCTTAAAAAGACAGAAAAGTCATCTCCCCAGCTTGATTGGAGTAGGACAGAAGTCTCAAACCTGTGGCCCAGGCCTATAGTACTCCCCAATATAGATCACACTATGTAGTTCTTCTCTGATTTTAATGTGATAGTGTGTTGTGCAATTTACTCTTTTCTAGTGAAAACTAAAAAAAAGGTGTGTATGTAAGGGAGGGGATGGGGAAGGGAAACTGAGAGAGAGCTGATATAGCAGGATTCTCAGAAGTCACTGTCCTTAGAAGGGTACCAAACCTCAGCCACATGATGGTGGAGGGACTGGGGAGCAAGGAGCAAGAGGCGTGTACACTGGGCAAAGCACTTTTACCAACAGAACCTGTATAGTAATTACAGTGTGTCCAAAGTAGCTAGCTTTTGCTACCCTAAGGTTACACTCATCTCAGAAGTAAGGAAGAAGGAGAGTTTTTATGAACTTGAAAAGTAGAGCAAAGGGGTGGGTAGGTAGGCATGGTTGCATTGGACACAAACTCCATGGTAGATATTAGGAAAGGGCAGAATGTAACTCATCTTTCCATTTTCTGATTGGTTGATCACACATCCTGTAGAGTGAGATCACTGTCATCTGGGGGATCAAGGACTCCACTTTTGAGGTTACAGTATTAAAAGACTAACTCTTGAAGAAAAAGGGTCCTTCAGACTAGTAAGATATCAATGCACTCTTGATCACAGACATTTCTCTATGGAAATGAGAGGGCTGCATGTCCCTAAGGCAGTCCTGTAACCTTGATGATTATCTTTTCCACGCTGCACATAAGTAAACTTTATTTTTATTAACTGTGACATGGCCGAGGAAAGCTTCATTTTACCCCATTTCTAAGCCTGAATCACTGAGTAGGCCTAAGTACTGATCCAGAATAAAGGTCAAGAAGAGTAAACACATTGGACATAACAGTTAAGCTATCACTGGCAAACCCTGGAGAGAAATGTTTCATTTGAGGCATTGGTTTGGAAAAGAGATTTCAGGGAAATGAAAAGCAAGTGGAAGAGAAACAAAGAAAAGCCATGAATGTAAATTATGTTCTCTAGAAGTTTAATTGTGAAAGGCCATGAACATAGTAGGCACTTTAATAAATGCAGAAATATAAAAATAAACACTTACCTAGGCATGTATGCCTTCCCACTCCTAGACTTGTGCATTTGATTTTTCAACCCTTATTAAATGTCCCTTATTAAATTTGTCACATCATCATAGCCTGTTATTTTTTTAATCATGAAATAATATGGTAAACATTTATTAGGTAAATACTATGTTCAAGGCACTGTATTAAGTGCTGGGATACAAATAAGGCAAAACAAAAACAAGTAAAAATAGCCTTTTCCTGCCTTCAAGGAGTTCACGATCTAAGGTGGGAAAGGCAATATAAAAAGTGAAAACCAAAAATCAGGTAAGGGTGGAGTGGGCACCAGGCACATGATGAGGAGGAGGATATTGGAGTCAAAACCACTGGGAGCAAATGAAGAGATGGCTGGGATTTTGAGTTCTCCATAAATGAGAGGAAGCCCCCCACACACCTACCCCACAAATACCCTTGGCCCTCCTTCCCTCCAATCAGAGTAGCAGAGCCACTGAGAAAAAATGAGGCTTGTGTCCCCAAACTGAAAAAGTCTTCATGATTATGATCTTCCTGGTAACGAGCTAATTAGTGTTGGGGGACTGGTGATAATAGGACATCAAAACCAAGCAGAACCATTGATTGCAAATGAAACTATGATTCTGATTCTTAAAGAACATGCTAGCCATCCCTTTCATATTTTGATAAGCCATGCCGTCTATACCTCTACCTGAGTCTTTGATGGAAATGATGATTTGCATTATCAATCAAACATTTATTAAGTGATTATTATATATACTGACATCCTGGGGCATTCTTTGAATGTGGCCATCAACCAGCTTGATTGTTAAAGACACCCATCTATGTTGCTGTTTAGACCTTTGATCACCAATCTTGGCCATAAGGAGAGCAAGAGAGATCTGGTTAAATTCTTTACACAAGTCTATTTAGGACATGGAGCTGATCCATTAATCTCTTAAAGAAAAAGAGAGAGAGAATTGAGAATCACGAACTGTTTTTGATATAGTCACTGTGGCTCTTAAGAGATCAATGCTTCCATTTTTTTTAAATTTTCACTAATTATATGTTTAATAATGTATTGCATAGTTTTGCCAGGAATCAAAATGAAACTCATCAGCCTATAATTGAAAGCTCTCTCTCTTCTCTCTCTCTCTCTCTCTCTCTCTCTCTCTCTCTCTCTCTCTCTCTCTCTCTCTCTCTCCTCTCTTCTGTCTCCTTGTCTTTCCCTCTCAGATTGTTTATATATATATATATATATATATACATATATTATATATATATATTATTGCTACACATGGAAGCAAACCCCTTTAAAAAAAATTCTGAAGCTGTATTATGGGACACTTTCATGAGCTTTTCTAAAATTATCAGGAAAGTGAATTGCAGAAGTGATTTGACTTGCCTAAAGTTATGCACATTATGACTGAGTCTAGATCTAAGGACTTCTGACCTCAAGCTTTTTTTCTACTGTACCATGATTCTTCCCATATGCACTGTACCACATAGATATTTTTATACTTGTCTGTACAAGTGTCCGAGAAAGTGTAGTAATTACAAGCAAAATATCAAGCAAGGGAGATGAATTAATTAACTATGATTTCGTTTGTCATATTTTAGTTCTTTTTGGACTGGACTTGTGGTGACATTGGTGTACCTTATAGTGTTGCCTTGGGCATGGACATGTTAGTACCTCATAGGATCACACAGTCAGTATGTGTCAAAGATGTGACTTGATCACAAGTCTTTCTGGTTCTCTGAGGTTGATTCACTTTCTACTAAGTCATGTTGCCTCTCCATATTTAAATGATTTTGATAATAATGCCTATCTATGGAGTGATAACATATAAAATCTGGAAGTTTCTCACCCTGGGCAACCAATGGTGACTTCACAAAGGGTAGAATTCTATTTGTTTAGTTACCTCTACAGTATTAGCTGTACTATATTAATACTAGAGTATTGATCTTTAAGGATATTGCATTTCTGGAAGAGAATTCCCACCCTGAGACAGCTGTAGAGAATCAAGACATCATTAATAATGAGGTGTTAGAATGCAAACATCTGTATGAGAACTTCTGTTGTTCCTTGAGAGTCAATTTTAAGGTAAACTATATAGCCATTTACCAGATTTTCTTCACTGGTGAATGCAATTTGTAGGAAATGAAACATGAATTGCAAAACTAGGACATCAGCTAAATAAAACATTTAATGAATTCACTGTATAAAAGATACCCATCACAGAGACATGTAGATCATGATCATGTAAACTCAGGGTTTCTGCTTAGAGTATAGATGTATCAATATATAACATATTTCTCATCTATACATATGGTATGAAGGCCACCTCTGAAGTTTGGAAACTCTACATTAATAAGCAAAATACATAAATGGAACCCTCCATGAGGTTTCCAAATTCACACTAAATGACACTACCTTCAGCCAAGAAGCACATGCTCAGCAGTCGTACCGTGTAATAGTGTAGAACATTGCTCCAGTTGCTTAGTTGGCAATAGAGAGGGTTCTAATTTGCTAAGAGATTCAGATGGAAATCCTCATTCTGGCACTCAAAGCATTAAACAAATTGCCTCCTTCGATGTGATTTTCCAAAGTGCTTATGCTGAATTGAAATATTACAAAATGTAGCCATTCTGTATGGGTCCATTTGGGTGTATCCCTCTGAGGTTTTTTCTTCTTCTTCTTCTAGTTAAAATGATTATCTGTGGGGAAAACTATATCCAAATATAAAGTAAATCTACTTCCTTGTTTGTGTGGATGAGGTCAACATCACTTGTTTTCCACTTGCATCTCTCTATATTTATTCAGTGAGAGATAGGGACTTCCTGGGTATACAAAACTGCAGGAAGAGGGAAGACCTTCTAATAATGAAGGTCAGCACCTTTTGTACAAGTTGGTCTTAGAGAACTGCTGCTTGGATTTCAGGTAAGGAACTCTCCCAGGGTCATAAAGCATGTATCAGAGGCAATATCTGAAACCTAGTCTTCCTATCTTTGAGATTGTCTCTCCCTTTACTATATGCTAAAGTATGTACAACTTCTTTGCATTTGATTAAACTTGCCCTAACTTTCAATTAAAGTTTTCATGAGTTATCCATGTTCCGCATCCCTGGTCTAGGTCTTTTCTCAATGACATTTTAAAGGCATCAAAGAAGTTACTACAAAAAAAGAACAATGTTTCTCCTTTATATATTTGCATGAAATACATAGGGTTACAAAGAAACCTATTTTATTAAAATACAGCTATCATTTTTTTTTAAATTAAGGCCACCATAGCTTAGGAACCTCTGATCAATGGTCTTATAAAAGAATTGCCCTCTGATAAAGAAGGGAGAGTAGACAGAAGGAACAGAATGCTGCGCAGTTAGAATACCCTCCCTTCTCCCCCTATAAGAGTTCATAAAAGGAAGCAAATTCTTCTTTCTCTATCATTTGAAGTAAAGGAAAAGGGAAAATTAAAGAAATATTTATATGTAAAAACCTCATAACTTTTAGTGTTTAATATTTACATAAAGAATTATGTACCAATATATCTTTTTTAATCTATGTGATTATAGTTTTCTTTTTATTTTGGAATGTTTCTGTTTAAGATCAAATCAATAGCTAAGACAGATACATGTTTCAAAGGTTTCTAGCTCCATCTCCTGTATGATCTGACCTGTGTGACCTTTGGAAAATCTCAAGTTCTTATCCAAGGTCATACAACTAGTCAGTGATAGAGTAAGCACATGAAACCGTTTCTTCCCTTCCAATGCTCATTCCAACCCACAGTGTTGCTTTTTGGCTGTTAACAATCTGGGAACCTTTGGATGCACTGAAAGTGGATCACAGACACCACTATAGTCTGGGAAATGTGTGCTAGGGCTAAAGGGCAGGGAGACAAAGCTGAATACTATTTATACTGCCTAGATGATTCTCAGAAGGCTCTTAGAGGTGCCATAGTGTATAGAACACTGGACCTGGAATCAAAGGTGATCTGAGCTCAAATATCTCCTCTAACACTTACTAGTTACATGAACCTGGGCAAGTCACTTAATCTGTGGCCCAGGTTCCTCAAGTGCAAAATGCGGCTAATAATAATAGCATCTATCTCCCAGGGTTGTTGGAAAGATCAAATGAGATAGTGCCTGGTACATAGTAAGTGCTCTAGAAATAGTTATTCCCTTCCCCTCACTTCTCATACATGCATCTACTATGAACCCATTGGTTTTGTATCTGTAATGTTAGAGGCGTTACAATTATGATGGAATTGACTGATAGATCTATTGTTACTTCTCTATTTTTTTTCTTTAAATCAATTGGTTTTGTCCCAAAAGAGACCAGAAATTGTCTTGGTAAGTATACAATTGATTGACTCATTTCCCAAGTTAAGAGACATAATCAACTAAGGCAACACCGAGTTAAAATGTAAATTCTTTTATGATATAATATAAAGGATGATAGATAATTATGAGAAGCATCTTCTCATAAAGCAAAGAGAAGTAATAGAGGATAAGGTCATTCTAATGAAAGTTTGAAAAAAAATATTCTACTAAATTAGGTCATGCCATGGAAATTTAGATACAAAATCAGGAAAAATGAAGAAAAATAGAAGAAGCAATGGAAAACATTTGAAAAAATACATTGAGTTAATAAATATAAATTAAAGTAATTGAATTGATTTAAATACATTACATTAAATACATCATATTTCTCCACTGAACACAATCAGACCACCATGGTTAGATCCTAATATCTCATTCTCTGAGGCACTTACAGAATAAATAGTAGCACTAAAGAAAACAAAGACAGGAAAAGCTATTTGATATAGTTTATAAAAATGGATATCCATTTTGGAGGTGATTCAGTTGTGATGGAATTGACTGAGGGAATTATTAGTACTTCTCTACTTTAAAACTATTTTTACTTTACAAATCTATTTTCTCTTCCTCTTACTTCCCATACCCGTGTATAGAAAAAGAAATCCTGTAACAAAGATACATAATTAAACAAAATAAATTTCCTTATTGGTATATCTCATTCAGCACCCTAACTCTTGTCATCTCTGTATCAGGAGGTGGAGCACATGTTTCTTCTCGGATCCTCCTGAATCATGTAGGTCCCTATATTGATTATAGTTCTTATAGCTTTCAAAGTTGTTTATTTTTACAGTTGTATTATCATGTAAATTGTTCTCCAGGGTCTGTTCCTAGAACATAATTGATGTTTAATAAATGATTATTGGCTGACCATTTCATTCTTCAGATTGTAAAAATCTGCAAAATTGTTCATTTTGTTATAATCTTGGTATTATAGTGTAAATTATTCTTCTGGTTCTACTTCACTCTCTTCATAGAAGTCCCTATAAGCCCCTTCATGTCTGCTTCTCTCAACACTGGCTCTCTTTATATACAATTCTACTCAGCATCTGATTAGCTAGAGCCCACATGTATCTGATTGGTTAGAGACCACTTGTGTATGTCTGATTGGTTAAAACTCTGTTTTAAAACACAGTTTCTGGTTAAAGATTCTTGATTAATTAAAGGCAAGATTCAATCAGAGGCACTTGATTGTGTATAACAAAAGATCCTACTTTGCTTGCCATTATACCATGTTGCTTTTTAATCATCTATTTCCTCATTACTGTACAACACAAAACTATGCCATACCATAGCTAATTAAACTATTTCCCAATTGGTAGCATCATTTTAGTTTCCAGCTTTGTACCCCTACGAAAGATCTGCTAAAATATTTTTTATGCATATAGGATCTTTTCCTATTTCTTTGATAATCTTTTGGGTATAGGTCTATCAGAGGCATAACTGGGTTAAAGGGCAAACATTACATAGTATTTTTTTCTGTGTAATTCCAAATTGCTTTCAAGAATGCTTGCATGTATGCACAGTTCAATCAAGAGTGCATCTATGTTCCTGTTTTCCCACAGGTCCTCCAACATTGATCGTTTTCCCTTTTTGTTATCTTTGTCAATCTGATACGTGTGAGATAGAACTCGTGAATGCTTTAATTTTCATTCATCTAATTACCTGTGATTTGGATTATTTTTTCACATGACTATTGATGAGTTGAGTTTCTTCACTATAGATTCCTGTTTGTGCCTTAAACCATTTATCAATTCAACAGTGACTCTTATTCGTATACATTTTTCCATTTCTCTAATTTGCTTATGATGTGACTTTTTTATATTTAAATCATATATCCATTTGAAATTTATCTTGACAAGAGGTGCAAGGTCTAAATCTGATTTCTTCCTTTTTGCTCACCATGATCCCAGCAGTTTTTGTCAAATAATGTGTCCATCTCCCAGTAGATGGGGTGTTGGTGTTCATTGGATTCTAAGTCATTATGTACATTTACATCTATATTAATTTTCCATCAACTGCTCTTCTTGGCTTTGACTCCATGAACTTCATCCCTCCTCCAGGATTAGCTCATCACCTGAAATCTCTTCCACATGGAAATGGATTTTAGCTTTGATACTCAGTTCCTTCTCTGCACTGTCAGTTGCCTTTCCCCTTTCACTGGAGGTCTCAAAGGTAAGGTAATACATGCCTCCCAAAGCCTCCCTTTGTAGAGACCTTAGACTTTTTCCAGGCATGTCTTCCATTTCTCATCAGTTGTCCTGCTTGGTTTTGACTCCAGGAAAAATCATAGCCCCTCCTAGGTGTCCTTTAGTGGCTACCCCTACTTAACCTTTGAAGTTTCCTTTTGTGCATTGTGTTCCTCCATTAGATTTTAAACTCCTTGAGAGTAGCTATTGCCTTTTCCTTATTTGTATCTCCAGTGCTTAGCACAGTGCCCAGAACATAGTAGGCACTTAATAAATGTTTATTAGCTATTGGTGATTGTTGTGTACCTAATCCGTTCCACTGATTAATCTCTTTATTTTTTCAGCTATCACCAAATAAAAACTATTGCTTTGTAGCATAGTTTGAGATCTTGCACTACAAGGCCCTCCTTTTCCCCTCCTTTTCACTATTTCTCTGGAGATTTTTGACTTTTTTGGTCTGATATGATTTCATTATTATTTTTCTAGTTCTGTAAAACAATCCTTTGGTAGTTTGGTGTGACATTTTGTAAGTAAACTAATTTAGGTAGTATTGTCATTTTTGTTATTTATTTCACATTACAGATTTTATTGCTTACAGGGGCAGCTAGGTGATATAGTAGATAAAGTACTAGCTCTGGAGTCAGGAAGACCTAAGTTCAAATCCAATCTCAGACATTTATTAGTTGTGTAATTAAGGACAAGTCAGAGTCACTCTGGGACCTGGGATAATTCCAAGTATGGAGGAAGGCCAGCCAGTGAAGAGGCATGGAGTTGGGAGTGTGTCCTGTATGAGTAAAGTAAATAGGCCAGTGTAACTGGACCATGTGGAGGGGAATAAAATCTAATAAGACTTGAAAATAAGAAACCAGGCTAGGTTGTGAAGAGCTTTAAATGCCAGAGGATTTTATATTTGACCTTGGTGGTAACGGGAAGCGACTGAATTTTATTGGGTAGAGGGGTGACATGGTCAGACCTCCAGTGGGGTTGGAGAACTGGAGAAAGAAAATATAACTAGCACTTGGAACTTCTAGTCTTAAACAGCATCAGGAATTCTATGAGTGCTCATGTATGTGGATCCTGAATGAGATTCAGATGGTATCATTATTTTTCTTCATCATATTGTTTTAGGTCAAGAAAAATGATTGCCCAGGTTTATCAATCATTCTGTTATACCCTTAAATAGATAAATAGATAGATAGATCTTTTTGTAGACAAGAATTTTATATTTTTCTTTATAGTTACATTTTACATGGTTCTTTTTTTTGAAAATACAAAAACATCTGAGAATATCATTGTCCAGATGCATTTTTTTAGTGCTTACTATGTACAAGGCACTCTTGGAAACACAAAGAAAGGGGAGAAAAGATTCCTGCCTTTAAATAGCTCAAGTTTTAATGGAGAAGATAATAAAAATAACTACGTACATACAAAGTGTGTGTAATGGAAATAAAAGGTGTTCTTAAAGGGGAGGTTCTGGTAGGGAAGACCAGGAAAGACCTTCTGCAGAAGGTAGGATTTGAACCCACTCTTGAAGGAAGCCATGATCCTGAAGGAGAGCATTTTTAGCATAGGGGATAGCTAGAGTTAGAAATGGGAGTACAGGTGGAATATCTGATGTAAATGGTAGCAGGTATGTCACTGGACTGAATGGTGAGTGAAGGAAAGAAGGCACAGAACTGAAAAAGAAAAATCAGAAGAAGTTTGTCAATGACTTTAAATTCCAAAAGACTGGCTATTTGACGGAGGAAGTAATCTTCAAATGAAGCACTAATAATAGAAGGAAACAGGAATGTTCTCTAATAGCAGGTGGAGTTTAAACTGAGCCTTGAAAGGAACAGGGGTACTAAGAGATAGCAAGGATAGAATCTTTAGGGAAGAGCTAGGAAGCCAGTCTGGGAGAAATTGACAGGGGGCAAGGTTTGTATTAAAATGAGGCTAGGGAAAGACAGATTCAATCCAGATTGTGCAGGGCTTTAAACATCAAACAGAATAGTTTGCCTTTTATGTAATAGCTTGCTAACTTTCCTGGCTGCCTTTAAGTCACAACTAAAATCCCATCTCCGAACAGAAGGCTTTGCCAGCCTCTCTTAAATTCCAATGACTTCTCTGTTAATTATATCCTATTTTCTTCTATACAGTTTGCTTTGTATGTATTTGCTTGCATGTTGTTATCCCCTGTTGCATAATAAGAACCTTGAGAGCAGGGATAAGTTTTTGTTGCTTTTTGTAACCTTAAGGTTTGGCATAGTGCCTAGCAAATAGTGGGTGCTTAATGATTATTTATTGATGGATTGAATGATAAGGGAGCTAGTAAATCTTCTTTAACCAGAAATATGGTCAGCCCTGTACCTTTAAAATAACATTTTGGCAGTTGCGTGGTGGAAAAAAATGAAGAAGGTCAGGTCTTGAGGCAGAGAGATCAATATGGCGGCTATTATAACATTTGAGGGTCTACTTGTGTGAGGATACCTGAACTAGGGTTTTGGTTCCTTTAATATAGAGAAGGAACAGATGTGAGAGGTGCTATGGAGGTAAAACTGTCATGATTTGGCAGCAGACATGGAAGATGAAGAAGAATGAAGAGGTGATAATGGCTGACATTTTGAACCTGGAGCAATGGAAGGATGGTGGTATTGATGGGATCAAGCAGAGACCTTTGCCCCTTACCCCCAAAAGAATTTAGGTCCCATTTTTCTTCTGGACTTGGAAAACCTCACCTTGAACTCTCCTTGAATTTCCTCACTTGATCTGGCCTTTGCCTGAGGCTATAAGCCTTTCCTTATTGCTATACCCAATTCTCGGTTACCCTTAACCTAGCCTAGCCCTCCATTTTATCTTCTGTAATCTCCAGATCACTTTGGCTACTTCCTGGCCTCTGACCTCTAATAACTCCAGACCACTGACCACTCCCATCAAGATCCTCCCTAAACCTCTCTTACAATCACCCTGATGAGATTTAAGGGTTCCTGGGGACCCCAAAATACCAACCGTCCGAGTCATGCTCAAATGAATTCGACTCAAGCTTTCTTAAAGCCAAAGAAAACAAAGTTTATTAAAGATTCACCCAATTGGGCTGCCTCTTAAGGAACCTAAGCATTTGTGACACTTGTATTCACAAGTGGGCCAGATAGAATCCCAGCTAGACAGAGTCTGAGCTGGATTGCATCTGAGAGCCTTCGTGGAGGCGACATGGAGCTAAATACAGAAAAGACTATAGGAGGATCTGGAGGGGAAGGGGGTCTGGTAGTCCAGGGTGATGGGAGGAGAGATCTAGGGAGGGTCCTGAGGAGCAGTCCCAGGAGGGAATCCAAGGAGGACCCAAGGCTGGAAACAGCTGGAGGCAATCGGGAGACATCAGACAATGGAGCGCCTAGGTGGGAAGCAGGTGGGACAATCTAGAGGTAACAGACAATGGCCACAGATCTGAGTATGAAAAGCCCGGTTAAGTGGGGAGATTAAAGGGGAGCTCAAGGAAGTTCCCAGAGTCTGAACCCCATCAACCCTAGACTATTGGCCAACCCTAGGTCTCTCCCTCAGTCTTTCTGTATATAAACTCCATCTGGTTTCCATGAAAATGCTCAGATACAATCTGACCTGCTTACATTAGTGTAACAAATGCTCAGGTTCCTTAAGAATCTACCCAATTTGTTGGATCTTTAATAAATTTGTTTTTCATTAACTGATAGAAGACTTGGGTGGAATTCATTTGGGCAGGACCTGTGTGTCACTTTTTCAGGTCCCAGTACCCCTAAACCTCAACAGAATCTTCTGAAGAAATGGAGAGATTAGAAAGGGGATTAGGAAGGTAGACAAGGTATTTTAGACAAGCTGACTACTTTTCCTGTCCTTGCTTCTTTTGAGACCAGACTTTCTTTTATCTTTTATCTTTTTTTTATCTTTAGCACAATGCCTGGTACATAACAAAAATTCAATAAATGTTTATTGACTGACTGAATTTTGAAGTAAACAATTTGCTACAATCTTGTCTAGGGATGGAAAGTGGAGATAGATGTGTGTATTTCAGTGACAAATTTTCTATTGTGTGAATTAAGCAATGCTTATGAGTTCTGCAGTAGTTACTAGATGAAAAGCACCAACACAGAAGAACAGAGCTGCAACAGAAAGCATTGAGGTGAGGAGCCTGTAGATTATATAGGGGAAAATGCAGTCCTTGCTATATTAATTATATATGCTGCTTTTCAGTAAAGGCATTCTTGCTCTTGGGAATTCAGAAAATTGGTAAGTGAGTGAGTGTGTGTGTGTGTTCCCCCATATGTTTTTTTTTTTTTTTTAATAAATGCAGGTATGAGTTGACTGAATAATAGGGTTTATACCATTGCTATGCAAAGCCAAACATTTTATAAAAGACACAGTAATGCCTTTTGTTTGGTTTTCACAAATACTAGCATATGAAGTTGACTGAACAATAATAGGATAGCTGGGAGGCAGACCACCACTGTTTTGCAAAGTCAAACATTTTATAAAAGACCGTAAAGATGTTTGCATAAATAAATATTGACCCTGAATTTTAAAGGAAATGATAAGAAGCGATTTTAGTTGTCAATAGAAATGAAGAAATCAAAGGGTGGAGTTTGAAGGCATTGAAAATAATGCAGTAAGAAGCCTTGTGAAAACAAATAGATTTTCCCAGTTAACAAACGTAGAAGGGCAAGAGGCTAATTGTAAACAAAACTAAAATTAGTTTAATTGTAGGAGAAAGAAGGAAATTTGAAAGGCAAGTCAGGGGTGTTCCACACACTGATCACACACTAGGAACTGAAGGATTATCACCATCAAGGCATTTTCAAACCCGTGTAGTAATAGAAAACAATGCGGGCATGGCACAAGCTGAGATCAAGGCCCTCAGCAAATAGAAATGAAGCATGATGGAAAGGATGCTGAGAAAATGTTATAATTATTCAGAATCATTAGAAGCTGTATAACTAATCAGCAAACCAAGAACAAGGTAAAAGACAGAGTAGAAAGAAATCTACATGACAGTAATAGACGCAGAGGGTGGCAACTTAAAATACCAATATGGAGTAAAGATGTCAACTGTTAAGTTGAATTAAATATCATTTCAAATACATTTATTCAACAACATTTCAAGCCTTAAGAATTCATCAAGCATCCTATTACTTTAGAGAAAAAATCCTCAAATTTAAGTGTTTTTTAATATGTTAAATTTTCACCACTAACACTAGCTCCTTTAAATACAGTCTAGTGAAGGAAGAGTTTAGTTCTGAGATACAGAGATGTGAAGACAGGTAGCTTTTTGCTTGTTAGTGGTGGAATTGTTAAGGACTTTGTTACTGGCTACCTGTGTCATCTCTAAACAAGTTATTTTACTCCTTGGGCTCTTAGTTTTCTATATGTAGAAGGAGGTAATGAAAATAGTTGATTACAGAAATCCAACTCTGAAGTTCTATGATCCTAAAAGGCCCAAATATTGATTTTGATGAGGTAAATCATGCATAGCAGAAGGGAGCAGTGTATATGATGTTTTCATATAGGAGGTGGAATCTGAGCAAAAACTTGGCAGAAAAGAAGTTTTTCAATAAATGGAGATTGAAAAAGGAGAGAATAGACTTTGCTTAGGCTATGAGGGCATGGACAAAGGATGTTTTGGAAATAGCAAGAAGTCTAGATTGTGAGGAATCAAAACATGTGAAAAGTGCTACAATATGACAACAAATTACAAAAAGGCAAGAAAAAAAAGAAAGGACTATCCTCCCTAAAAGTAACTAAGACTTTAGGAAAAACTCCTACACTATGTAAATATAGAGAACTACACATCTAGTCACCAGATGTCACTCATTGCCAAGTTCTATGACTCTTTTTAGAGGATGACACCCAGTTATTAGCCATATATATAGATAGACAGATATCTATATCTATCTATCTATATATATTTTGTTTATAGAACTGTACTTTCACTGAGTATAGTCAACTCTTGCCCACAGAGTTAAAAGAATTAACGATAAATATATAAATGATCCCCTATGTAATCAGCTACTCCCATACCCAGGCAACTGACTTGATTATAGTCATATTGCAAACACAAGTGTTTGTCCTGTGCAAGTGTCCTAAGGTTTTTAACTTAAATGTGTACTCTTTATTATATATTAAGAAGATTAAAGCTTTGGAAGTACTCTAGAAAACCTGAATTTCTCACATGTTTTTCAAGTTCTTTTGATACCACCCTAAGAAACTTAAACTTAGGATTGACATAAAAAATAGAGTGCTATCTCTCCTTTCCTTATCCTCTTGTTACCAGTTGGAACAAAATGTGGAAATATATTACATTATTATAATATATTAGTGTTAACTATATTCAAATTGTGCTTCATTTATCTGTCACATATATTGCTCTATAGAAATGATGTAACTTTTTTTCTGAGTAGAAGAGCTTATGTTTGGCAGGTCAACAGAATTATAAATACTTATCCTATAAATATCTCTGAATAATGGTAAAAAAAGATAGGAATTTTCTTTCCGATACCCCTAACAAATGGTCATCTACTTTCTGCCTAAAGTCTTTAAGAAATTTTTACTTCTCAGGGAAGCCTATTAAATTTAATTAATATCCAAATTGTCTAATTTCATATAGAAACATTCCTTTGTTCATTTGCATTTTCTAAATGAGTTGAGTTGCAGGGAAGGTGAATGGGGTGTGAAGTACTCCTGGAAAAGTCAAAACAATATGTATAATCCATGGAATCTCTGTTCTTTGATATGGAGAAGTTGCTTACCTTAAAGGGTAAACTTCTTGACTATTACCCCGGAATGGTTTTATTAGAAAGTTCTTCAAATAAATAATATTCACTAATGTGCACATGATGACGTTCAGACTCTGGGAGCCTCCTTGAGCTCCCCTTGAATCTTCCCACTTAATCTAACCTTTCTTACTCAAATCTAATCTTCTCATTTGTTCCGGCAGTCAGGAAGCCCATGGGCTTTTCATTATCATTTCAGGTCTCTTGCACTCTCCACCCTTGATCCCATCAAAAACCCATTCCCCAGGCTGCTGACCACTGCCATCAAGATCTGTATCTATTTCCGTACTGCCCCTGTCAAGATCTCTGGATTGCCCTACCTGCTTCCCATCTAGGCGCCTCCTAGTCTGTCTCGTGATACCCTCCAGGTGTTTTCCAGCCTTTGACCCTCCTTGGACTTCTCCTCAAGACCCTTCCTAAACCCCTCATCCCATCACCCTGGACTACCAGACCCCACCCCCCCAATCCCTTCTATACTCTTTTCTGTATTTAAATTCCATCTTGCCTCCATGAAGGCACTCAGATTCAATCCAGCTTAGACTCTGTTTAGTTGGACTCTCTCTGGCCTGCTTGTGAATACAAGCATTACAAATACTTAGGTTCCTTAAGAGGCAACCCAATTAGGTGAATCCTTAAAAAACTTGGTTTTCTTTGGCTTTAAGAAGGCTTGGGTCCAATTTATTTGAGCACGACCCGGACTGTCCGTATTTTGAGGTCCCCAGCACCCAATACACCTCTTCACATACAATGTTTTCTTACTAAATCATTTATTAATTTAAATGTTTTGTTTAAAAGGGATGCACTTAATTGCAAGATGCTTCACATATAAGGAGAGGTTGACGTGTAGTAAGGGTATGTTCCCCATATGTAGCATGGAGGTGTTGTTTTGTGTCTAGAAGGGAGGTACAATAGACACTTCTAGCCTTTTCTGCCCCCATCCATCTCCAAGGGAGACTATCGTGTGTTCATCCTTCATTGCCAAAGAATACGATGCCATCAGAGAAGTAATGACATGACTTGCACTTGACTTTGTTTTGAGTGAGGGAGGAACTGTACAGGTCACCAGCCTCACTTCTCTTCCAGAGCCATCTGAATCCAATGACCATATATTCATCAGGATGACTGGAGATGACCCAGGATGAGGCAATTGGGCTTAAGTGACTTGCCCAAGGTCATACAGCTAGTGAGTGTCAAGTGTCCGAGGTGAGATTTGAACTCAGGTCCTCCTGACTTCTACCCTGGTGCTCTATCTACTGTACTACCTAGCTGCCCCAAAGGAGACTATTATTCCTTCCAGGAATGGAAGCAGGAGGTTGGAACTAAAAGCCACTCTGCTCTAGAATTACGGGTGTCTGCTCCCTTTGAATATCATTAGTCTAGGGAATATGCTCAGTTCAATGTAACTTCTGATTGCTGTGTCATTATTCCTAGGAAGTAGGACCTTAAGTTAGTTCTATAGTCAAGGTTTCACCCTTTTTCTACTTAATATTTGTTCCACAATAAATATATATAGAAAATAGCGAAGACAACCATTTATCCAAATTATAACAAAACAGAGATTAGAGAAAGCATATATAGGAGAATATATACCAGACAATAGAATAAGGAGCTCTCTCCTCTTCAGAGATAAATAACTCAGCTTGACCAAGAGTAAGAGTTCTATATCTCATCCAAGGAGAAATTTCCCAAGTTATATAAGCAAGCTGGGAACAGGGGCATAATAAAGACTCCCAGATTCTTTCCTGTCTTCTCTGAGTTTTGTTTTTTTTTTCCTTTAACAACCCATTGGCCTTTTCCATCTTCCCTCTTGAAGCTGGAAGCAAGAAGCACACAACTCAATTCTTGAAGAGTCCCAAAGAAGATTGAAATCAACTGCAACTCTCCCACTCTTACTAATTCCACCTTTCCTCTCCTGTAGGGCAGGACATTTATCTCCAGCAAAAAGCAGAGATTGTCATACCACTGGATGTTGAGATTGAGGAAGCTCGTAATTTATTGAATGTCTTCTACTTAGAAAATACTGTGCTACAAAAATAAATCATTCATTATTCCTCTTCTCAATAAGCTTACAGTCTGGAAAAGGAAATCAAGTATATATGCCCCCAATTACAATGCTATTAATAAGGGAAAATATATAACCCAGACACTGCATTTTTAAAGTTTTTTTTTTGGGGGGGGGTCAGCATTTTTGTCATTCTTCTAAAAATCTTAGTTGATATCTGAATTTTAGTAAAAATTAATGTGCATAGAAGAATCCTAAGGCCTAGAAAAGTTAAATGACTTTCCCAAGAAAGGTATTGAACCAGATGGTCTTTAAAACCTCATACCACTCTGAATCTGAGACCTTAAAATCTGTTTTAGGTATTTGGAAAGAACTAAGCATTGCAAGAAAACACTGGGAAACAAAAATGATGATTTCAGTAATAGCATTTTTAATACTATAAAGTGGTGGAGGAAAAAAATTGAATCTTGAGCCATTTTCTGCACAATCATTCTGAGTGCTTATAGCTATCAGAATCACAGAGTCTTAGAGTTGCAAGGGGTATCAGAGGTCATCTAGTATAACCCATATGTGCTTCAAGAATTAGTCAGCATACCATATTTAGTCTAAGGGATCTGTATGCCTGTAGCAGCAAGCACCCTGACATATCCAGAATGGCCTGCTAGCACAGGTTCTTAGATCCGCTTTTCTAAAAGGAAAGCAGCTTTTGAGGGGGTCAACAATTTTCTTTAATCATACATAGCAACAGGGGGCGGAGCCAAGATGGCGGAGTAGAAGGACGCACATTTACGAGCTCCGAGCCCACAACCCATGGAATTGAGGTAAAAGGAGATCCCCATAAATTCTGAATCTCTGCAGGGGGTGCATAAACATAGGGGAAGAGATTTCCGTTCCACTGAACCCTGGAGAGCCGTCCCCGGGGTCCATCGCGCCTCGGAAAGCGGACCCCACCCCCACCCCTGGCCGCGACCCAGAGAAGCTGACCCGAGCAGACTTCAGAGAGGAAAGCTCCGGGGGAAGCTCCGGCAGCCGGGAAAGTCCCTCCGCCCACAGAAGCCACAGGTCAGTAAGAAAGAAAGCTGCGATAGGGGAGGGGAGCGGAGCGTCTCCGTGACTTGGGCCCCCTCGGGAGGAAGCGGCTGCGGCTGAGACGGGGGCAGGAAGCGGCGGAGGCAGAGGCGTGGGCGGGCGGCTGAGGCGGCAACGGCCCGGGACTCAGGAATCCCCCAGCAGCAGGTAGGATCTTCAATACTGAAGGTCTTTCCAACCTGAGGGAGCCGAGCAGGGGAGACGGCCCTGCCCCCCACCCTGCTCTACTGCTGAACGCCTCTGAATAAAACCCCCAAGGGAACTGAACACAGCAGGCGGGGGCCCCCCACCCCCACCCGCTCCGTTCCTGAAAGTCTCTGCAGAAAGCCCCTGAGGGCCCAAGCAGGAGGCGGCCCTGCCCCCACCCCTGCGCCAGAACTAAAGCTTGCCGCGGGAAAGCGCATTTGAATCTCAGAGGCCAAGCACTTGCTGGGCGGATCCAGGCGGGGGTGGAAAGGAATCTCAGAAATCAAGTAACTGGCTGGGAAAATGCCTAGAAAGGGGAAGAAAAATAAGACTTTGGAGAGTTTTTTCCAACAAATGCAAATGATCCCGACCTTCGGATCTGATGGGGAGGACGAGAACGTATTTTTCCCATCAGGGAAAGATGTGGAGGGCGGGGCCTCAGCACCCCAGACACCTCAGGGGGGTGTTGGGTGGGCTCAGGCCTTGGAAGAGCTTAAAAAGGATTTTGAAAAGCAAGTTAGACAGGTGGAGGAAAGACTGGGAAGAGAAATAACAAAGATGCAAGAAGAGTATGAAAAAAAGGTCAATATCTTGGTAAAGGAGACCCAAAAAAATGCTGAGGAAATTAACACCTTGAAAAATAGGCTCACTCAATTGGCAAAAGAGGTTCAAAAAGCCAATGAGGAGAAGAATGCATTCAAAAGCAGAATGAGCCAAATGGAAAAAGAGGCTCAAAAGCTCACTGAATTTAATAGTTCTCTCAAAATTAGAATGGAACAGATGGAGTCTAATGACTTTATGAGAAACCAAGAAATCACCAAACAAAACCAAAAGAACGAAAAAATGGAAGAGAATGTGAAATATCTCATGGGAAAAACAACTGACCTGGAAAATAGATCAAGGAGAGACAACTTAAAAATTATGGGACTACCTGAAAGCCATGATCAAAAAAAGAGCCTAGACATCGTCTTGCATGAAATTATCAAGGAAAACTGCCCTGACATTCTAGGACCAGAGGGCAAAATAAGTATTGAAAGAATCCATCGATCACCACCTGAAAGAGATCCAAAAAGAGAAACTCCTAGGAACATTGTGGCCAAATTCCAGAACTCCCAGCTCAAGGAAAAAATCTTGCAAGCAGCTAGAAAGAAACAATTCCAGTACTGTGGAAATACAATCAGGATAACCCAAGATCTAGCAGCTTCTACATTAAGGGATCGAAGGGCGTGGAATAGGATATTCCAGAAGGCAAAGGAACTAGGACTGAAACCAAGAATCACCTACCCAGCTAAACTGAGTATAATATTTCAAGGGAAAATATGGTCTTTCAATGAAACAGAGGACTTTCAATCATTCTTAATGAAAAAACCAGAGCTGAAAAGAAAATTTGACTTTCAAACACAAGAATGAGAGGAAGCATGCAAAAGTAAACAGCAAGGAGAAGTATTAAGGGACTTACCAGAAATGAACTGTTTGCATTCATACAGGGAAGGACAATATTTCTAACTCTTAAAACTTTTCAGTATCTGGGTGGTTGGTGGGACCACACATACACATGTACACGCATGCACACACATACACACATGCATTCACATGCAGAGACAGAGAGCACAGATTGAACTGAATAGGATGGGACCATACCTTAAAAGAAATTAAGGTAAATGGTGAGAGAGAAATGTAGTGAGAGGAAAGAGGGGGAAATGGAAGGGGGTAACTATATGTCATTTAAGAGGCAAGTAGGAGATGTTTTTTAGTGGAGGGAAAAAGAGGAGAGCTGAGGGAAAAAAAAAAAAAAAAAACAACAAATAAACAAAAGTTTACCCTCATCACATTTGACTTAACGAAGGAGTGAAATGCACACTCATTTTGGTATGAAAACCTATTTTACAGTATAAGAAAGCGGGGGAGAAGGAGATATTGGGGGGGGATGATGGAAGGGAGGGCAAAGGGAGGAGGGAGTAATTGAAAGTCAATACTTGGGGAGGGACAGGATTAAAGGACAGAAGAGAAACAATGAGGGGCAGGTTAGGAGGGATGGCAATTCAGTTAGTCTTACACAACACGACTATCAGGAAGATCATTTGCAAAGCTACACAGATATGGCCTATAATGAATTCCCTGCCGTACCAAAGGGAATAGGTGGGGAGGGAGGGATGGGGAGAATTTGGAACTCAAAGTTTTAGGAACAATTGTTTAGTATTGTTGTTGCAACTAGGAAAGAAGACATACAGTTAATGAGGAATAGAAAGTCATCTGGCCCTACAGGAGAAAAGAGAAGATGGAGACAAGAGAAGGGAGGGATGACAGAAGAGAGGGCAGATTGGAGATAGGGAAAATTAGATTGCTTGGGGTATTGGGGTAGGGGGAGGGAAGAAAAGGGGAGAAAATTTGGAACCCAAAAATTTGTGAAAATGAATGTAAAAAGCTAAATAAATAAATAAATTTTAAAAAAAAGAAAAAAAAAATCATACATAGCAACAGAGAAAATATAAGCAGAGAAATAATGACCAATAATGATGGGGAGAGCTTCTGTCTGACCACAAGCAATACATACATCACAGGTGAACAGATCCAACTGTCAGACCATTACATACTTATATATCTACCAGAGAGAGAGAAGCACCAATATTTGGGTTTTCAAAGGCCAGGGGACAGGGGCAGTGAAGGGGTGTGGGGCAGTCCTTAACAGCTACCCAGTCAATCTGACATGCAATTCTTCTTCCAAACCTAAACTCCCAAAGCAAAACCTCACCTCAGAGCATATATACACCTTTCAGAGCCGGAGGGCACAACCCTCACCCAGTGCCTCATTAGCAATTAACAAAAGGTGTGGGCTTTCCTACAAAACAAGCCTCCTCTAATCTGAAGTCCACTAATGGGCACAGAAGATCTTTACATTACAATGCCTTATGGGAATAAATCTTCAATTTAATAAATTGAAATCAATTTGGGTATAGTATTCACTTTATATAATTTCACTTTAAATTAAGTTCTATTTAAATCCAGTTTAATTCAGTAAACATCTATTAAGTCTTTATATACAACATTTTGTAGGAAATGTAAGGGTGAAAAATGAATCTGTTCTTACCTTCAATAAGTTTATAGTGTAAGAGAATACTTGTGGGAAGCAAGTAAAATATATGTATATCTATGTATATAAATATATATATAACATATATATATCTATATACACACTCATTTCCTATCACTGAACTATATTAATCAATAAGCAAGTCCATCACTAAACATTTATTAAGCAACTACTATGTACCAGGCAATGTGCTAAGTACTAGGTATGCAAAGATGACAGTGAAACTATATCTGCTCTCAAGACAGCAAGGTTCTTATGCATATAAGTATATATGCAAAACAAATAAATGGTAATAAGAGAATGTAGTAGATTGGGAACTCAGGAAAGGCTTTATGTATAAGATAGTCTTGTTTAAGTCTTGATAAATAGCAGGGATCCTTAGAAGTAGAAATGAGGAGGGAGTCCTTGCCAGGTGTGGAGAAACCCAGCGTAAAGCTAATGAGAAAGGAAATAGAGTATCCTGTGCAAGAAACAACAAAGACAGTTTTCCTGGACACCTGTATTTTTGCTTAATTTGAAGATCCTTTCCACCCATTCTTTCCACCCATTTATAGGTCCATGTGACCTGCTTAAATCACATGGAAGCCTAATTAGGAGTAGCTTGCTGAGACAGAGGAACAGGAAGGGTGGAGCAGACCTGAGAACTGAGGTGAGAGCAATTAGGGAGGAAGAGAGAGGACACAGGCAGGCACAGCTAGGGTTGTGAGTGTTTGTGGGGGAGTGGGGAGAGAGAGGGAGGAAGGCTTGGGAATGACTTTGTCCCCTACAGTGCTAATGTGTATTGACTACTTGGCTACCAAGGATTTGGCTTTCTGGTGTTGGGATTTGGCTTTCTAGTGTCTGAATAAATGTTTTTCTTCTGCCTTCTATATGGAGAGTCTGTTACACTTTGAGATTCAGAACTATACCGGTATATTCACAGTCACTGTCAGTACTGAGAATATTATCTTGGCGTTATAACACCAAGGTATATGAAGGGAAATAGTATAAAATAAAGATGGAAAGGTAGTTTGGAATAAGGTTTTAAAGGGGCTTTAAATGACAAAAAGAATAACTTATCTGTTCCTGCAGGAAAGTGACATGATCAGATTTGTCTTTTAGGAAAGCCATTTTGGATACTATATGGAAAATGAAATGCAGACTTGATTCAGGAAACTCAATCAGATGGCTATTGCAATAATCCAGACAAGAGGCGATGAGAGCCTAAACTAGTATAGTGCCAATGGGAGTAGCAAGAAGGTGATTGATCCAATCCCTTGTAGAACTAGAATTACTAGAGCTTGTCAACCCATTAGATACGTGAGGCAAAGAAGAGTGGTGTCTCAGAATTATAATCAAAAATGTAAATCTGGTTTACTGAAAGCATGAAGGTGCTCTCCATTGAAATATGGAAGTTTGGAAGAGAGTTGAGTTGAGGGAAGGGAGCAACTTGAGTATACTCTGTATCTGCTGTTATTTTTCAGTATCTTCCTATCAACTCCCTCCCTCCCTATTCTCTCCTTCCATGTATCTCTCTCTCTCTCTCTCTCTCTCTCTCTCTCTCTCTCTCTCTTTCTATTACCCTGTCTTTTTCATAAACATTTCATCTTAAGAATGTGAATAAAATACCTAGGTAACCTACTTGAATCAATGTATATTTTAGAGATTTTTAGCATTTCCCCATACATTTACAGTTATTACATTTAAATGAAGTATTTTTATATGGAGTTATTTTTAAAGAAATAGCAAAAGACATATGCTACCTGCTAAATGAAATAATATTTGAATGTTTCTTTAAAGCAAGCAAACATGATAATAATGATAAAATTGTATACAAGAGGGTGTATCTATGCCATGTACATCATGTGCTTTTGTTTCCAAATATGTTGCACAGGAGTTTGTAGCACAAGAAAACTCGGAACATGGATGATTGGTGAATCTTTGCTTATGTAGCTAGGGTTGTCCCTGACATTTGCATGTTGTGAGATTCAAAGCAAGACAGAATCAATATTTCTAGCCTATTTTTCTCTTCTACCCTTCTCTAAGAATTTAATTCCTACCAGGTGGTAGTGTGGAGCAAAAGCTTGAGACCAGAAGCTTGGTCACTACATGTACTTGAAGAAAAGATGGACCGGGTTATAATTATATCTCTATGCTCCTTAAAATGATGTTAGTCTATTAGATGTTTTCAGGTAGACCTAAACTTCTGATTCCTGACCATTAACCAGCCAAGGAGAACCTCAAGTTTTATATACAAGTTTTGACTGCCTTCACACAAAATACCAGTTCCCCAATAAATAAACACATAGCAAGGAACAAAGAAACTAACTTATCCAAGACATTAACAAAACAGAAATCTAAGAAAGCATACACAGGAGAATATATACCAGAAAATACAAAGTGAAAGAGCTCTCTCATTGGGATTGAGATAACTCAGTTCAACCAATGGAGAGAGTTCCAGGTTTCACTCAAAGAGAATATTCCCTGAAATCTCTAGTACAACGATCTGTAAATGGAGGCATGACCTAAGCTCTACATGTTAGCTTCTTCCTAGTCTTATTTTCCCTTCAGCAGTCTGAGGGAAGGTTGTCATTATATGTCTTTCTAGAAGCTACAGAGACTAAAGAGGCTCAAAGAGCCTTGAAGAGACTGAACAAACTAGAGCTCTCCTCTCTTGGTCTGACCCACTCTGCCCTGCCTTTCATGTAGGTGTGGGGCATTGATCTCCACCAATAAGGTGAGAGAGTTCCATACCAATGGACTTGGGATTTAGATTACACTTAGAATAGCCATGTGTCAGAAATTTCAGCCACACTGTTCATTTTCACTCTGCTTTACCTTCATAAGGTACTCTACAATTTTTGCTTTTTACTTTTATGTGTTTTCTTCTTCTGTTAGAGTTTATACTTCTTGAGAGTAAGTACTACCTTACTTTTTTGTTTTTTATCCTCAGAGACATCAATTTCTTTAATATCTTGGAATAGCTCCTTGGGCTTCACAGTCTCTTCAGCATAGGTGCTTTTAGCTTGCCTTAACCTTTCATTCAGCCTTCTCTCAACGACGTCCGTTGACTTGGTGTTGTAAGAGTAAGCCAGGCCCATAATGGGCCTCTAAGCAATTCCAGTGGAGGGTGAGTTAGGCCTGGAATGCCTTTATCGCCTAGCTATAATTTTCACATCCAGTGTTTATATATCTATCATCTATTTCACTTCAAAATTTATGCCCTTAGAATAAGCTTAATCTATTTTTTTCCATTGAAAAGAACAAAATTTTATTTGTTGTAAGTGTAGTTAGTTATGTAATTATCACGAACAATTCCCTAGATTGCCTTTAATTTTGACTTTCTTTTTTTAAATTTTTTAATTAAATTTACTTATTTAATATTAGTTTTCAATATTCACTTCCATAAGATGTTGAGTTCCAATTTTCTCCCCATCTCTTCCCCCACATCTCAAGACAGCTTGTAATTTGCTATAGGCTCTACATATACATTCATATTAAACCTATTTTCACATTAGTCATGTTGTAGAGAATAATTAGAACCAATGGGAGAAATCATGAGAAAGAAGAAACAGAGTCAGAGAGGAGTCTGAATTCAGACTCCATAGTTCTTGCTCTGGATGAGGACAATATTTTTCATCATGAGTCTTTTGGAGTTGTCTTAGATCCTTGCATTACTAAGAAGAGATAAGTCTATCAAAGTTGGTCATCTTACAATGTTTCCATTACTGTCTACTGTGGTTCTGCCCACTTCATTCAGCATCAGTTCATATAAGCTTTTCTGGGTTTTTCTGAAGTCTACATGCTCATCATTTCTTACAACACAATAGTATTCCATTACATTCATATACCACAACTTGTTCAGCCATTTCTCAATTGATGGGCATTCCCTCAATTTCTAATTCTTGGTCCCTACAAAAAGAGTTTCTATATAATATTTTTGTACATGTGGGTCCTTTCACTATTTGTATGATCTCTTTGGGTTACAATACTTAGAAGAGGTATTGCTGGGTCAAAGGGTATGCACACTTTTATAGCCCCTTGGGCATAGTTCAGATGGCTCCAGAATGGTTGGATCAGTACACAACTCCACCAACAATGCATCATTGTTCAAATTTTCCAGCATTTATCATTTTCCTGTTTTGTTACATTAGCCAGTCTGATAGGTGTGATGTAGTACCTCAGAGTGTTTTGATCTGCATTTCTCTAATCAATTGTGATTTAGAGCATTTTTTTAATAAATTCAATTTAATGAAGATTTATGGAGTAGTTCCAATACCCTTTATTTATCAAAGCAAAAGGGGTAATATTTAGAAGTCTAAAAGGAAGAAGAGAGCTGCAGATTTATCAAAACAGAATAGCAGTCCTATGGAATTTCAGAGGAAGACAAACTAGATTTGCCAGTATCAGTGAAAGAGGTAAATGATTAAGAAGAAATCTTCATTTGAAAGATATCCAGTCCTAGTCACAAGAATACAAGAAAGAGGGCAACCTTTCTAAGGGAAATTACCAAGGAAGATGGCTTGTCAATATTCCAAAAATGTGGCACCTGGAACTGAATATAATTTTCTAGATGTGGCATAGCCAAGACTGAAAGTGGCAAGATTGTAATTTATTTAATTTGAACTCTATGCATAGATTAATGAAACCTTTGATCAGAGGGGTCATGCAGAAGAGTAAAGAGGACAGATTTTGAGACAGATTCATACAACCAGTCATCTCATCAGTATAGTCTATACCTACTATACTATATACCTACTAAGTATGTGTCCCTTAACTTAGTGTCCCTAGTAAAACTTCTAAGACAATAAGTGGCAGATGAGTTGTCAGCACTGGAATTTGCACTAGTAGAGGAAATTTCCACACCAGAAATTCTCCATACTGAAGAGTTCAAACAGGTGTTTAAACAAGTAAATAACTTTGACTTTCCCGAGACATATAAGATAGAAAGGGAGCTTTCAGGGGAAGGGCTGAGATGTCCCGTTTCCAGGTTTCCTGGTTCCTGAACTAGGGAGCCCTAAGGTAACAAAACCTCTGTCCAGCAAACTCAGCTTGCACTCTTGCCAGCCCCCTGAAAGTGGCAGTTGTTTATTCAGCTCAGTCAGAGAACATTTCTGAAGGAACTTTTTTTATGATGTCATGAAGTATTTCTAAAATTTATTTTTGCATTTCTGTCTTGACAGATCAGACACAACAAATGATCAGATTTCCCTCTAAAGTACATTCTGTGTAACAGTATATCAACTATTGCAAAGCAGAATTATAATAGCTCAAAAGAAATGAGAAATATACAAACTTAGAGAATCCACCCCAAATGTTCACATGGACAATTTGTGCCCAACCTGTGGTAGAGTCTTCTGAGCTGATATGATCAGCCACAGTCAGACACTCTAACTTGATATCATTTTGATCCTTTTCAAGAAAGAAGGACAGCCACCACTATATCAACTATTAAGAAAAGGAGTGGAAAACTTTGGCTATGTGCTACTGTAACTATCACCGACTAGTATATGATAGACATTTTTTCCTTTCCACTCAGAATTTATTTCCATTTCAGTAGTGTATATTAGAATTTTAGTTCATGTTTCTTCACTGTATCACTTCATACACTTCCCATGTTTCTCTAAATGCTTAATATTTTTCATCCACATTAATATTCACTTGAATTTACATACCATATTTTACTCAGTCTTGTTATGTATTTTGTAAGTTGCCCAATAACTGCAAGCTCTTTGTAAAGTGGCTGCAAGCAGATCTACTTTCTGGTTTGGGTGCTCTTCTCATTTAGGCACATTAACAGAGCATCCAGAGTTAGCAAAGCAGAAGCAATTTATTGGAATGGAAAGTTCTGTCTGAAAATAGGCTCATGGGTTCAAATACTGACTCAAGAGCTTATATCTGTGTGACCTAGGGCAGGGTATTTAACCTTTCTGAGTCTCAATTTTCTCACTTGTGACATGAGGGGGTTGCATTAAGTAATGAGGTGCATAAATGTCAGCATTGCTTTTACATATGTATATATTTCTCCCCCCTTTTTTGAATGTAAAGACATGTGTATAATTGAAAACTTCAGTTATATTCATTGTGGAACAACAGAATGAGCCCTGGATTTAGAGACAGAGAAGCTTGATTTATAACTTGACTATGTTACTTCAGTGTGACCTTAGGCAAGTCATGATTTTCTCTAGGCCTCAGTTCCTCACACTAAATGAGTACCGGCATAGACCTTGGCCTAAAGGTCTCCCAGTGCATCCTGGGTCACCTTCAGTCATCCTGAGGAATATCTGGTCACTGGATTCAGATGGCTCTGGAGGAAAAGTGAGGCTGGTGACCTGCACAGCCCTCCCTCACTCAAAACAAAATCAAGTGCAAGTCATGTCATCTTTACTCTGATGGCGTGGTCTTCTTTGGTAACAAAGGACGAACATACAATCGAATCTATGCTTCTATGCTCCTATGAATTGAATTTCAGGTCAGCCTCAGTGATATCTGGAACCTCCTTGAAAGCTGCATCTTTTGGTTTCTATTCCACATGATTTATCAAACAAAATTTATAATTTTTACCCCTGCTGACATCTAGAATTCTCAGACTTAAAGTGTTCTCATCTAATATTGTTATGAAAGTACACACTGAAGAATTACTTAGGAATTTTGTGATCATCTTAAATAGGAATTTCAGACCAGAAATTATTTAGAATTTGTTATCTGAGACTCAAGTGGCCAACTGTGGAATGTTGCAGAGCCTGTTTCATATGAAACATTTGTGTTTCCTACATATGTGACAAAAACTGTATTTCTTGGACAGGTTTGAATTTATCAAGACTCTAAACACACCACAGAGGACTCTATCCTTGAAAATACCGACAAAGATCACTCACCAAGTAAATAATACAATGAGATAAAAAGTAAATAAATGAGCTTAAAAAAAGCTGAGTCAGTCAAAGTTAAGGAATTGTTAGTCTCATTTATTTTACTTTCACCTATAAATTTCTTTCTAAGGGTGGCTGTAAATTTAAACAATAAATCATACTATCCCATATCAAAATTAATTTTCTCAAGGAGTTAAAAATAAAAAAAAGTTAAAATACATATTAAGGCCTTTTAAATGTGACTATGATACTCTTTCTAATTTCCCTCCCTTTGTTAAGTTATGGAGGACTGAGAGCCATGCCATAAAACTGAGCATGACCAGTGCAATCTGAATAAATATATTTGCTTCAGCTGCCTTGTAATTATAAAGTCTGACTAGTTAAAAGAATGACTTGTAAGAGTGCTCAGTGCAGATATTTTGTACCACCTAATTTAAATATATTTTTCCTCTGGTGCAGGACTTGGAGTCAGAAAGAATAAAAGGGTTCAAGCTTTATGTGACTTAGGGCAAGAAGCTATCTTCCTCAGGCAACTCTCTAGGAATCATTTACACATGGATAATATTAATACTTAAGTATACAGTGTTTACTATGCACCAGGCACTATGCTAGCACTTAACAAATATAATCCCATTTCACAGTCACAACAATCCTGTGAGGTAGGTGCTATCATTTATTTCCACTTCACAGTTGAGGAAACTGAGTATTCCATACTGGGGATACAGACAAAGATGAGCCAAGAAATACCTGCCCACACAGAGCTTACACATTACTGCAATACAGATAAATAGTATATGCACACCTATACACATGTATAGAAATGTGTTTTTCTATGTACATATGTACATGATCTCTACTAAGTAAACACAATGGGATTTTGTGGAGAGCCACTAGTAGCTAGGGAGATGATGAAAGGCACAATGTAAGAGGTGGCATTTGAACTTAGTTTTGAAGGAAGCTTGTGATTTTAAGAGGTGAAGGTGAAAAGGAAGTTCATTCCAGGTTTGGAGAACAATCAGTTCAAAGGCATGGAGATAAGAGATGGAATGCTTGTGAGAAAGAGCAATAAAGAGAGTTTCATTGGATGATAGAGTATGTGAAGGGGAATGACATATAACATATAAGCATTGACTATCTCACATAAAGTCAAAAGCTATTGAGACTTCTCTGTGACCACACTAGTTATTTGAGGGGGAAGGGTTGGGTAGGAGGGAGATGACCATTTTCAAGTCACAGAAATCTAGAATGAGCTTCATTTAACATTTTTCACCCAAGGAAATACCACATATTTGCCTTCCATAACCTCACAATAAACTAGAAACAAATTCTTAAAGCTTTTATTTCTGGCTACATTTCAGGATATGCTAGAGAACTTCACCTGAAATTATTTCCTTTTGCAGTGTTAAAAATGGAAACAATTTACTGAAGTGATTACTAAATATATTGCTTAGTTTAACTGAATAATATTGGCATTTAATTAAATACCAAGGGAACTGAATCTCCAATTAAGAGTAAAGACTATCAAAGCTAATATTATATATGTTGAAGAAAGAAGATGCAAAGTTCTAAAGTAATTGCATTGTCTAAGTTATTTTTCTTCTAGAAAATCCAATACTGCAGCGATGGTCTTTTTGATTCTGAAACTAAGACCTCTGGTAATTTTCAGTGAAATAAAAGTCAGCTCTCCCATATTACTCCTATTTAACAAAATAGGTAAAGTATCAGGTAAAGTAAGTTTCACTTGATATTTATTAACTCTGATCATAAAAATAAGACCAACAGTGAAATTCAAAACCATTTAGAAAGTCCCCAATATTGAAAAACCTCAAAATCATGCTGTTCTCTGCTCTTTTCCATATCCATCCATTCCTTTCTGGTTTTGCTTTAGGTTCTCAGCTCATATCTGAATGACTGTTGTGGGCTCCCAGCTAATCTCCCCATGTGTATGATCTCTTCTTCTCCAGTGCATGTTACATGTGGTCCTTGTTGCTCAGTCACTTCCAGTACTGTCTGACTCTTCATGGCTCCATTTGGAGTTTTCTTGGCAAAGATAGTTTCCTTTGCTATTTCCTTCTCCTGCTCATTTTACAGATAAAGAAAATGAGGCAAACAGGGTAAGGTGACTTGGCCAGAGTCACACAGCTAGTAAGTATCTGAGACCACATTTGAACTCAGGTCTTTCTGACTCCTGGGCTAGTGCCCTACCCACTAATATACCACATGGATCATTCAGCTATACATGCATTCAAAAACTATGAATACATATTTCCATGACTCCAATGTTTTAGGTACTGTGCTAAGAACCATCTTACTCCAATCTAAAAATCTTCTCTAGCTCCCTATGGTTTACCAAATACAATCCAAGCTATTCCATGTCTATGGAATAATTCTCATTATTCCCTTACAGACATTCTGTTCTCCTTGCGTTAGCCTAGGTATCATTTCTCATGCACAACTTTCATTTTCTGTCAGTGTTCCTTTACTGGTCTTATTTCTTCTGCTTGAAATGACCTCTACCTTCAATTATTAAAATATTGTTCATCCACACAATTCAACTGCCTCTTCCTCAGAAAAGCCTTTTTTGATTATTCAGCTAGAAATGACATCTGCCTCCTCTGAACACCATGTTTACTCCTCCAAACATTTCTCTGCATTACTCATTATAGTTTACTCAGGCTGTTTTGGATTGCAGTTTCTAGATTTGTCTAACTGTCCATCTCTGGGTAGATTGTTAACTCTTTGAGGGGAGGGTCTGTTTCACTACATCCCCTTCTAATATTGGACAGGGTCTTTACATGTAGCGATCACTAAATAATGAGTGTATTAACGCTATAGGAAGACATGCAAAGATTTATGAATTATTCCCCCAGAGTAGAAACCCTGGTGTAGGAATTCATTCCTCCAAAGTAATAACTTTCCTATCACTTAGTTAAAGTCATGTAGAATTTTCCTGACTCTTAGCCCAGCACTCTGTCTCACGCAGCTTCTATATGCATATAATTATATATAATTCTGCACAGGGAAATGAATAGAAATTGAAAGGGGAATATTTATTTGTAGTATGTTAAAATAATTTAACATATAAATACAGACACATATGTAAATATATATTCCTATATTTCCACATTCTTTAAAGAAAATTTTCAAACTCCAAGGCCCATATTTTTCTAGAAACATATATTTATGTGTATACCTATATAAATATGTTTTAAAAAGTACTTTCTTGTTACATGATTTCCCTCTCCCCAGTATTTCCCACCATCATCAAACCCTAAAGTAGGATGTAAAAGTATGGATATTTCAATAAAATCAAAATAAGCGGGCTACTAAGTAGGCCTACTAAACAAGCAGGCCTGCTAAAAACAACGATGCTTTTTTTTTTAATATTATATATCTGTGAAACCCAGAATTGTCAATAAAGGTGGAAAAAAGACTAGGGGATTTGGAACTATAAAAGACGTTAAAAAGTGGTGAAATAATGAAACTTCATAGTGAGTGAGGAAGCAAAGAAATGAATCTGCAGAGAGTTAGAGGCCTTTGCCAAAATGATATTTTCCTCAGTACTCATTATAACACTTCTTGGACATTTATCTTTCTTTTTGCTTCCTCTGACCCTGATGGGAGTCAAGAGTCTTGTACTCTACCACTAAGTGAACTTAAGAACATCAAAAATCTTTTATGATTTTTGATTTATTTATGATTTATGATTTCCTTCATTTTGACATCAGGGTCAGTATGCCTAAAGTATCGCCTGCAGCTGCATAGACTGAAATTAAAAGGCTGATTACGAGAAGCTTGTGCATATGGGCAAAGTGGGTTCAAGATTGAGTCGTCTATGTGCACACCATTTAGCAATGATCTCAGGGAAGAAGACTCCATTTGATTCTTGGAGACATAAAATCCAAGACTTTTAAGAGGTTACTTCTGGATGAAGATAAGAAACTTAATAAAACAGCTTTCTGAATCTTCTCAGTCAGAAAAGGTTAATTAATTTATTAGCAAACATATCATAGATCTTAGATCAGAGATGAAAGAGTTTCTTAAAGGACATCAAGTCCAATCTTTTATTCCACAGATGAGGAAAAAGAAGTTTAAGTCACCATTAGTAAATGTCTGAGGTGGGATTTGAATTCAGGTCTTTCTGAGTCTAATTCAGTAGGTTATCAACACTGACTCACCTAAAACAAATCAGTACATCGTCTTTCCCCCGCCAACCCACCCCATTCTCAATTTCCTTCTCTGTTGCAGATATTGCCATTCATCTAGTAACCTAAGATTAAAACCTTGGCGTAATTCCTATCTCCTGTCACTCATGACATAAATCCAGGCAGTTACTTCTTTAACATCTTCTTTAATGTCTTGCACACGTCCCCTTCTTTATACTCACAAAACTACCACTCTGGTTCAGGCTTATATCACCTGTCACCTGCAATGTAGCAGTAGCCTCCAAAAAGGTTTTCTTGCATCAAACATATACCACTCCAATTTATCCTATACACAGATGCAAATAAACAAGTGGTTTTTTTTTGTTTCCCCCCCACATCCCTCAAAGCACAAATTTGACTGTCACTTCCTAACTTAATAAACTAAAATGGCTACTGGCTAACTGTAGAGGCAAATATTATTTCATATTTCATCCTTTCTTAGTATTTATTTTTGTGTAATTTTTAGGAAATACATAATAATTATAGTATGTTATGTATACAATTAACATATAAGTAAATATGGAAATATGAGGGACTACTCAATTTTTTATATTGTATTCAATAAGTAGATGTATATTTACCAAAATGAACCTTTTTTTTGACATTTGCACCCATTTGGAACAAAAATCATCACATTTGGTAATGCTATTTCAGAAGAAGTGACAGCCATAGTTTTCCATATTTTAGAATCAAGACTTAAATGTTTCAATGGCTCATGAGCTCATAGACATTCATATTCCCTCTATTTTGTCAACATATGTTTATTTGCTATCTACCATTTATCCAAACCAAACATTCAAGAATTCTACCTACTTTGACAAAAATATTTCATTTTAGGATATATAGAAATCAGGCATAATTTGGTATTGAACCAGCCTCACTGGTTTGGTTTCTGCTTAGGTGAAAACACATTGGCTTCTAGGTGGATTTGAATATTTGATAGTGTCTTAGAACCAAACTAGTAAATCTTTAGACCAGATAGACTTGGTTTCATGTTCCAGTGCTTTTCTGGGTCAGATTCTCCTTCAGAGTTATAAGAAACTGTGCACCTGCCTGGCCTATAACTTAAAGACAAGAGGGGTGGTTGAGTGAGAAGCGTTTTATTATTAGTATTACCTTTGCTTCACCTGCCCTAGACGTTGTTTGAACCCCATCGATTGGGCTTCCGCTTCCATGATTAGTTGTTTTAACTTGCATTTTTATTAGTCCATTTATCCCTGCTTAGATATGCATATATTGAAAGTTCTTTACAGATAGAAACCTACTGTCATTGGGAATACCTGTGAGAATGTATCTATTCATTATCAACAAATATTTGTTGAATTCCCTGGAGTTTCTGGTACTGTGCGATGGACTGCAAGGATTTACAAGGTTTTTAATTACACGTTTCCTCATAGGAAGTCAGGATGAAGAAACAGATTCACATAAATATGTACAATTTAATTTAATCCAACACACAATTCAATTCACGGTAGAACCTATTTCACTTGAGATACTGTGCAGGGGAGTATTATTATTCACAAATGACAAACTGATATATCTTCTTAAAATGAATTAAATGGGTCACTAGAATTATTTTGGGTGGTAAGAAGTTCTACATTAAAAAGAGAAAATTTATCGATTTATTTATTTAATATAGTCCTAAATGAGAAAGCTGAGATGATACTCTTTGATATGGAAATACTTTGGCCAAAACCTTAAAAGTAAGAAATGGAAAGTGAGGACTTAAAATGATAGAGAATAGTGTTCCAAGACATGCTTAACTAATGGATTAAGGGTTTGTAAAAGAGTTTAAATGGAGTTTAAAGTTTTAATCTATACACACATGCTTGTACCAGAGTCAGAACAAGATATGGTTTTGATGATATGGTGGAGGAAGAGGGTTATTGAAATGGTTAAATAAAGTCTAAAAAAATGACTGTTAGGTTGAACCCAAGGCATAGAACATTTGAAAAACTCAACTCTAACTCCAAGTGAGAGTCTTTGCTCAGGAAACCATTGTTGGGATTCCTTCAAACATTTTTTTACATAAGTACCACACTGTGTCATTTAACTTTAGAAAAATTCCATGTCTAATGCAACCGAAAAGGCAAGCTTTTATTTGGGAAATCATTGTTACCCTTTCCTCCTTCCTAGTAAAAGAAAGATCAGTATATTTTTTAGTTGAAATGCATCTATAATTTTTTCATTTTTTTGGCAATATCCCAGGATTCTCTAAGATGCTTTTGGAAGACCAAGTGAACTTAGGATATATGCCAAGGAACTGATGCACAAGGAAGTCCATGACCAATTAAAAGACTGAAAATCCTAAAGTAAATATCAAGAAGCATGGAACAGAGATACCGCCTCATTTAACCATTGATTTAAATATAAAGAAGTAGGGGTCAAGAATCAGCAGGAAGAGATGGCATTTCAGAAGGAAGGATAAAAAGGAAAGTCATGGACAATTAGATAGTGAGCTGCAATGCATGGATATGGCCTCATAATCTATGTATGACTACACATGTCCAGCAGATGTGCACCCTGAAAAACTGAACTAATGGGTTAAAGCCATGTCTCAGTCTTACATCTTTGTGAGTATCACTGAATAAAAGCTGAGCTGAAGATACTTGTGTGTGTGTACATGTGTATGTTGTTATTTCAAGACTGAGTAAAGAACAGTACCATCCTACTGAACAAACTTTAAAGGTGAAAGTGACTATCAACTTTATACAACTTGTTTATCCATCACTGGGGATTCTGAAGTAGACTCTTGCCACCCTCAATAGACAACAACATCCAAGTGTTTTTTTATACTTGCACTTCATTTCTTTTTGTTCCTGAACCAAATTTTGGCCCATCCAATCAGCAATCATATCACATTTCCTGCCAAGAGGTCCGTACCATATTCCAGATGTAGAGATTGTAACATTTGACTATGGAAACTAAATCATGAAGTGATTTTTCTAGATTTTTTTTCAAGAATGTTGTCTTGTCCCAATAACAAATTAAATGAGCTTCTAGCTCATCCTTCTTCAATTCTCCCTACAACCTCCTTGTGCCAGTTGCCCCAGAGTTCATCCTAGTTGTTGTGAGTTGTAGTAGGTGAGAAAGCACACACTACATTTAAGATGTTAACATAACAAAGACCTTTTATTCTCTTTCCATTGTTTGCTCATAACCTTCTTTCACCTTAATGGGAGTTATACATGTGTACTGAGAGGAAAACAAAACCTCACATACTGATTACCAGCTAGATTTTGGGTTCATTTCATGCCACTCTTCTTAACCAGAAAACATTAAATAAAAGGAATGATTTGAAAGAAGGAGGAGAAAAAGAAGAAGGAAATGATGAAGGAGAAAGAGGAGGAGGAAGAGAGGGAGGAGGAAGAGGAGGAGGAGGAGGAGGAGGAGGGAAAGGATCTTTTGGTCTAATAAAATACAGGTGAGAAATTTTTTTTAACAGGTTGCTTAAGTGCTAATCAAAAAAGAAAATAATAAATTAATTTCAGCCTGCATACCTATATAAGTTAATAACTGATCATGGGTTCTTTCTGATATGCTATAAAATTCCTACCACCACAAAAGTGAAAGCATTTTGTTTCTGTGTCAGGTAGATGATTTTCAGTGAACTGGCAAAATAAAGATTATCTCTTCTCACAAGTCTATCTTGATTTAAATAGCTAGGATTTTGCAGACTTATTAAGGTTTCAGAAAAAAAAATCATTTGAATTTTTTTAACAATTGCTTCCTCAATACATATTTTTACTCCCTCTTTGATGTACATATAATCATATATGATATACATATAATAATTTATGGCATACATATAATCACATATCAAGAAAAATCATTTTTCCAAAAACATTACAGAAGTTAAGATATCCAAAGACTGCAAAAATAAGACATATAGTTTCTTTTCTGAAAATTTTTGTCTAGGTCCTTGAAAAGCCCATAGATGAATTTTCCATAGACCTCCAACTTTGAAACAGGAATAAACAAATGAATTTTTAAAAACCTACAAAATTAATGAAGTAGATAACCATAAGTTTTAGTTAAAGCTAGAAAGGAACTAAGTCAACTGTGTTATTTTGGGGCCTATTAAGCATTGTTCATTTTAATTCTCATTAATTTCTTTTCAGTCTCTGTAATCATATGACATGAACTGGAAGTTCCAGTATTTTTCCCCTATCCCTATTTCTTAGGAATAAGATTAAAATGATAACTAGAAATCCTATTTTGTAACACTGTGTAAGTCAATTATACAAATTAAGTTCTTCATTTGACTCTCAAAAATAAAACAAAAAATAAAGCCATATAATTTTTTCATTGTAATGGAAGCGATCAGTTCAACTGCTTCTCCTTCTACCATTCACCACCGTATTTTGCAATTCCAGAGCACATTTCCTTGAGTTCTAAGCATGCCACTCATCGTGGTTGGTACGTTTTGGTTGGTATGTTTCTTCTCAAGGAGATTCAGAATCAGAAACTTCTGATTTGCTCTGTACATTTTCATGCCATCATGACAGTGTGTTTTGTCAAAGAGAATGTGGCCTTGACCAACAAAAGCTATGCGTTCAACATAAGTAAGAGAGAGAACTTCAACTCACTATTCTTTAGTTTCTCTCTTCTAAACATGGGACATCAGATGGTTTTCTCATGGACTTCCCATGAGAGAGGAGGAGCTTCTCTCTCCTCCTCTGTCCCTTCATCCCCAGCAGAAATTACTATTCCCCACCCACAGCAGCAGCCAGCAGATTTATTGGCCTAGAAAAATGTCATATTGGAACTTAGGCCTTTGATTACCTCTTCCGCTTTGTGTTTCTTTCCCTGAGCACAAAGGATCAAGCAGTGATCCTGAGAAGGTTGTTTCTAACTTGGGCAGCAACATTGGGAGTTTGAGAGTCTGGAACATTCTCCAATTACCAGAGAACTACAAATACTCAGAGAAGATGGCTGCTGGTAGGAGCATGAGCCCAAGCTATGCTCTGTTTTGCCAGAATGTATGGACTTTGAGGGAATTCCTTGGACAGCTTCTATGGCATGTTTAATGGGTTTACTGATCATTTTCATAGACTTACTCTAAAGACACTTTAGGTAATCATGGACACTTTTTCTTCTTCCCTTCCTCCTCCCTTTTTTAAATAATTCTCCAAACATGTATGGGGTCACTCCTCCCTTTGACTGGTTACTTTGTCTCTTATGCATCTATGTGGAGGAGTATTTAGAGCACCAGACCAAAAGTCAGGAAGAGCTGAGTTCAAATATGACCTCAAATACTTATTAAATGTGTAAATCTCATCAAGTCATTTAAATCCTGTTTGCCTCAATCTCCTCATTTCCACAATAGTGGTGATAATAGTGACTCTCTCTCTCTCTCAAAGTTGTTGTGAGAATTAAAATGCTTTTTCATGATCTCTGTTCCATTCCTGTTAATGCATTCTCTTTTACTTTCCGCCTCTTGTAGTCACTAGCTTTTTTCAAAGTTCAGATTATGTGACCTACATAAATCTCTTCTTATTTTTACTTACTAGAACATTGCCACTAAAATAACTTTATATCTACTTAATATTATTTTTCATTATATGTATACATGCTGTTTTCCCTCAGGAAATTTTAAGCTCCTCGAAGGTGTCTCCAGCACCTAGAATGGTGTTTGGCACACATAGTAGATAAAAAATACCTTTTGAAATAATAATAGTTTATATGATACTTTAAGATTTGCAAAGAGTTTAACCAAAAATGAATGAGTACAGATGAATGGATGAATAAACTGGAAGTTTCCTCCCTGGTTCCTGTATTTTTAAAGAAAGCTGTGGACATTTGTGTGACCTAAAATGGACACACAAGATCTGAGATAAAATCCTGATGTATTTGTGGGCCCTTAAATTAAGAATACAGTCTTCCACTTTCAGAACCTCTGAGTACTAGATCCTAAACTTCCATTGACTCTAGTAAGGTATAGTACCCTATCAAAAAGCTTAAAATATCCATCTTCATTATCTACCTGGTCTTATCTGTACCTAAAGCCAACATTCCTCTAACATACAAACACACACACACACAAACACACAAAGATACTCTATGAAATAAAATGAGAACACAAAACTAAAATTAGATACTTAGTACCTTCTCATACTCAAAATGAGGAAGGGTACCAGGGAAATATTTTATTCAAAATTCAGGAAAAGAAACATGGGTATCTGACCTTTTTAAAAAATGCATTCCTTAACTCCTCATACACTGTTATAACTTTAAGGTAAAAATTTTGATAAGTGCAAATATGTATTAATTGTGTGCTGGTAGGCATGTTACTACGTGTTCTGATGAGTACTAGCTGGAGAGAAACCCCCTGGTTAATGCTATTGTTATAAGCCTCCTTATTAATATTTTAAATGGTTTATGCCATAAATTGGTTTCCTTTATGATTATGCATTACACATTAATTCCTAGAACCCTGCAGAATGAAATATAGTACGCTGAACTCAAAGCAAGGTAAAATGGAAGGGGATGAAAGAGAAGACTTTGGTTCTAGTTCTAAAACTTGCTGGTGCATATGGGCATTGAGAAGAACTTTTAGAGACTACTGTGACATGGTGGGACACTGTTACTCTGATTTGCCTACTGAAGATATTCATTAATCTTTTAAGCAAACAAGTATCATGGTCAGGATGCTAACTCACATTTACATAATGCCTTAAATTTCATTAAAAAAAATTTTCATCCTCAAATCCCTGCAAGGTTGTGGAAGGGCATTAGGAGTTTGATTTCTTCACTACATGTATAATATTGAGTTGCTATAAACTATACCCTTTTCACTGAATACAGCTGGAGGAAGTCTCATAGCCATAGTTAACTGGGTACATTTATAAATTCATTTTATTCAACCTCAACTAGGCCCTCACTGAAGCAATACAATCCATTTATTCCTCCTTAATGTTACCTTAACTCACTCCTCATAGAAACTATTTTAAATCATTGTCTTCCCTTCTTAACCTTCCCAATTTTCCTTTTCCCCCTCTCAGCTTAATGGCCTTGACTTTCTGCTGAAAAGGAATTGAAACTATTCAATGTGAGCATCCTCTTCTTTCATTCTCTCCATCTTAAATATCTTTTACAATCATATCTCACTGTTTCTTTCTTCCCCTGATCTCTGGAAAACAAAACAAAACAACAGGTTACCTTTATCCTTGACAAAATCAAACCCTCCACACGTACAGTCCTATCCTATCTTCTATTGTGAATTATGTCCTCAATCAGCAATCACTCTCCAGTTTTCAACCTCTTCCTATTCATTAGTTCCTTTACTTCTATGCCCAAGCATGCCCGTGTCCCTTATCCCCCCCCAAAAAAATCCATAAATCTTTTCTTCCCCTTAATGTATTAAGCAATTTCTTTTCTCTATTTCTAAGTTAAACTTTTTGAAAAAGCTGTCTACCCTCACTGCTTTCATTTGTTTCCTCTCCTCTCATTCCCTACTTCTTCCACCAATTACAATTTGGTTTCTAATCTCATCACAAACCACCTTCTCCAAAGTTGTCAATAACTTTGAACTACCAGAACTGTCTGCTGCATGTGATAATTTCACATATTTTCCTCCTGCATACTCTTCTTTATGGGTTTTTGTGGCATGACCCTATCATGGCTTGCCTTCTACCTGTCTGGACTCCTCTTTCTCATTCTCTTTTACTGGATCATCATCTATATCATGCCCCTAACTGTAGGTGATCCCCCAAATTCTGTCTAAAGATTTCATCTTTTTCTATATTCTTTTTCCTGATAATTTCATCAGATCATATGGATCTATCATCTCTAAGCAAATCTCTCCCAGCTCTATAGATCCATCCTCAGTCTCTTCCTTTAATTTCATTAAATCATCACATCATCAATTGTCTATTAGATACTTTGAAATTATAGTCCCAGAAAAAATTAAGCTAAAAATGTCAAAAACTGAACTTAATATATTTTCCCCGCAGCCCTTCTTTCTTCCAAACTTCCCTATTTCTTTTGAAGGCACCACTCTTCCTCTAATCTCCCACATTTATAACTTGAGGATTATTCCAGACTCCTCATTCTCTCTCATCTCATATAACTAATAAATAGGCAAATGTTGCTGCTTCTACCTTTTCAGCTTCTTTCATAGCTGAACTTTTCCCTCTGTTCACAGAGCTGCCACCTTAGTTGGGGCCCTCATTGCTTTTCATTTAGATTATCATGAAACACTCAAAATTGTCCTCCCTGCCTCAAGTCTCTCTCACAAAATAATTTTCCACAAATGAAGATGTGAATCTGTGAATTCCCTGCATTCCAGTGGCTTCCTACTGGCTCTAAGATGTGTGTGTGTGTGTGTGTGTGTGTGTGTGTGTGTGTGGGTGTGTGTGTGTATGTGCAGGGAGACAGAGAGAGAGAAAGAAAGAGAGGTAGTTTTGGTTGAATTGCAGAGCTTAGGAAGAAATTAATGTCCAATGAAACTGAAAAGGAAAAGTTGGGGTCAGATTGTATAAATCTCTAAAACCTAAGAGTAAATTATATGTTTTAGATGATAATATAATATATAACTACAGATTATATAACATATACAATCTATAATATAGTTTAATAATCTAACAATATATTCTATATTATAATCTATATATTTCAACATACAATTATAGATTATGTATTAATATATAATCTGCTCTACTTAGGCTTTAGAGCTTTATACAATCTGGCCCCAACTTTTTTTTCCAGTCTCATTGGACATTATTCTCTCTCTCTCTAAACTGAAATCTGGCCAAACTACCCTTCTCTCTACTCTATACACACAACTCTTAATCTCCTTTCCACTGGTCATCCTATGTGCCTTGAGTACATCCCTTCTTTACCTTTGCCTCTTAAAATTTCTCCCTTATTTAAAGATGTTACTAAGGGATCATCTATTACATAAAACCTTTCCTGGTCCCTCAAATGCTAGTTCCCTTCTCATAGCACTTTGTATTTAATTACTTAATTAATAAACTTTTTTTAAGTGCCTATGATGTCCCAGGCACTTTGCTAAGTACTGGGGATTCTAAAAGAGGCAAAAACCAATCCTTACCCTCAAGGAGGTCACACTCTAATGGAGGAGACAATAAGCAAACAGATATGTACAAACAAGTTATTAAAAAGGAAAAATAAGAAATGATTAAAAGAAGGAAGATGCTAGTATTAAAACACATTAGGATAAGCTTCCTTGTAGCAGATGGGGATTTCATTTGGAGTCTGAAGGAAGTCAGGGAAGCCAATATGAAGAGTTAAGGGAGGGACAGCATTCCAGGTATAGGGAACAGCCAGAGGAAATGCATAGAGACAAGACATGGAGTGTCTTGTTTGAAAAGTAGTAAGGAAAATAATATAACTGGAAGGAAGAATATGTGACAAGGAGTGAGATAGAAGAACAGTGGAAATGTGTGAGGGGTCTAGGGTATGAAGGGTTTTGAACATCAAATAGAGGATTTTATATTGTAGTTGGGAGGTTGTAGGGAGTTGTTGAGTAAGGGAATAATATGAGTAAGGGAATAATATGATCCAACTGAAGCTTTAGGGAAATCACTTTGGTAACTGGAGTATAGATCTGACTGCAGAGAAACTCAGGCAGGCATCCCCACAAGCACCTAGTCTAATCATCCTAATATGACTGATGAGGGCCAGAATCAAGGTAGTAGCCATATCAGAGAAGAGAGCCAGGCAAATTGGAAAGCTGCTGCAAGAGTAAACTTGATAGACCTTGGCAACAGATTGGAAATAGGGGAGAGAGAATGGGAGGAGTCCAGCATGACATCTAGGTTGCAAATTTGAGAGGCTGGGAGAAGAGTAATGCCCTTGACAAAACAGGGAATTTAAGGGGTAGGGGAAAGAGTTTAGACAGAAAAATACTGAGTTCAGTTTTGGACAGATTTAGTTTAAGATATTTATATGTATTTGGACTTATTAACCTTAAATTTATATTATATATCATACTGTAGAATAGGTACCATTAATTCCCTGATTAGAATGTCAGTTCCTTGCGTGTTGGGCTTCCTTCATTCTTTGCACTTATATAACTAGTGTCCAGAATCAGCTAGGTGGTGCAGTGGATAGAGCACCAGTGCAAGAGTCAGGAGGACCTGAATTCAAATCTCACCTCAGACACTAGACATTCACTAGCTGTGTGACCTTGGGCAAGTCACTTAACCCCAGCTGCCTCATCCTGGGTCATCTCCAGTCATCCTGATGAATATCTGCTTACTGGATTCAGATGGCTCTGGAGGAGAAGTGAGGCTGGTGACCTGCACAGCCCTCCCTCACTCAAACCAAAGTCAAGTGCAAGTCATGTCATTATTTCTCTGATGGCATGGTCTTCTTCGGCAACGAAGGATGAACACACACATTATATAACTAGTGTCAGGAACAAAGTAGAATAGGACAAACTTGTTAGTTGACTGAATGATTTATAAAGATATGGTTTACCTTTCTAGAACTGTGTAGCTGATACTGCTATCCGTTCTTACATTGAAAGAAATGAATTAATATTGTTTCACATAGAATAAATACATTCATGTATATGTTTATTCATAATTGTATCATTAAGTCCTTTATTATCTTTTAAGATCTTTGGGAATGAATTTCTTCTCTACTTTGGAATCCAAGTTGGCATATCACATGTAAAATCCTCAAGGTAGGAAAATCATACCTCTAAAAGGTCTTTTATTCCTCACATGATAGAATAACCCAAAGCCATTTTCCTAGCAAGTGCCACGGTAATTAGTATACATGCTGAAACTTTTCATTTTCCTTTGATTTTTTTTCTTTCACACAGAAAGAAAGGTCTCACACAGCTGAGAGGTCTCTTTCCAAAATAATCTTATGATAAGGTATGTATTTGATCTAAAATGGTCATTTCAGACCTGGTTTCATTGATGATAAGACCTCCACGTTCCCCTTTTTAGCTAACTTTGAGTAGAGTAGACTCTCCTATTCTCATTCCTATCAAGCATTGACTGCTCGCAAAGATCTCATAGCACAGGTCTAAAAGGAGAAACCAGTTATGTTGTTCCCTGTTAATGATTATCCTTCATCTCCTGAGAAGAGGGAACATCTTCACTACGCATTAAAAATTGGTCTATTCCTATAGAAAAATGGAATTCTATCTTTGGAACTGCCAAAGCATTGTAAATTGGGGGATTGTCATACCATCATACCACTCTGCATGCACATCTGTATATCTAATGTATTTCACTCCTCTATCCAGGTAGCTGGAAAGAATATTCTTTAATAAATCTCCTTTTGGATAATTTTTATGCATAAGTTTCCATTCTTCTCCTTAGTGCAGACACAAAGTTATCACATAAATGTTTATTCATAAAGAAATTTGCCATCAAATAAAAAAAAATGAAATGGGTAGAGAAACTGATCAAGTCTTCTCATTTTCTTTTCTTTTTTAATTAATTTTTAGTTTTCAACATTCACTTCTATAAGTTTTAAATTTTCTTTGCTTCCCTCACCTCCCTGCTCACCAAAATGGCATGTAATCTGATATAGACTCTACAAATACATTCTTATTAAACATTTTGACATTAGTCATATTTTATAGAAGAATTAGAATGAATGGAAGGATGATAAGGAAGAAAAATATAAATCAAAATAAGAGAGCAAATAGTATGCTTTGAACTGCATTCAGACTCCATATTTCTTTTTCTGGATGTGGATGGAATTTTCTATCATGAGTCTTATGGAGTTGTTTAAAGTTGCTGAGAAGAGCTAAGTCTATCAAAGTCAGTCATGGCACAATGTGGCTATTAAGTGTCCTCATTTTCAAATCCTTTGGATTCAAGAAACTTCAATCTTATTGCCTCAGGAAGACATTTTGATTTAGAGAACCATGTTACAGATGTGGAAACTGAACCAGAGATATTTTGATTTGTTTAGATCATACAACCAGTAAAATACACAGCTAAACATCGTTATACCTATTCCTGCTCCTTATTCAAGGATCCTCTCCTCCCATCAGTATAGAAATATTTCCATTTTTACTTCCTTCTTTATTTTACTTCTCAATATCTTCCCTTTAAACATAATCACCTTCTGGAAAATTAAAATTCTATTACTATGAAGATAAAATTCCAAATCTACTATTCAAAGCAAGGCCTTGTGTCATACAATCCCCAAATTCACAGTTAAAATACTAGGGTCTTGATATTTGATTCAAGAATATTCTTAAGCACTTACATGGGCATTCACATACACTCATTCATACACATACCCCTATGTACATACTTACAACAATGATGATACACCAGTTTAAAATGTATTCCAATTTTCTTTGGTAATACGATAAATAATTATATTATTACCCAGATGGGAGTTTAGGGAATCATCAGCAAATGTGTGTGTTTGAGTTTTTAGCCCATTTGTATTCTTTTTAAAAAAATACACACTGAAGATAACACCCCTTCTTTTTTGCCTCTGCTCTCTTTATAGGATATGTATTGAAAGAGTGCTTAACAGAGCAGTGACTTGTTACACAGGGGAATAGGAGGTTTAATGAATCATACATACTTTATTTGAAAAATATCAATAACCATTCACTGGTCTATTCTTGCATAAACTGCATGAAAATCCCTATGTAAATGGAGCATAGCTTTTTTTTATGAATCATGCTCTATTTTTTAGTATAATGCTAAATCATCTTAAAACATGTGGCTTTACCTGCCAAGCCTAAGGTAAATTCCCATCAGTGATTAAAGACCAGTTCTATTCCCCATAATCCTTGTCAATTATATGAATAGGCAGTAATGGAACACTTGATTTTCTTTGGTTATTAAAACACAAAATAGTAATGCAAATGCACTGTACAATGTCTCCAGTACAGATTGGCAGTGTAATTTATCTAATCAAATTCAAGAGTCAAAGATAGAAAAGCAAATGCTTGTATCTGAATCATTTGATAGAAGACGAAAATTTGTGCAGCTATGAAATATTCACAAAAGCTCAGAATGCTACTTTTAAAATATTCTGAAGCACTTTACCCCCCAACAGACACATGTAATTTCTACTGAAGAACAATTTGCTGTCTTTTGCACAGATGCATTTATTTTTAAATCTCCAATGTGGTCCATTCCCATTTATTATGAAACGAGAAAATCAGGACTCATGCCTTGTGAATATTAGCAACATTATTATTTATTAAGTCCAAATAGAACCCACATGAGTTTGATTTAAATTTAAAGCTGGAGGAGAAGTGGGAAGCTATATGGTAAAATTCTCTTTCTCTGTGACACCCAGGATCTGTTGGATGTGGTTACAAGAATCTGGTGAGCAGGGCTTTTGTATTTACTTTTAGAAAAAAGTGAAATGTTGCTGGCATTATCTCCATGCTACTCATGACCAGAGCTTTGACTGAAGATTTTATAAAATTAACACTACTTTCTTGACTTATTTTTTTTTCTTTTCTTCTTAATCTTCTCTTCGAGATTAAACTCATCAGCACTTGACAAAAACTGCAAATAACAGCCAGATGCAGGAGTTGGTTTTATCTTTTTATGCAAGTATGTGGTGCTAATTAGTGCAAATTGATTAAACTTTAATTGCCTGATCCATGGCTAATTAATATTTATAAGATGAATGAGCAGGAAAACCAGACATTTATTAAAACACTTTAATGATTTTTCATATGTTTTGACAAAGCAAAGCAAATAGATGTTATGAGTATGAATGTGCCAGACGAGAGTACTTATTTGTCACCTCCTTCTACCTGTGAATGCCCTGAAAATGGACATTTAAAAAAAACAACATTGTAGGGTCCATTCCGTTCCTTTTTCAAATTATTGTTCAAATATTCTTAGTAGGAAGTCCTCAAAGCACTTGTGACATCAGTTATTAAACTTCACTATGGTCCTCTTTTAGCTGCATAGCAAATAACCTGATAAGAAAAAGTACCTGATGAAATGTGCATGTGCAAGTTAGTTTACAAGAACAAAGTTGAAAAGAAATAACTTTTGAACCTGGAAGAAGAAAAATCCTATCAATTTAAAGAAGAGAAAATGCTTAAGTTTCCTGTTTCCTTAGGAGAAAGATTTTTTTTTTTTGCATTCAGTTCTCCCCAAGTTTAAAAGCACAATTTGAGTCCTTGCACTTTGGCATGCATAAGCAGCATTGATCCAGGGGCATAATTTATACATGATCTGATGATAGCATATCATTATTAGGTTCTTCCTGATGAGCATTTTGGTTTTTCCTAAAATCTCTCAGAAGCCTCCTGTATGTGGGGATCACTGCCTAACTTTGTTAAATTATATGATTTGTCAAAAGGTCAAAGCAAGATGAAATTTCAGTACTAGTTCACATATTTTTTCAATAAAAAGTGTTTTTCAAATACCGTTGGCAAGTAGGTGGCATAATGAATAGAGTGTTACACCCAGAGTCGGTTCAAATCTGATCATAGATATTTACTAATAGTTACCCTGAACAAATCACTTAATCTCTGCTTCAGTTTTGCTATCTGTAAAATGGGGATAATAACAGCACCTACCTCCCGGGGTTATTGTGAGGAAAAAAATGGAATAATATTTGTAAAGAGTTTTGCAAATACTTAAAGTATCATGTAAATGCTGTGTATTCCTCAAAAAAAGATATTTTTGAACCTGATTTGGTGTAAAAATCAATGAACTACAAAGTTATTTTTCTATGTTATGTTCAATTTTCTAACAGTTCAACTCAGGTAATAGTTGAGTCTTTCATGCATTTCCTCCTCCACAGATTCTGCTCTTTTAAGCATCTCTGAACCAGGTTTTTTATAGAATGACATTTAGTGCAATCCTAATAGATAATGCAACAACTTTGAAAATGGGAGTTGCTAGATGAATTGGTACAATGGATTTCTAAGCATTTAAATGTAAATTCTTATTTTTAAGAGACCTGGAATTATAATGTATGAAGGGTTTATCTTTAACATTATTATTGATTCTTAAAACAAAGAAACAAAACAGATCTCTTCATGTGAACGCATCTATCAATCTGCAAGACATCCATTTTGTTTAGCTGTCCCAGGGGAAAGCAGGCTGGGTTTGACACACGGGGAAGAAGAAACTCTTCTACCCTATTAACAGGGTTGATACTTCTGGGGAGGAGTGCTCATGATATCCCTTATGCATCCAAGAAGAGCATGGGTACAACATGATTGTGATTTAGAAGCTATAATCATGTGCCTATATGATGCGCAGATTCCTTAGGTTTATCTTAAATTGAAAAAAAATTTGATATTTTTTTAACATCACCTAAATTTCCCTCAGTTTACTTCCATCTCTCTCAGAGTCATTCCTTAAAACAATATTTTTTTAAGAAAAAAGAGAAGAAAAGTAAATCAGAAAAACTGATACACACACACCACACCCACACACACACCCACACACACACCCCAATGAAAATATATTCAGGGTTCCATGGACCTCTACAAAGAAATGGGAAGGTATCTTTTTTCCCCTCTTCTTGGGATCATGTTTATTCTTTGTAATTTTGCAACATGTATTGTGTGTGTGTGTGTCTGTCCTTTGCATTTACATTGTTATAGCTGTATATATATATTTTTCTTGGCTGTGCTTACTATACTTTGCAACAGTTCATGCTAGTCTTCTAAAGGTTTTTTTTAAATTATACTTGTCATTTCTAAGCACTACTCCATTATATTCATGTACCACAAGTTGTTCAATCATTCTCTAGTCAATTTATGAAGATATAAATGTGTGAGTATGTGTATGTGTGTATGTGATTTCTATTTATCAATGTGTTCCTTCATTTATCTTCCCTGGGTCAAAGGGTATAAATGCTTTAGTCATTTTATTTGCATATTCTCAAATTGATTTCCAAAAAAGTGGTTATTCTAAGTCAGAAACAATGTCTTCATGTGTACATATTTCTATAATATCTGCAACATTAACTATTTTCATCTTTTGCCATCTTTGCCGAGTTGTACTATAAAAAATTTAGTTTTTTGATAATATTTTCTCTTATAATTAGTGATTTGGAACATTTTTTAAATGATTGCTAATACTTTGCAATTCTTATTTTGAGAATTATTTTATTATCCTTTAACTATTTAACTTCTGGGAATGTTCTTGTTCTTATACTTCTGTATGGAAAAATTTCCTTTTAGTTTTGTGTGTGTGTGTGTATATGTCTGTCTGTGTCTCTGGGTTTGTCTGTGTGTGTATGAATATGTGTTGACATAAATCTTTAAAGAGAAATGTTATACTAAGTTGATTTTTGTTTTCATTTGACAATTTCCCTTTTTATCCTCGATACATAAGTTTATTTGTGCAGAAACTTTTCATCTACAATATAATAAAAATTATTTGCTTTATTTTTTGTAAATGTCACTTCTCTCCTTTTTCATTAAGCATATATTACTCACCTGTAGTTTTCAAAGGTACTTCACCTACATGTTTGCTAACTTTTTGTTGCATATTCTTTAGTAATTCACTTAGAATTTATTGTGGATGTGGTATTTGATGTTAGTCTAAACTTCTTCTCTTCTAGGATGCTTTTAATTGCCCTAGAAGTTCTTATCAAATAGAGAGTACTCACTTTAAATTTAATGTGTCTCCCAAGTAGCATTTGCTGTGTTTTACAGAGAAATCTGAGACTGAAAGAAATTGAATGATTAGGGTGTGAATGAGGGTGGTTTCCTAGACTAGAACTCAGCTTACCTAAGTTCAGCCTAGACTTTTCTTACTACATCATACAGTGACTTACTTTTCTAATTTAGACTTTTCACTTCATTAAAAGACTAGACCCAGGATAGTTACTTACTATATAAATTAGTGACTTTGGCAAAATTTCTCACTAGACATGTTAAGTTTTTAAATATTAAATTAATGCATTGCATATTTTTCAACTGATGATGGTAAACAGTGAAGTGAAACAAAAATTACAAACCTTTTTCTTAAGACCTGGGTAATGCACACTCAAGGCTATCAACAAAACAAACAGTGAGCCAAGCAGCAGTGCAGGGATAGGATCCGAGAAGGCTCCATTCAGTAATGTTTAAGTAATCTTGGAGAGCAGAAGGGTTTCTGTAAGGGTTTCCATAGTATGAGACATGGAAAAATGTTTCAATTAAAAAAAAAGTCTTTAAACTATCATTTAATATTTGACTTCACTTTATTTTTTTTTGGGGGGGTAAATATCTAGAATGTCTAATAAAAGTATGTTTTCTAAGGACTCAGAAAAAAGAACAAGCAAAAGAGGCTGTGCCAGACTACCCTCACTTTCTTTCTGTTGCTTTTTTTCTACCTGAGAAAACGCTGTTTACTTAGAACATAGAGGTCCCACATACTACAAACCGTTAGCTTCTTTTTATCTATTGATTTATTTCTACAAAAACTTATCTGAAATTCTCTATAATTCTAAAGCATAAACTTGCTTCTGGACGCATATGGTGTTTTTATTGTAAAATATACTACCATCTACTGAAAATGGCTGTTACTTTGCTTAGGAAATAGGAAACTCAAGTGACATTTGCAAATGGCAGAGTATAATTTCTTACAAGACACATCAGTTCTTTTTTGGAAACCTTGAACTTCTTATACCATAATAAAGAGTTTGGAACCTTGCCTCTCAATATTTTTAAGAAGTGTTTTTCTTTTCTCTTCTCTTCTTTTCTTTTTTTATGAAGGCTTCGATAGAGGAGAATGTACTTATTTCAGCTGCTGGATTGGTAATCACAGAAATTCAAAAGACAAAGAATCGTAGTAGAAAAATCAATATATTTGGAGTTAGAGGTCCTGAGTTTGAATCCTAGCCCTCCTAACTAATGCTTATATGACACTGGATATTTCACTTACCTGTTTAGCTCCGGTTTCTTCATTTGTAAAAGGATGGATTTGGTCAGTGGTGTCAAACTGAAATAGAAACAGAAACTTGTGGGCTACATATTAATTTATACAATATTGATTTTGAAAACAACAAAGTAATATTATCTATGTTGTATTCTATTTTTATTTATTGTATTATACATTTCCTAAGTACATTTTAATTTCATTCCAGGATTACTCAGGAGTTTTGTGGCAGTGAGTTTGACATCTCTGAATTAGGCGATTTCTAAAATTCCTTCTAGCTCTGTCTGGTTCTATGAACTATAAAGTCTTCTTTACCATACTTGAGAACAAGGTATAGACAGAGCAGCTAAATAAAGGGAGAGTCATGTGGGTTAATGACACAGAGGAAGCTCTCCAAGGCACTACTCCAAGTACAGATCCCAGGCCCTGTGCTATTTAACATTTCAATTACTTGAATGAAGGCATAGATAGTATGCTTATCAAATGTGCAGTTGACAGAAACTTGAGAGCTATAGTTAATACATTAAATGACAGAATCTAAAAATATCTCAATAGGTTATAACAGTGGGCTGAGCCTAATAAAACATGATTAAATAAGGATAATTTTAAATTCCTACACTTGGGTTCAAAAAATCAACTATTTCAGAATTGGACAGCAGAGGAATGACTAGATAGCAGACCTTGTGAGAAAGATCTAGTGATTTTAGGGGAAGAATTTAATAGTTATCAACATTGCAACATGAAAGCCACGCCCTCTCCCCTCCCCCCACTAATGTGAAATTAAGCAAAATTAATAAAGTCAAGGTATTCTAGAGAAAGAAACAGTTGGTTACTTATTTGGGAGTCATTTGCATATTAGTTATCTACAAAGTCAACTTATTAGAACAAACCTCAATAGCCAAACCAGGTAACTTCAAGGGCTCTTTTTGGCAAGAGGGTACTCCTATGTCCTTAAAGATGTCAGCATGGTGAAATTTACTGCTAAATGTTAATTATTATTAATATTATTAATCCAAGCTAGAAAGACCGTGAGTATAGTTCTAACCACAGACTATGCCTATTTTCCAAAGACTAGCTTATTTAATTGGAGAGACCTCTCTCCAGTATGTTGGTCACTTGGTGATTAATGTTAGACATTTAAAACCCACAAAACAAAGAAAAATGCAAAATGGCTCTCAGTCATGTGACGTCCACTTCTACTTCCTCAGTGAGAGCAACAGTCATTGAAAAGGGGACACTAGGTGTTAAGAGATATGTTTTTGTTTTGTTTTCCTCCTATCTACAAGCATTAATTCAACTTGTAACATTCAAGGTGTAAGATTGTTTCGATGACTTAAAGAAGCAAAGGATGACATTAGTGTAGTTGATATTCTTATGTGTCTAAATACGACAGAAATGGAATGGACTCATTCAATGTGGGAGAGTTAATCACCTCAATTTGCACTGCTCATAAATATTTTTAAAAATACAACCAGAAAAATAATATTAGATTATGTAGCAGCATCATTTGGCAAGGAGGAAGAGATAGAAAATTTCTGTAAGGGATTTGTTAAGAAGTTCCCAATTAAATCAATATGTTATTCATTACTAAAAGACTTCAATGCAAAAATAAAATTAGGGGAAGATACAAAAAAAGTTGGAAAGCATGATTCAGGAACAATAAACAAGAAAAGCTAAAGACTTGCAGAATATGCAGAGTCCGTCATATCTTCAATCTTCAATCATATTTTTTTTAAGAAAGAGTCAGTCTGATCAATATGATGACAAACCATGATTATAGAGGACTGCAGATAAAGTATGACACTTCTTGCTGAAAAAATAATGGACTTAAAATACTGAATAAGATATACACACAGAAACACATAGAGACACATAGTGTAGGTGTATATGTACAGCTAAATGAGAATTTGGGAATTTGCTGGGCTATACATATTTGGTATGAGGGTTTTTTTAATTATTCAGTTGGAGTAGGTGGGAAGGAAAATAGCAGGAAGAGATAATAAATTCATGTAAAATAAATAAAATACAAAAAAGGAAAGAAAATAATTAAAAAGTAATGAATGTGGTAGGATCCAAATGGCATGACACGAAATAAACTTGTTTATAATGACAAGTTTCCAATTGTAGATATCAATTCAAAATTAATTGTTTTTATACAGTTAATTCTTGTTTGAATAAAAATCAAAATTAGTGCCCTAAAAGAAGAAAAAATAAACAATGAAAAGTCATGGCATGCAATTGAGGCAAAATGAACCTAACCTATCTAAATGTGGAAAATAGATAAGACAATGACAAAGAATGTAATGAAGAAATTACTTAACTATACACAGTAAGAAGTGAGTAGAGCTTAGAAACAGTATTAGCCAGAAAACACTTGATCTTACCCAACTTAGAAGTAAAATTGTCAAGTACAATATAATTTCAGATTCTACATTTATTTACAAAATTAATCGATGAACATGAGAGATTTTTTTCCGATGTCATCTGAGAAAATGATCTGAAGCAAGAGTGGGAAGAACACATTTATAGAAAATTAGTAAGAGCCAGTTAAGCCAGATTATGCTGAGAATTTATGATTCTAAATATATAACAGAAAGAAAAAAAGATTTTAAAAATGGGTGACATCTCAAAATTACCATAAGGAATTTTCTCTATCATTGAAAATATAATAATCGCATTCATACTCAAACATGATGTCCTACATGAATAAGTAGAAATGGCATTAAAAAGGAAAGATGATAAGAGTAGTTAGATAGTATACATAGATGTGATCTGTTGAAATTATGTAAATTTTGTGGTACTTCAAGATTGATGGCCCAGGATGCAGTGGGAGACTTTGGCCTTTTTAAGCTCGGTTTTCCTCAGGTCTTGTCTGAGGCAACACCCATTCAGTGATTAAGGTCTAGTTAAGAATTGAGACAAAAGATGGCCTTATTTGCTATTCCAAAAGAACCATTCTGGGAGAGGAAGATCCTCAGAGTTGCTGGCCAGAATAGAAAACAATTGCTATTTATATCCACTCTGAGCTATCAAAAACCAAACAATGTGCAAGAGCGGCTTGGGCTGGGACAAAGAGTGCTAGAATGATTTGGGTTTAGCTCTATTGGAATCACAGTGGGCTTTTTTCAAAGTCTGTTTATTCAGGGTTATATTTCAAGAAATCATAAATGAAAACTACATGAAGAATTAATTGTCCCAGCTTTTTGAAACAAATAATGATAAATTAAGTAAATACGGAAAAAAATCTAGCTGGTAAAGTATGAGTAAGGGATGCATAAGGGCAGGTGATCCATTAGTGTCCGCTGAATTCCTAGAGGTCCTAAATTAAAGACCCCAAGTAAATTGGGTAGATTCTCTTCAGAGCACATAGAGAAGACTAATATAGTATGAGAAGACATAGGTGGGATAATTATAATATAATTATAATAATTATAATTCTATAGAAGGCATAGATATTAATTGGAATAAGCATCCATGCCTATCAATTCATAGATACATTGCTATATCAACTTCAAGTATTTAGAATGGGGGAAGTGGTAGTCTCTTGTACTCACCCCTGGGCAGCACATATTTTGAGGTATTGTGCTGAGCTCTGGGATCTACATGTTAAGTAGTATTTTGACACACTATATATATCCAGGAGAAGGACAATTGGCACATTAAGGGGATTGTCTTCTGAGGAGCAGCTGAAGGAAATATTTAAGTTTTGTCTCACAAAGAGAAGACTTACAAGATTTTCCTTAGTTACCTTCAAATATTTGAAAGGATAATCACGTAGAAGAATTCTTGATTAGGCTTCTTCTGTTTAATCCCAGCCCTTGGAACAATAAAAATTTCAATAGATGAGAGTTTCAGAGATAGATTTTTGCTTGCTGGAAGGACATACTAGCTAATAAAAAGAGATGTCAACATGGAATGAGCTTCCTTAGAAGGAAATGAGCCTTCCAGTCCAGAATAGATGACCACTCTTCAGAGGCATTGCAGAATATTGGGTTGGTTTTCTTTTTTTGATCTGTTGAAATAGATCAGGATCTATTGAGATAATCCCTGAAATCCTTTCCCACAATTCTGTGACTATTTGACAAAACTATTAAAACCATTTTGGACTTTATAATATAGAGAAAACTATAATTACACTTAAAGAAAATATAATTTGCTGTTAACATAGAGTGTAAGGTTCCTGGGAAGATCAAGGTCATAGAGTTAGCTTTAGAGGTTATCTTATTATAGGTTATCTTATTCAACTTCCTTATTTTACAGAAATGGAAACTGACACCTAGAAAAAGTGAAATAGCCTTTGATATGAAGGAACCAGACTTGCTATAACTCTACTTGATCTTTTAACTTGAGAATGGCCTCCCTCCAGGTCCAATCTACTCTGTAGACTTTGAGATTGCTACCAACTGTATTGACATAATGATTATCCCTCAGAAACAATTCTATCCTCTAGGCTCTGAAACCTAAGAATTCTTAATTCTTTTAGCCTTAGTTCTACCTGGTGACCAAGGCTCAGCTGAAATGTTCAGCTCTCATCTCTCTATCTGTCCTCCAATGTTAAGCCTAAATTTCATTATTATCTTGAACTTCTGTCCACCATAACCCAGTTATTTTGCCCATAGCTTGGTACTTTCAACTGTGTGATCCTATTATTCTAAGACAGACAAGTTCTCTTACAGTATTTCTATTAATTCCTTCAACTCAGAATATTTTTAGTTTTTCACAACGTACTATTAGTTCGCCAAAGAAATTTGAAAGGAACTAAGATGAACTTTCCCTGCCTGAATGTGGGAAACAAAAGGAGGAATTCTGTTTCTACAGGATTAAAAATCACTCCGAGCTTTGAGTGAAAACAGGATGTAACTCAGAGGTAACTGGTTCTAGTCAGAGTTGTGATCTAGCAGAACCAGGCTTCTGATCAGGTAAAAGGTCAGAAGCTTGTGCACATACTTAATGAGATATCTGAGAGGGAACCTATCAAGGAAGAGGATATCAAGTGGGAGGTGCAGGAGAGCAAAAGGGGAAATTTGAATTGAGAACAGTATACAAAGCATTGCATATGTCTGAGCAAGGGTGTCCTTCATTCGGGAGGGACCCATTCACCAGGTGTGTAAAATAAATGTAAAAAAAAAATGAGAACTTTCCTGGCCTCACAATGAGTATTACTCTTTCCAGAAATAAGAAGTTTTCTCACACTGAATTTCTAACAACTCATACCATATCTATAAAAAGATATATAACTATGAATCCTTTGATATTTCTATTTATAATAATTTTCAAGCTTAACTATCACATAACTTTTAAATTTTAGATGTTGAAAATGTGCTATAGTTAAGTTTTGAAAAAGGACATGCAAGAACTCAGCTTTTAATAATTGAGGAGGTTTAATTATTAGCACGAAATACAATTCTAAAACAGTGGTGCTTCATTTTTCAGAATGCCTACAAATCTGAGTTATTTATTGTCATCAATTCAATTCTACAACATATTAAGAATCTATTATGTGTCCGGCTCTGGGGAGATAGTATTAATTACTCATATTTATCTAATGCTGCAAGATGAAGACATAATCCCTACCTTCAAGGAGCATATTTTCTAACCAGAGGACTGAGACAAAATATACAGAGATAATCTAAATGTAAACGAGAAAATGACAAATAAATGAGTGGTATAAACCAAGAGACTGAAGAAATAGTTTATGAAGAGATAGCCAATCTTAATCCTGAATGGTAAGTAGGATTTCAAAAGGCAGAGATTAGAGTGGCATTTCAAATATAATCTAAAACTGTAATAACAACCCACAAATCATTGGTCAAATGAAGGAGTTTTTTGTTTTTGTTTTTTTCATCAGCCATAGTGTTAAGAGGGAGTTCATCGGGCTGATCTCTTAACTTTCATTTAGACACTAACATTGACCTCAGAGTTTTCAGCCCAAAACTATCCCCTCACAGTACCACTCTCTGATATGTCATTTTTCTTATTCAAATGAAAACTCCTTGAGGGTGGCGAGAATCTTGTTTGCTTTCATTTGTATCCCAAGCACTTATCAGAATGTCTGGAACATAGTAAGCCCTTAATTAACCTTTTTTTATCCTTTTATTCATTGGTAGAAGGAAATCTTTCTTTACTGAAACTTTGCCAGTGTCTAATAATTTTATACTGTATGTGTCCCTCAATAATCCCATTTTCCTTTAAGTCATTTGTCATCAAACCATTTTTTTCCCCAACAAATTTGTGCTAGTTGTTTGATTCAGTGTCTTCTATTCCATTCTAATCCTTAGGAAAATTCAGCTCAAAAAAACCAAGCCACTTGATCTAATGGAAATGTGTTGGATTTGGATTCAAAAAGACCTGGGGTCAGATCCCGTCACTAGCATTTGCTTACTGTGTAACCATGGTTAAACCAATCACTTTACCTCTCTTCTCTTCAGTTTCTTGAAATGTAAAATGAGGATAAAAATACTTCACTGAATTGTGTCGAGGAACTAAGGGGTAAGTGCTTTGAAAACTATGGGGAACGATATAAATGACAGTTTGTGGGGTTTTTTCTCAAAATAGAATTGAAGAATCTAAAATCCTATGACCATTTCTAGAACAGGTAGAAAGAACTTCCTGATTTTTCCATAGCAGAAACTTGGGCCCTTGATAGGAAGTTAATATCTCGGTCTCGTATGAAATATTTTGCTCATTTTTTTTGCTATTTTATAAAACATAAAAAGTGGTTTCTTTTCATTCCTTTCCAGAAAAGTCTAACAAATGAATGAATAATTTAAAGGAACCTGATAAACTAGTAAAGTCCCAGGAATGTACTGGTAAATGTTTAAGACATGATTTGAAGGATTTGTTAGTTTTTGAGGCATGTTCTCACACTGAAAAATTTAAGTCTTCTCTTGAGAGCTGATCTGAGCTGGTTCCATCTTCCTCTTGTGGGCTGTGACTTTACCAAGGTCAGACCACTAAGAGCCATAATGGGACAATGACAGAAACTGTCCTGGGTTAGGTCAGGCTCATAGGGTAAATGCACTCAGTGTGTGTTGAGCCAAGAATACTAGGAGAAAAGGCAGGTGTGGTAGAGAGAGACTGCATTTCTTGATTTTCAGGTTTTTTTAGACATGTCCAACCCTTTACTACTCCATTTGGATTTTCTAGGCAAAGTTACAGGAGTGGCTTACCATTGCCTTCTGCAGTCCATTTTACAGATGAAGAAATGGAGGCAAGCAGGGTTAAATGATTTGCCCTGGGACTCACAGTTAGTGTTTGGAACTGGACTTGAATTCAGGTCTTTCTGATTCTGGATCGAGTGCTCTGTCAGATGAGGTGTTTGGTTGATCAGGGTAATCAGGACCCCAAAATACGGGCAGTCCGGGTCATGCTCGAATGAATTCAACTCAAGCCTTCTTAAAGTCAAAGAAAACAAAATTTAATAAGGATTCGCCTAATTGGGTTGCCTCTTGCAGAGTCTAATCATTAGTAACACTTGTATTCACAAGTGGGCCTGATACAATCCCAGCTAGACACAGTCTGAGCTGGATTGAATCTGAGCACCTTCATGGAGGCAGGATGGAACTTAAAATACAGAAAAGAGTATGGGGGGGTGGGGCGCTGGTGGTGGTCTGGTAGTCCAGGGTGATGGGAGGAGGGGTTTAGGAAGTGTCTTGAGGAGAAGTCCAAGGAAGGTCAAAGGCTGCAAATAGCTGGAGGCTGTCAGGAGATATCAGACAATGGAGAGTTTGGGGCAATCCAGAGATCTTGATAGGGGAAGTATGAGAATGGATACATATCTTGATGGGAATGGTGGGCAGCCTGGGACAGGGTTTTGATGGGATCAAGGGTGGGGAATGCAGGAGACCTGAAATGATAATGAAAAGCTCCTGGGCTTCCTGACTGCCGGCACAAATGGGAAGATTAGATTTGAGTAAGAAAGGCCAGATTAAGTGGGAAGATTCAAGGGGAGCTCAAGGAGGCTCCCAGAGTCTGAACCCCATCATATCCACTGTGCCACCTAGATGTCCAGACTGGATTTCAGTTTATGATAAACCATAAAAGTCCTAATATACATGTTCACTTAGAATGGCATAGAATGATTCAGATAACTCAAGATCATAATAATGTTTAAGTACCTTAAACAGTAGTCATTAACACTCACTTAACCAGAAGTAATTAAAAAATGTATCAAAGGTGACAATGATTTTCAAACTCTGTCCTGATAAAGGGAAAAAATGGAAGAGCCATTGGGAGTCATTGTCATTCTAATATTGTATAATATTCATATATATCAGAGTAATGGGAAAAAAGCATTTGTAAAACAAATATATGTATGTATACAGCTATATGCATACACATATGTGTATATGTGGATACATATATGCTTATAAACATGCTCGTGTTTAGCATTTATATCAGATTTAAGTATTATTTTCCATTTCTAAAACCTTAATATTTAGTTAAAACAAATCCCTTCAACCTTACACAAACCAAGTCAGTCTTATAAATGAGTGGTTATTCATGTTGTAGAATTACCTGGTAGTCATGTACACTCCCTGAACTTGAACTTTTGGTAGTGTGTTTCTCCTTGTACTGACCCTTATATTTCTGTTTATTATAAAGCACTCTAAGGTTTATAATGCATTTAACTCTGGAAAACCCAAATCATTTAATCTCTCTGGGTCTCTATTTCTTTCCATTACAATGAAGGGGGTCAATTGCAGGACTTCTAAGGTCAATTCTAGCTCTGAATATATGGTCCCATGTGTTAAGTACTGAAGAATTATTACCATTTTAAAGATGAGGAAACTGAGGCACAAAGAGCTTAGGTGACTTACCCAGGGGACATGGTTAATAGAGCAGAGCTAAGAATTAAATCCAATTCTTTTAACTCAGGCCAGAACTTATTCTGCTACTCGATACTGTTTCATTCTTATGATGCCTCTCTCCCCTCAAAACTGTCTTATATACAGTAAATGTCTAATAAATGTTTCTTTAATTGAAGTTATTTGTCTTTTTATACTCATCACTCTAAAACCTCTTATAATTATTACTTATTTAAGGGGAGATATGGAATAGGAGGTGGAGGGGAGTTGAGGTTTGTGGGAGGAAATTAAACATGTTTTTTTTTGTTTTTTTTTTGTTTTTATTTCTTGAGACTGGGTCTCCCTATATTGGGATTGGAAATGAGAAAGACTCAATTTCACGAAATTCAAATCCAGTCTCAGATACTTACTAGTTGAATGATCCTGGGCAAGTCACTTAGCCCTGTTTGCCTCATTTCCTCATCTGATTCTGGATCAGCTGGAGAAAGAAATGGCCAACCACTCTGGTATCTTTGCCAAGAAGACCCCAAAATGGGGTCACAGAGAACCAGACACAATTGAAAAGAGTGAACAGCAGTTCCCATCCCATCCAGGTTGGAAGTACACTGGCTCTCACATAGGCCCTATCCAATTACTGATCCACATGGGAACTTGGATCTTCTCTGTCTTCAGCATAGGTTGGTTTGCCCCTCCATAGGTATCCTGGTAGTCCTCCTGCTTCCTGGGGTTCACCATATTGATTGCTTTTGTGGTGTTCATCCTTCATTGCCAAAGAGTGTGCCATCAGAAAAAATGGTGACATGCCTTGCACTTGACTTTGCTTTGAGTGAGGGAGAACTGTGCAGGTCACCAGCCTAACTTTCCCCTCCAGAGCCATGTGGATCCAGTGACCAGGTATTCCTGATTGCCTTAGTACATCAAAGTTTAGAACTCCCCCACACTAGAAATCCACCAGTATTAGATTTCTCCATGCCACGGATTATAAGTGTATGCTACCATCAGGTCTAGCAGGTTTAAATACCGTTAAAGGGTAGAGATTTTACAGTTTTTTGAATTTGGCAGCAGGAAAAAGGGGTAAAAAATGTCAGCAAGGGTTTAAGAGTTTAATAGATTCATGAAGAAGCTTCAATGCCCACTGCACTGCTGAGGATCCGTTTAAAAAACAGATTTAAGGCATTGTTTTAGATATTTTGGGAGATAACAAACTTCAGATTTTGTTTTAAAGAAGAATCAAAATCCTTTGATAAGAAGCCAGTTTTCAATTTAGGGATCTGAACTGTGTATCCAGTATCTAAAACATAGAGTATTCTCCACAGAATTTCCTTTTTTCCTTCTAAACAAAGATTTACTTTTAAGTATATGTAGGGAAGTGTCATAAGAGTCTTCCAAGTTTGATGAAACATGCAAATCAAAGCATCCATTCTCTCCTGATCTTGCATCAGAGCTCCAGTTTCTTCTTCTCCTCTCCCATCACTCACTCAGACTTCAAATGTGGAAGTTCACTGAGGATCAAATAGATCCAGCTGTTGTTTTCAACTTTCACTATTTTTTAAGCTTTACTTTCCAAATCATTTCCTATTTTTCTGCTAAAAATACACTGCCAAATCATTATTTTTCTGGAGCGATTATAAAGCTTTCTCTTGCTAGATATCTGATCCAAATCCAGTATTTTTCTTGGCAGTTAGTGAACATAATAATAATAAGAGTTTTTTTCATTTATTTTATATAAAAATAATCGACAGTCAAGACATTTGCCTACTGAAGGTAAATTTCCATGAACATTTTTCAAGGTGAAGCTGGTATATTATGGGGAGTGAATACCCTCAAAGTGTATGATGTATATTTATGTTTCCTTTGATGCACGTATAATCAGCTATGGGGCTTCTAGTAGATGAGTGTCATTTCCCACAGCTTTTTTGAAAATTGCATTTATACTGAATGTAACCTCTCCTAAAATCCTACTCATGTCTCATTGGGACAAGGAAGAGACTCATTTCTCAAACTCTATTCCAATTACAGTCTCTGGAAGGGTCTAACCAAACTGGAAACTTTTCAAGTAGAGGGGCACAGAGATAAAATTTTGTCTTGACTGACTTTTGTCTGAGGACTACCTTTTGTCTGAAGAGTACCTCTTAGTGCATGTTTGCAGAGGCTCATCCACAGTAGGGAGGCCTCCCAAAGTTGTTGCTGTTTGTTTGGGTGCTTTTTTGCAAAAGTAACTCACAATATAAAATACTCTCAACCATCCCCTTGGCAGAGGTGGGATATCCATAAGTGTTTCACATTGCACACATTTTTTTTCATAATTTTTTGATGTATTTATTAGTTATATTGATTTTTTTTGGCTTTGGTCTTAAAATATTATTTGTTATATGGGAAGGCTCTCTAGGAAGGGGAGGAGGGATACTGGGGTGAAACAATAGTCATGTAAAAAAAGTTATTAAAAAAAGCAATTCTCAAGCCCATCTACTAAAGCTTGGCAACAATTTTGATGTGAATTGACAGAAAAAAATAGCTATTCCAATGAAACTACAGAGCTTTGGAAATACTGAATATACTGGTCTTGCCAGTTGTCTTTTTGTATTTCTTTAAGTGTTTAATACACCCTTGATGGATTGATTGCCACACATTGCCTTTAGAATACCTTTAATAGTTAGATGAAGAAGATTCATACAATAGCCTCTATTTTTAATATGTCTAAGGGAAAAATACTTTCCCATAAAAGCTGAGTATCATTTTTTCAGCATTGAATTAGGATTTAGATCATTATTAGGCAACTATCTTTGTTTCCTTAAAAACTGAAGTTCAGAAATGATATAAGTTGTTTGAATCTTAGAGAAGAAATTCTGTTAATGATCAGCACTTGAAAAGTCATTAGCAACCATCTTAAGGAATTTGCAAGAAAGAGATACTACAAAGATAGATGAAATTATTAGGGGAGAAACAAGGGACTTGTATAGAGCCAGAAGGCAAAAAAAAAAAACACATTTAAAGTATTATCTTAGCATGCATTTTTAGTTCTACTTCAATTTGATAAACATGGATTAAAAATCTACTATGTCTAAAGTATTGTCCTAGGCACTGGAGATAAGAAGACAAAATGAAATAGTCCTTGCCATCAAGGAATTTTGATCTTGTAAGGCATATTTATATGCCAACTTCCCCACCATTACCACCAAAGCAAATAGATAGCTCTACCTCTAAGCAGTACAAAATGTTCCCTTCCTTGACTTCAGTTATGGATGAAATAATTAGAAAAAGAAAATTATCCTTGAAAAAAAGATAATCATTAGCCCTTGCAAACCTTGGCATATTTCTTCCAAGAATCTCAGAGCAATTATCCACTGGCTTTATCATCCTTTGTCCGTACGAGACCTTGCATTGTAGTTTGGAGATTCAGAGTCATGAGTAGCAATTTTGGAAGCTGGGTCAAGTAGCAGTAAACATTCTCATATCAATCATTGAAAAAGAGACTATTAACACCATCCCTTGTGGTATGGGAGATCTCCAATGGTAACCCCAATGGGACACATCAAGGCCGCTGCTGAGGAGATGACCACCCAGGGAGGGATTCATCTGGTGTGGAGCTCACCTGGTATTCTGCTATGTGTGGGTGGTAGGACAGCTGGGATGGGGATACATGCCATCTGGTAGTTTCCTAATTTAACTAATTATTTTTGCTGACTAGTTTCCGTGCTATTGAAGGAGGAAAAGTAATGTCAAAATGTAAATGTAACTTATTTAAAAATTGTGCAATTATTTAAAATCATCATTTCAAATGCTTGCAATTTCTAAATGCCAGTGCTCTTGGACAATGTTCTGGTCCAATGTTCTGACCCCTGAGTCCCGGGAAATGACACATATATTTAAATGACCAACAAGCTAAAAGATAAAATATGCTAAGTGCCAATCAAATGAGCTATATAAAAATTAAGTATAATCTGAGTTCCTAGAAAGGATTAGTCATTGTGAAGATTTTCATAGTAGATGGAGGAAGAATATATAAGATTAATAATTTAAAAGTCTTTCTGTTTCTACAATTAATTAATCGACCAAAAATAATTTATTAAGCATTTCTCTCATAGAATAGAGGCCAGACTTGTAATTTCACTGGCATAAGGAACTTCTGAATGAGGAAACTCACTCTATAAATGCAGGTCAGTGCCTTCTCTGAAACTCATGGTCTTAGAGATTTGATTGGAGCACTTAACAGAATAAATAACTTACACAATCAGTACGTGTCAGAGGCAGAAACTGAACTCGGGTCTTCCTGGTTCTTTATCCACTACACAGCATTAAGCAACATTCTTTTTATCTCTCGTTATGTATTTAGGGGAAAGAAAGAGACTGATGGAAGTTAATGTATTATGTCTTACATATATTATGTAGATGTCATTCTAAAGAAATACCTGCCTACTATTTTATTTTTCATTTTCATATTGAAAACCAGAAAAGAATCTACATAAGTAGATATACAGCAATTACAAATCTCAATGCTAAAGTCCCTTGGCTGGTATTCTTCTACTGTGATTAAATGGTATCACTCTTACTCAGGGATGTGTTGGTAGATATTTAACAACTGGCTCTCTAAGTAGAAAATGTACGCATTATACACTTTTAGGCATATTCCAAATTATTAATATTTTTTCTATGATTCTCTTAAGTCCAGACAATCAACAAGATAATACACCATGACCTGATTTGTTTCATTTGATGATTTCAGAAGTATAAATGCTCATACTGAAAATTTAACAATTAGCTTTTTTAAGCCAGATTGATTTGGTTCTTACACAACCATATGTCAAATTCCAAACCAACTGACACATATAAGCACACATGCATACAGATACAGATTATAGGGTGGTAGATTTCAAGATAGCACAGATGAACAAACTTAGATATAGGGAGGTTAAACAAATCCAGTATTTGAATTCACATTTGTTGACTCCAAGTACAGTATTCTTTCCATTTATATTTAAACATATTCATAGACACCTATATATGATACAGCCACTTGGATAAGTAGGTAGAAGGAAGGAAGGGGAAGGAAATACAATACTTGTTTTGGTCAGACTCCTCTTTATAATGTTTATATGCATCATTACTATGTGGTATCTCTCTATGCGGACACTTTTGCGAGGTGATAGGATAGACAGGTGAGGGTAAGGATTGGAGGGATAATGCAGCAGAACTAACAATTAAATTCGATAAGAAGGAAGCTGTCAGATGACGTAAATCAGAAAAGTCAGGCAATCAATCTCAAAAGGCAACATGCAGTAGTTCCAAGAGCCGTGCCTCTGGGCTTGAAGGACTTGGGTTCAAAATCCCCTCTTTCTTGATTAAAGGTTTCTCACTTGCCAAATGCATAGGTTGGACCATATCACTACCATGCACTACCAGATCACTACTACAAGATCAATTCTAAATTGTGTGCTTCTTCCTGATCTAAACCCTATGACTCAATTAGAAGTAAAAAAGGAGAGAGAAACAAGAAGTTTCTGATGTTTATAGGAAAGCAGGAAGTCCAGGAGTGCAGAGGTCAAGAATCAAGAATAAAAGCTGAAAGACAGCATAAAAAGGTAAGGGGATCCAAGCACTGCTTCTGATCAACCACAGGGTCATCAGCTCACACTTCTGAGTCTGGGTAACCATAAGGTGAGAATCTAGGAAAATAGTCAGTGTAATAAAGCAGAGAACAACAGAAATAATACTTTAGTTTGATACTGAGTTACGACTCTGAGTCAAAAACTGTCAGTGCAGCATCTCCTAAAACCACAGCTAGTTTCGGAATATTGGTCAGAGGCATCAGTGAGCTGGTAAATGGTTAACAACTAGCTCTCCAGGGGGATGAATGTGCACAAAACATACGTTTAAAAATGTTATAAACTTCATTGTTAAATTTCCTTCGTTATCATTAAATCTAGATAATCAATAAAACTTAAATCAAGCTTGTGGTGTTTGTTGATTTCTGATCTGTAAATGCTCATGGTGAAAGATTAAACAGTCAGCTTTTGAAGCCACTTTGAACTGGCTCTGGCACAGCTTTGGTAGAGGTGTTGATGGGGTTCAGACTCTGGGAGCCTCCTTGAGCTCCCCTTGAATCTTCCCACTTAATCTGGCCTTTCTCACTCATATCTAATCTTCCCATATGTTCAGGCAGTCAGGAAGCCCAGGGGCTTTTCATTATCCTTTCAGGTCTCTTGCACTCCCTGCCCTTGATCCCATCAAAACCCCATTCCCATACTGTCCCTATCAAGATCTCTGGATTGCCCCACCTGCTTCTCACCCAAACCCTCCATTGTCTGGTATTTCCTGATAGCCTCCAGCTGTTTCCAGCCTTTGACCCTCCTTGGATTCCCTCCTTGGACTGCTCCTCAAGACCCTCCCTGAATCCCTCCTCCCATCACCCTGGAATACCAGACCAACCCCCCACATTCTTCCTATACTTTTTTCTGTATTTAAGTTCCATCTTGCCTCCATGAAGGTGCTCAGATTCAATCCAGCTCAGACTCTGTCTAGCTGATATTCTATCTGGCCAGCTTGTGAATACAAGCGTTACAAAGGCTCCTTAAGAGGCAACCCAATTTGGCGAATCTTTAATAAACTTTGTTTTCTTTGGCTTTAAAAAGGCTTGAGTCAAATTCATTCGGGCATGATCCGGACTGTCCGTATTTTGGGGTCCACCCATCAACCATAACCTCATACAGAACCCTGGTATAGACAAGTACTGGTATCTGGTGAAGATGGAGGTGTTGAGGTTCAGGGGTGCTGGGACCCTGAAATACTGATACACTGGGTCCTGCTGAAATGAATTCGACTCAAGCCTTCTTAAAGCTTAAGAAAACAAAGTTTATTAAAGAATCACCACCTTGGGTTGACTCTTAAGGAGCCTAAGCATTTGTAATGCTTGTATTCACAAGAGGGACAGATAGAATCTCAGCTAGACAGAGTCTGAGCTAGATTGAATCTGAGCACCTTCATGGAGGCAAGGTGGGACTTGAATACAGTAAAGACTGTAGGAGGGATCTGGGGGTGGTCTGGTAGTCTAGGGTGTTGGGAGGAGGGGTTTAGGAAAGGTCTTGAGAAGTCCAAGGAGCACCTCAGTGGAACTGGTCAAGGGTTGGAAACAGCTGGAGGCCATCAGGTGATACCAGACAATGGAGGACCTGGGCTGGAAGCAGGTGTTGCCTGGTAGCCTGGGGTCCCAGGCAGGGATGGTCTTGATAGATCAAACCCATGGAGGATCCTGATAGGAGTGGCTGGTATAGGATCAAAGGGTGGGGAGTGCTACAGAGACCTGGGCACAGTGATAATGGAAGGTCCATGGGCTTCCTGGGACTGCTGGAACAAACAGGAAGATTAGATTTGAGTAAAAAAGGCCAGATTAAGTGGGAAGATTCAAGGGGAGCTCAAGGAGGCTCCCAGAGTCTGAACCCCATCAGAAGGAGGCAAAGAGAGGGATGGTTTGTGACAGAGATTAAGCCATGTTACTCAAGGTGACACTAAGAAAATGATTTCCAGAATTGAAAATAGGCTAAAGATTCCTGACTACTAGCCTATCATTAGATTAGATGGAAAGATATATTGATTTAGATGACAGATAAAGAAGCTATTTCATAACTGGGATATTTAATTTAAGATATTTAGGTGAAGAAAATGAATTCATTTTGTTTTAAAGTAATTATAAGAGCAGAACTCAGTTATGAGTAACATCATAGCCAGCAGATAGGCAACATAGTTGCTTTTCTTTTTTAAGAAATGAAACAGCAAAAAGAGAAACCAGATATATAGACTTTGAAGAATGGCTATCATTTTGGATATTCTGGATCTTTTCGTTTTCCTAGAGATGTAACAATTAGATAGATCTATGAGGAACGGAGGAGGAGGCCCTCGAGGTCATACTGGACGTGTTTTCTCAGTTTGCCCATGCTGTGCTAAAAAGCTGTTGTCTAAGGCAATGGCAGAAGAAGAAAATGCATTAAAAAAAAACACACACACACAACCTCCTGTGAATTTATGAGAAGTGCATCACAAAGACAAATATTTCAGCCATGCAATTCCATTCGGCCTTTTCAGCTGTGTGTCCATAGCAAGTCAACGGCTAAATTGAAAAATCAATTCCAATTTAAATTATTGGAATAAAGAACACCAGGAGTCAGAGATAAAATGGCTTTGTTCTCTGAGATCCTTTTTAATTGGAAAGTTATTTCTTCAGGGTATTCTAATGGTTCCGAGGGAAGATTGCAAAATAAAGTTGTTCGGCTGGGGGAAGGTTAATAGCTAATGTGCTTTTCTTGTTTCACAGCAGCCTCCTGTCTTTATGACATCCCCCATCATATCAGGAAGGACTGAAGATTCTAAATCATTGGATACATGCAAGGACTGTATTTTTCCTGAGTCTTTCAGAAATCATCCTGAGGCTGTAACCTTGGCTTAGCCATGTTGCTTTCTCAAGGCATTCCAACTGGGCTGGCTCACTTTGGCTTACAAATGTTAAAGGGTTTTGGTTTTTTTTCTTTCTTCTTCTAATTCTCCTGGTGGTAATGTCTCCTTAACACAATAAAGTGGTAATTAATGGGAATAAAAGATATTTGAGGAAGATGCTAGCAAATAACCCTGTTCACAAATGAGAAAAAAAACTCCTTGATTTTTTTCTTATAACATGGGAGGGGGGAGATGCAAATCCAACCTTATAGGCACAGAATTTGAAGGTGAACAAAGAGAGACAGATAGCACAGAGAGAAACAGCAATAAATAGGGAGGATGTTTAGTAAAAAAAAAAATATAAGGTTAAGAATGGATTGTAGTGCCAATTTAAAAGGGAAATTAGATCAAATTTTAAAAGATTTGCTCCAAAATCTAAGAAAGCTATTGTTAAGTTGAACAGCAAAATAACCTTTGCTCTTCTGACAGAAAATTGTTTGGGGCAGCTGTAGATTAGAAGCCTTAAATGGGCATTTAATTTGAAATTAATAAAACAGTTATGGTGTGTGTTAGGAAAAGTTACTGAGGTTTGCTTAGTATATTTAATTAGTATAAAAGAGATAAATCTAGTTGCCATGTAATGAACTCAGAATTGCAGATACAGTAAATATGTACTTACGTTCTTGTTATTAATGCATTAAACTTGTAAGAATGTTTAGGAATTTAATTAGCATTTAATAAGATAGCTATAGCAAATTACAGTAGTTAGATGTTAAATGTAAATTAATATTTTTAGTATTAAATTGATATTAACTAATTAATTGCTGTTTTTTACATCGCAAGTAGATTTATCTTTTATGGAGTTATTAAATCTCAATTAAAAGTGCTCTTTTACGAGGGCACAACTCAATTAAAAATAATATTCTGGGAGACCTTCATGAACTGCTTCTATTCAGACTTGGGGTACATACACTAGACCAAGTTAAAAAACAGACATGGAGCATAGAGGTCGGAAAATGGAATGGGTTTCATGGCACAACTTCTAGCTTTGACAACGGGGAATTATTATCTTGTTTCATATAAAGATGGTCTAGTTATTTTAAGTTATATAATGGTTTTTGCTGCCAAACTCAGATGTATGGGACTCTAGTAAAGACTCTAAAAATCTGTCAAAAGCACATACAACCATAAATGAGATAATATTTGTAATATTAGCAGAGTGCCCGACACATAGTACTGTTTTAAAAAGTTCCCTTCTCCTGCCTCCTCTTTAGAATGTTGTCTTTAAAGATTCATTCATTTGGGCTAATAAACATTTCCCATTAAAATGCAGATGTTTCTGGGAGACATTAACTTAAAGATTCTATTAGTCATTTACATATTAGTGTGAATGCACTCATTAGATCTAACGTGACAACTAGCTGATGTTTTAAAGGAGGGTAAAGATAGTGTGAGGTATTGGATACATCTCAGGAAAAGATAACATGGAAGGTAATATATATACCTATATATATATATGCACATATATATACACATATATATACCTATATATACATTTACATACACACACACACACACACACACACACACATATATATATATATATATATATATATATATGTATGGAGAGAGAGAGAGAGCAAAAGAGAGGTAGAAGGGTACAAAAATTAAATCATACTTGCTTTGTAGCTTTGCCCAAGTGGCAAAACAAAATCCAGGAATAGGAATTATTTGCATGTAGCAAGGAAATCATTAATACTGGGGTAGAAGAGAATGATTGGTACTTTCAGCTCTGTTCTAAGTCTACAGTAAAAACAACCCAAAATATTTGTGTATTATCATCATGAATTGCTGAAGTGCTGGGACTCATAATTTGGGGGAAAATCTTTTGTACATTCTAGAATGCTAAAAGTAGTTGAGAAAATAGCCCCCATTATGCATCTAAACTAGTATGGTATTCTTCGTTATGCCCTCTTGAATAATTAATCTCCTTCTTTGCAAATAGTTATCATTACCCCTTAAGTCATTTTTGACAAAGCTATAAATATTATGTGATTTTAATCTTTTCTCATGAATCAATTCCCAAAGATCCATCATCATTTTTGTTGCTACAATTTTCTGACATAATGAAAATGTTAAATAAAAGCGGTCTTACATTGATCCTGGCTTCACCCTACTGCATATCTCCTACCTCAGTTCAATAAGTAGCCATTTATCATTATTGTTTTTTGTAGTCAGTTTTCAGTCTGTGACAGTGTTCGTGCCAAAGCTAAAGAGAATTAATTTTCAGATAAGATGTCCTGGAAGGTTTTGTTTTGTTTAAAATGAAGCATTCTATCCTTTTATGGTCATTGTACTATGTGCCCACTAACTGGAAAATTTGGTTTTCAAAAATTATTTGTTGTTATTAGGAATTAATATCCATATCACTTATTTTGCTATTGTTGATGTTCATTTTATAGAAGTATTTTTTGAATGCTTTAAAGTGATACTTAGAAATGGGAGTTCTTGATTTCAAGAGCTATCACTGAAGTACTGTCAATGGTTTACTATTTTTGATTCTTGCATTCTAGTAGTATGAATAATGACACCCTTGTATAGCTCTATTTTCAATAGATGATATTAGTTTTTACCTCCTATGCAGCAGGATTATACTTCTAATAATCTTATGGTTGGGGGAAGGCAAAGACAACAGAAACAGTGGGTAACATGAAAATCTACAGAGGAGTGGTAACATTTCTGTTTGATTGCTCATTAGTTCCTGCTGATTCATCCTTCAGACTAGTGTTCAGATATCATAGCATGAGCTTTATAATAGGATGGAACTGAAAAAAAAGAGAATGTCTTTGACAGATGTGCAGAATAAGGATGACTTTACTCAAGAGATTAAGGTATAAAGATGAGAAAGAAAGAGGCAAGCGGTTGATCAGAGATGTACCAGGACCAAAGAAAAGGAGGGGATAGAAAGTATAGCAGGGCAGATTATTGGAAGTGCTTTGCATATAGGGAAATAGATTTTGAATTTCACTTGAAAAGTAGAAGGGTAAAAAGCAAAGTCTTTGAGAGAGAAAGACAAAAAGATCTGGATTTTCAGCACTCGCATTTTGAATAGATTCAACTGAAAATGAAAATCTGAGAAAATAACAATGAAAAAAATACTGTATGAGTGTAATCCTAAGGTTATTGTTTTTGGGAGATGAGGGAGTTTTTGTCAGTGACCAAAAAGGTTTGAGAGTGAAAAACATCTAAGAGGTGGCATGAGTCATCAATCTCAACAGATTAAGATTATAAAACAAGTTGAAAGATCACTTTACCTAGACCAGCAATTTGTTCTTTTGGAAAGTAAAACTCTTTTGTTTTTTCCTTTCTCTTGTTATTTACAACAAAAGAAAGTGACTTGCCCAAATTCACAGAGCAAGGAACCGAATTTAACGTGTGTGTGTGTGTGTGTGTGTGTGTGTGTGTGTGTGTGTGTAAGTAAAAGATATAGAGCTGAAAGGGACTTCCGACTAGGCCAACCTTTTCATTTTGCAGATAAGGAAAATGAAGCCTAGCAAATTTCAGTGAAATATGAGAAGATATATAGCTAATAAGTATCTGGTAAGATTTGAATTCTTTTATAAAGGTCAGTCACTTTGACTGTTATATAATTAATGTGTTCTTTGGAATAATTTTCCTCTACTTCAATATTTTTATGCTTCAAATCTGTTATTCTCTCTTTTTAAAATATCTACTTTGGAGAGATTTTCTATTTTCTTCCTACTCAACTCTGTATTTTTTTAAAAAAAATTCTTCTTTGACTTCTCTGATTTATGCTCTAAATTCATTTATGTTTTCTACTGTTAAAAATTTCATTTCACAAAATTTTACAGAATTTCTTGCTGTTATCCCATGATCCCCTAGGAATTCACAAGATTCTCTTTTTGATGAGGTAATAATATTTATTTTCCTATCATACTGTATTATCTGTCTAACATGTCTACTTTTTTCTTTGATGCTTTGCTCTTTTTCTTTCTGTTTATATTACTCTGTTGGTTATCTGTTCATGGGCTGGATTTTGAATTAAGTTTGATCATTTGTTTGTTCAGCTTTTCTTGTATAATTCCTATGCCACTTTTATGATTCATCAGCTTGGGGAACCTGTGGGGCACAGTGGATAGATCACTTCATCAGGAGTCAGGAAGACCTGAGCGCAGATCTCACCTCAGACATTTACTAGCTCAATCTCCTTTTGTCCTTAGCTTCCTCATTTACAACATGATGATAATAATAGCACCTACTTCCCAGAGTTCATGTGAGCATCAAATGAGACAACATTTGTGAAATGCTTAGTAGGGTGCCTGAAACATATTGTGGTTGATCATTTTCAGTCATGTCCAACTCTTTGTGACCCCTTTTGGGGTTGGACTGGTTTGCCATTTCCTTCTCCAGCTCATTTTACAGATGAGGAAACTGAAGCAAATAGGGTTAAGTGACTTGTCCAAGGTCACAGAGCTAGTATGTGACTGAAGTCACATTTGAACTCAGGTCTTCATGACTCTAGGCTCAGTACTGTAGCTATCCATTATGCCACAAATCTTCCGTTGGCACATGTTAGGTACTCATCCTCCTTCAATGTCTCCTCCTCCTGCTACTCTTCAGATTCTCCATTTATCTACCGTTTAATAAACTATTGAGACTGAACTGTTAGGTTGCTCCAGTCTCTTCACATGAAGAGGGTTCCCTTCTATCTTCTTATTCTGTATTTATCTTCAGCTCTGTGTCTGATAGAAATCTTTTTTTGAGGTTTAGGGATTAAAGAAGTCAAAATTAACTATTTCACCCTTCTTGCTGGTCATATGATCATAGCTCATTTCTGCTAATCAATTTAGCAATCTAGATGTGACCAATCTGGACAAGAGAACTTGAATTCATCAAGAGCACAGAAGCGTTCACTTATCTAACTTATAATAACAGTAATAACTTCCATTTATAGGACACCTTGAGGTTTGCAAAGTGCTTAAAAATATTATTTCATTTGATCCTTAAAACCACCCTGAGACAGATGTTATCCCCATGTTACAGAGGAGGAAGTTGTGGTAGACAGAGGTTAAGTGACTGGTCCAGGCTCATACCGTTAGTGTCTAAGGTTAGATTTGAAACCCAGTACTCTATCTCCCAAGGTACCTATCTACCCCTGGTTCATCTTAGCCATAGGTTTGCTATTTAACCCATTCACCCCAAGTGTAATGCTTTTCTTTCCCTTAATATGAGTAATATAATCTAATCTTTTATGTCATCTCTAGTTTTCAATCCTCAGTTCATTTTAAACTTCATTATTCCCATTGTTGTTATTATAAGTCCATACCATGCTATGGTATTCATATTGTATTCATCTACTGTTACTACTGTTAACAACTGAGAGAGAGAGAGAGAGAGAGAGAGAGAGAGAGAGAGAGATGGTTGGTTGGTGAATTGACCACACTTCTACATCAGTCTCTTCTGATTAATCCTTTTCTGCCTTAATCAGTTTTCTCCTTTGTGACTTAAGAATTTAACCTTTGAAATTGCCCACCATTTTTGGGGTGACTTCTGTAGTTACCATCGGTTTTTTTTTTTTTTTGGTATATTCTATTCCTGACTAGTAGGCTGCCATTATTTTATTTTAAGATAAAATTAAGGCATTCAAATATATTCTTAGACACAACTGTCATCGGCTGTACACATATCAGCTTTTTTTCCCTCTCTTGCCAAAATTATTTTTCCTTACTTTCAGTAGGTGGTAGCAACAAAGACATCACCCATGCCCTTACAGTCTTCGGTTTCTTGACTGAGGCTTCATCATCTTTGGCAATGCTTTCCATTTTTCCCCTTGTCAGTAAAAATTGTGCCCATATGAATCACAAAAATAAGTAGTAGTTAAACATTTTGTCAAGTCTTAGAAGATTACATGTGATGTCTTAGATTCATATCCTGGGAATATAACAGACCTTTCTCTTATTGTCAGGTAAACAAATAGCTACCTTGGGTCTCCTGATCAGGGAGCTAGAATACCTATGTATCTACTTTATCATTCTTTGAAGAAAAATAACATATTTCTTTGCAAACAATATGTGTCATTAAATTCTGATGTCCAAGATATTTTGGTAATTCATACAAATATTTGGCAGATGCATAGTCTAAGTATATGAGCAAATAGTTTTCAAATGATGAATTGTACACCACCCATAGGCATATGAAATCTTGTTTCAAATCACTAATTAGAGAAGGCAAATTAAAACAACTCCAGATTTCACCTTGCATGCATCATATTGTCAAAAATGATAAAAGATGGAAATTTTCAACATCATATGAGCTTTGTGAATACAGCTCACTGCTATTGAAACTAAATTGCTCCAACCATGTAAAAATTATAAAACTTTTCATATTCTTAAACCTAGTGGCCATATACCCCCCAGGAAGTCACAGAAATAAATGAGGAAAACTCCCCTGTTTATTAAAATATCAAAAGCAGAATTTTTCATGGTAGTGAAATAGTAGAAACAAAGTTGGACTTAATCTATTGGGGGATGGCTGAGGAAATATCATTCATAGAAGTTATGGAATAAAAATGATAAATTGTTAAGAATTCTGAGAAACATAGGAAATGTTTCATGGATTTGTGAAGAGAGAAATTGGCAGAACATGTGATGTGATTGTAATATTATAACATCATCATCAACAACAACAGTCACAAAGAGGAAACAAACTGAATCACTAATGTTTAATCATTCTAGAGAACAGATGATGAAAATTATATCATCTCAGAAGAGATGGGGATTATGGGTTTTGTATGTCTGGATGCAACATTCTGATTACTCTTGATTTGATTAATTTTTGTAAACTGTCTTTTTTAAAGGGAATGCTCATTGGGCAGGAGATGGATGGGGGGGGAGATTGCATCAAGAAATGTCTCTGATATAAAGAAAAGATATCAAATTTATGTAGATTTAAAAAAAATCTCAACAAATGTTTATTTTCACTTTTTGATCTCCCCTAACTTTTTTGTTTCTGTTTTCCTGTTGATTATCAGGCCAAAATCTTTTTTTTAGTAGTTACAGATAATTATCAGAAGGTTCTGAAATGTTCCATGGCTACCAACAGGAATAGTTAGAGGGCCTCACCATCCATGAGGACAAAAAACATGTCAAATAGATGCTATTATTATTTCTATTTTACAGCTGAAGAAACTAAGGCTAAAAGAGATTAAATGACTTGTCTAAGGTTATATAGTTTACAAAGCCAGGATTTGATTCTGCCTCCTTCTGAGTAAATCTTGCTTTCTACCTACTATATGTTATATGTTCCTCCATATTATATATATATATATATATATATATATATATATTATACATATATATGTTCCTTTCTTCAGAGATATAAAAATTTATCCTTCAATAGCCTCAAAATTGTTTTAGCCCTAACATGAACACTTCTGTGAATATTTTGAATAATTTCACTATTTTTTTTTAAAAAAGTTGCTTTCTTTAATGAGATTTCAAATTCTTCTTTCAGCACAATGAGGAATCTCATTAAAGTCCAAATATGGTGAAACAGGGTAGTTCCACTGTCTTGAATGAAGGAAAAAGACTGTTAATGAAAATCTTGGAAAAATCTCTTCTTCCTCTCCTTCCATTTTAGTTGATTTTTTTCCTTTAATAGTCAACTGCTGTTTGGATGAGACGACTTTGTGGGATCACACATCGAACTTTCAGTAAACTCATGTTCTTTCTACTATTTCTTGTTTCTGCTCGTATTTCCTGATAATACGCCTTTAAAAGATAGTATAAGGAGCTTATATTCTCAACCGCTTTTGCCTTTGGCCATCATTTCTTCATCGATCAAGTAGATTGTTTGCTGGTCAAGGTAGCGTCTAGGTTTCTTAGCCTTTGATGCGATGATGGACTCATATAGGCTAACCTTCCAAAGGAAATGGTAATAGCCCTTTTCAGCATCTCTTCCTTTTTCCATTCCCTGTTGTTTAAATAGGTCAAGTTGGAAATGTTTTATTTGCATGCTATTACTTACTGTCATTTTGATTCTTCAGAATTGGTGTTGATTTTCATTTGGTGTTACCAAATCAAAGGCTCCATGGACATCTAATTCATACATTTGCGTTCAGTTATTTAATTTTTTGTGTGTGTGCTGTTATTTGGTATCCTTGATATCACTTGCCTCCTGATTCTCCTCCTGAAGAAAGTATTCATTATATATGACCATGAGTCTTTTACATGTTCTATAAACTTTGGCCACTTATTTTTATCTGAATTCGTTTTCCAATGTTTTATGTTTCCACATTATATTAACATTAACATTGAGATTACTGTATATTGATGTGTGTATTGATATATTTGTTTAGTCTTGTTGAAATGTTCAGTCTTGTTGACTCACAGTATTTTTATTCTCCTTATTTATTGTAAAATATATTGGCACATATATTACATCTATTGTTTTAGTAGACATTTTATATATGCTCATTATGAGCACAGCAAAATGAGAAACCATGGAATAAATGATTTTTTTAACCTTTGGACACATAATAAAATTCAACTTTGCCAATTCCTTTATTTGCAGCTACTTTGAGTACCTGTGAGCCAGCTGTCTTGTCGTTAACTGCAACTTTCTTATATTGTCTACTTTTATTAACATCAAAAATATCAATAATGATGATTTGGTTCTTTCATTAATATATTGCCTCACTGGCTTTGGGACAAGGATCTCACAGTTAGAGTACCAACATTAATTTAATGTTTATTGGCATAAGTATTGGGAGTGAACCTTTGATTTCACTGGTATACCAAGTCCTATATGGGTAAACTCCCTCTATCAATGCAGATTTACTTTTTTTTTTTTTTTGGCAACCTATGGTTTTAGTTGCCTAGGGTGTTGGGAGGTTAAATTACTTGCGAACGGATACCAATCCACTAAGTATCAGAGACAGGACTCGAACACAGTTCTTTCTGGCTCTGTGACTGGCTCTCTACTCATTATGCTATCCTAGCTTTCAATATTTATAAATGACCAATAAATCAAGATTTTTAGTACCCTTTGTTCCTTTTTCCTCCACAGGTAAAATTGAAAAGGATTTGTATAGAACTAAAACTCATTGAAAACAAATTAATATGTACAAAGAATTCATCCCCTTATAACAAGCAAATTGGTAATAAACATTACTGAGCTAGGCTGGCTCCTGGGAAATAGATACAACCTGCAACTGGGACAGTATTCAAAGCTTTTCCTGTCCTGGTATTAAAAGGATTTTTGCAGAAGTGGAACAGGTTAGGATCATTGACAGAGCTCTGCAGTTTCTCGCATCTGGTCCAGATCAATTTCTTTCTCCATTAACTGAGGCCCACTTTTCCAATACAAGTTTCCAGTCCAAGTGTATGTCATAAACTGGTACTGAGGGTTCTGGATATACTTTGTTTTTCTCTTTAGAATGGCAAGTCATCACTTTTGAGAAACTGCCTGACTCATGAAAGTAACTAGTATTGTCTAATACTAGCACAATTGATAATTTCTTTCTTCGAAAGGAGCATCTTGAAAATCCCATTTCTGTAGGGAACGTATCAGATCTACACATTTTGCTAGGGATTTCACATGGCAATAGCAAAGGCCTTTGGTATGTGTGCGTGTGTGTGTATACACACACACACAAACACATATACTCAAAATACATATTACTATATTTTATATTTTGCTTGATGCTGATATTTAGCAGTTTATTTAACAGTCATCTCTATGATCTCATCTGTTAGGGAATTGTTGGATGCCACCTTATTTGAGGAGAACCCTTGATACATTTTATTTAAAAATAAGATTTTTGTAGTCATCAAGCACAACAGGATCTTGTATTTTCTTTATTGTAGCAAATTCAGTTCTATAAGTATGAGCATTTGGTCTTTTGTCGAAAATCTGGTAAAAAAAAATCTTTTGCTTCTTTTTGAACTTTTTTTTCATCAAAGACAAACTCAATGCATTCATAGATCATGACCATAAAGAATTTATGGGGACAATAAAGTGGATATGTGTGCTAGTAGTGGCTTATATTTTATTAAATACTTTTCAATGCAAAAATACCATTTGTGGTGTTTCTATTCCTCTGGAAATTATTCCTCTTTGAAATTTCTTGAAAATTAATTCTTCAGTTCCTTGAAAACCATGTCACCTGTTGCCCAGGTTTCTTTTGTATGTATTTGGTCAGACTCAAAGACTCTTTACAACTTAATCACAGTAAGTCAAGTTCTACTTCTTTGTAGAACATTGAGCATTAAATTGATGCAGAACAAATGTGATAGTAACTTTTTTTATCACTAATGGAAATAATCTTTAAATATACAAACACACATTTGCAGATCTTTTCTATCTTCTGACTACCGTTCATTCCAGTTTTTACGTCATTTATCCAGAACTCATGATAAATTCTACAGACTTATTTTCTCCTTGAATAGTCTTTGATTTTGAGGGCAGCAATATATCTCATGATCTTTGACCCTCCTCCTTTAGATATGGCATTTGAAAACATGCAAATTTCTCACATAGCTGAAAAAAAATCATTTTGACATTCTCTCAAGCTAACATCTTAAAACTGCCCTCCCTTTCACAGCCATCGTACTAAAAAATTGTCTAAGCTATATGGTTGTACTACTTACTTCCTACTCTATATCAGCATCTTGATATTTGTATTCTAATCCCATCACTAAATTGAATCTACTTTCCAAAACTATTATTAGTTTCTGGATTTTTAAATCCAGTAAAATTTTATCATTTTTCTTCCTGCCTGGTATATAGAAGTATTTTAATACATGTTTATTTAGTGATTGATGGATATTTTTTCCTCTCTGAAATATTTCACAATGCTTACTATTTGCCACATGTGACATTACATGTCTGGCCTCTGTGCTTTTCTCTCCATGCCTGGAATGATCTCAGTCTTCACCTCTTCTTATAATTTTTTTATTATTTTATTTTCAGTGTTCCACAATCACTACCATATAACTTAGATTTTTTTCCCTCCCTCCCTTTCCTTCCTCCTTTCATCCTCCCTCCCTCCCTGAGACAGCAAATAATTTTATATAGGTTCTACACATACACTATTTTCACCATAGTTGTGTTGTATAGAAGAATTGAAATGAATGGGAGAAACCATATAACAAACCAAAACGTAATACAAAAGAAAATGATCTGCTACATTCTGTGATTGAATTCCATAGTTCCTTCTCTGAATGTGGAAGGCATTTTGCCTTAAAAGACCATTGGGAATTTTTTAAGTCCTTGCATTGCAATGAAGTTCTAAGTCTACCAGAAAAAATCCTCTCACACTGTGGTTGTTGCTGTGTACAAAGTTCTTCTGGTTCTGCTCCTTTCACTCAGTATCAAGTCATATGCATTTTTCCAGGTCTCTCTGAAGTCTTCCTGTTCATCATTTCTTACAGCACAATAGTATTCCATTACATTCATATACCACAATTTATTCAACCATTCCCCCAACTGATGGAGATTTCCAGTTTTTGGTCACCACAGAGTGCTACTATAAATATTTTTGTACGTGTGGGATCCTTTCCCATTTTTATGATCTCTTTGAGATAGAGTCCTAGAAACAATATTGCTGGGTCAAAGGGTATGCATATTTTTGTAGCCCTTTGGGCATAGTTCCCACTTACTCTCCAGAATGGTTGGATCAGCTCACAGCTCCACCAATAATGAATTAGTGTTCTAGTGTCCCACATCTTCTCCAACATTTATCATTTTCCTGTTTTGTCATGTTAGCAAATAGGTGTGATGTGGTATTTCAGAGGTGTTTTGATTTGCATTTCTCTAATCAATAGTGATTTAGAGCATTTTTTCATATGACTATAGATATCTTTAATTTCTTCCTATGAAAACTGCTTGTTAATATCCTTTGACCATTTGTCAATTGGGGAATGACTTGTATTCTTGTACATTTGACTCAGTTCTCTCTATATTTTAGATATGGAGCCTTTATCAGAGACACTAGTTGTAAAATTCTTTCGCAGTTTTCTGCTTCCCTCCTAATCTTGGTTGCATTGGGTTTGACTGTGCAAAAACTTTCAGTTTAATGTTATCAAAATTATTCACTTAGCACTTCTTAATGCTTTCTATCTCTTGTTTAGTCAAAAATTTTTCCCTTCTCCATAAATCTAATAAATACACTATTCCTTTCTCTACTATTTTGTTTATAGTATCAAACTTTATACCTAGATCATGTACCCCTTTTGAACTTTATTCTTGTGTATGGTGTCAGGCATTGTTCTGTGCCTGGTTTCTGCCACACTGTCATCCAGTTTTCCCAGCAATTTTTTTCGAACAGTGAGTTCTTATCCCAGAAGCTGGGGTCCTTGGGTTTATCAAACAGTAGATGGCTATATTCATTGACTACTGTGTCTTGAGCACTGAGAATGCTCCATTGGCCTACCCTTCTGTTTCTTAGCTAGTACCAAGTAGTTTTAATAATTGTTGCTTAATGATACAATTTGATATCTGGTGGCTAGCATTTCTTTTCATTAGTTCCCTTGCTATTCTGGACCTTTTGTTCTTCCAGATGAATTTTTATATTACTTTTTCCAGCTCTAGAAAATTATTATCTGATAGTTTGATGGGTATGGCACTGCATAAGTAAATTAATTTAGGTAGAATTGTCATTTTTATTATACTGGCTCAGCCTACCCATGAGCAACTGATGTTTTTCCACTTACTTAGATCTGACTTTATTTGTGTGAAGTGTTTTGTAATTATGTTCATATAGTACCTGAATTTATTTTGGCAGGTAGACTCCCAAATATTTTATAGTGTCTACCCTAGCTTTAAAGGGAATTTCTCTTTCTATCTCTTGCTTTTGAGTCTTATAATTTCTATCTATCTCCCTTCAAGATTCAACCCATTTGACATATGCTACATGAGGTTTTTCTAATTCCCCCATTATTCATGTCCCCTGCCTTAAAATTTAGTACCATTTCGGACCTTTATTCTAATCAGTTAATAATCAAATTGTGCAAATGATGGATTTTCACATGATTGATGTGTCTATAAATATTTATTATCTAATTCAATATCATGTCTGGTGATTGTGTTCCATGCTCACTATATCTAGTATATTTTATTGTGTCCTTGAAAAATATACTTATAAAATACATATGTTAGGCTTTAAAGTTGCTGATGTGTTATTCTTTGAAAAATGTTAAAATATTCTGGGGCATTTTCCCCATACTCACCTTTATATAGAAGTTACTTTGAAAGGATACATATATTTGTTTCCTTTAATAACTAATCTAATTAAAAACCTTCACAGATTTTCTCTATTTTATCCTTTCAATAGAGAATTGGCATAAATATGATTATTTTCCTAGTATCTTCTTTGTTTCTGTCATTGCATAGTAAGGTGACTATTTTTTAAAAATGTTTCTTCTTGCCTTAAAATGTGTTGTCTTTTTGGGAACAATTGAGATCAAGTCCAACAAATTCCTTATGTGCTTCTCCAAGAAAAAAATTCAGAGCTGTCCTTCTACTCAGCTGATATTACGGTCTTGGAACGTAGTAGGTGCTTAATAAATGCTAGTTGACTGACTGGCTAGATCATTGACTTATAGTGAAAATATTAATATAGATGCTGTTCAGTCCCTGTAAGAGTATATTATCTCATTGTTCTTTGGGAAACTACATTACATTAAGAGCACCAGCAGTTCATTTAATGTTAGGTGACAAAATTATAAAGTGCATCTTTCTCAGTGCCTTCATTTCTCCACTCCACCACCAGCACAGCAGAAGTGGTAGGGGGTAACAGAGGACTAGAAACCATTGTGTATTTTCATTTCTTTCCATGTGCCCATAGAATTCATTATATATTGGTCAGTAGCCAATTACGGATTCAGGTGATGATTTCATACTTCACAAGACTGTTTCCCAGGGAGGATCAAAGTCTGCAACTACGACAATACTTGAGACTTCTCTAACTTGGTGTGATCTGCACAAACCTGTTCTCTGTTGACATAGATTTTAGTAAGACAGGGTTATCTCCAAATCATGATGAGGTGTTGGAGGAACACTTTTATACCTTATTGTGGACTTGGTATAGTCTAAATTCTTGATATGTAGATATTGTTCATATACTATGGCAATTATTTTTATGAAACAATAATTTTAGATAAACAATGTTATATGAGCACCCAAATATATATGATTATGGTATTACGCTTGTTACTTTTCTTAACTGATATTTTATGCCTTCAAATGCATTGTCAGTAGATAAATGCGGTAACTCCCTTTTAAAAACAAATTTTATTTTTCTTTGGGGAACATCATCTTTTAGTAGCAAAATCTGTAACAACAACAATAGTTTAATATTTATATAATTTGCAAAGCACTCTGCATCATTATCTCATTAAGTTCTCACAATAATCCTGTGAGCTGGATGCCATTATTATCCCCATTTTTACCATCGAGGAAACTTTAGTCAGACAAAAGCTTAGTGACTTCCCAGGAGTACCAAGGCTAGCAAGTGAACCAGGGTCTTCCTGACTCCAAATCAATACTCTGTAGACTGTGCTAGCTGGAATCTCAGTAATAAATTGTTTCATTTTTAAAAAATCAAGATTTTTTTCCTTTTTGATTATATAAAATTAAGAAATGCAATGTATTGATGTTGAGAATATGTGAGTGTTAGTAGCAAAGTAAATGGAAAGAAATTCAAAAATTTAGCAAAGTGATTGTTAATGATAAATTCATGATCTATGCTTAGCAAGAAACTTTATACCGAATCTAAATGATATATTTTTATAATGCAAATCTTTGTAAAATGACCTTGTTGAAAATGGAAAGACCATCTTTAGCTGTGGTTAATTTTGAATCATTTGTATAATAAAGTGCTGCTGTACAGCATTTCTCCTCACAGTCTTCTCTTAAACAATTTTAATGCCAAATCTTTACCCAACTCTCTTCCTAAGATTTATTCTGCTCTTGGTACATACATGTAACTCCCCATTAATATTAGTGGAAGGAAGATTTATGTAGGTGCATTGAAAGGAGAATAAAATTCTTGGTATTTTCAGATACAGGATTATAACCTCTGACCATACACACACACACACACACACACACACACATGCACATGTGCACATATACATATATACAAATATGTATATGTGTGTGTATGTATATATACATACGTATATGTGTGATTTATCTTTTGGCTAGTGAAAAGGTAGCCTGATGGGTAACATTTTGATTGATAATACATTGCCATTCATAATTGATATAATCTAAGATCTGCCATTGCATATAAAGGTCACTTTGAAAGGTGGTAGAGGCTGGATCATAGCATAAGTTAGGTGATGATCTTGCAGCATTTAAGAAAGAGAATGATAAAAAATCTTACTACTTCAGATCAAATTGAAAATATCATGGCAAGCATAGTAATTAATAGCAAGTTTCCAGAATTTGACATTCTGAGCAAGTGTTGCTCCCAAGGGTATTACAAAGGAATTAGAGTGGCCTTTCACTGTCAGATAGATATATATGACTGAAGAAATACTAAAGAAAAAGTACCCTTCTTGGTGTTTTGGGGGGATTTAAAGATCTGAATTCCATTTATTTCTGTCCCTATTCTTCTTAAAATAAATACAATCTTAAGCCCTTCCTTTCTTATATTCTCTGTCATTCAGTATTTAAATATTTTCTTTTTTGTCAAAAAAATTCAATATTAGGATATAGTTGCAAGATTTTTTTCCTGTTTTTTTTAGAATCCTGAAGCAATGTGAAATGTTTCTTATGGGTTTTCATTGCCTTCAGTTCATGTTTTTGATTCAACCTGTTCTCAGGCCTCTTCTGTCTTGATTCCTATGCAACTTTTGGCATTCCTGACCATCCTCTCACCTTAGTTGCTCTTTTCTTTCTTTCTTTCTTTCTTTCTTTCTTTCTTTCTTTCTTTCTTTCTTTCTTTCTTTCTTTCTTTCTTTCTTTCTTTCTTTCTTTCTTTCTTTCTTTCTTTCTCTCTTTCTCTCTTTTTTCCTTTCTTTTTTTGGATGGGGGAGGTGATTGGGATTAAGTGATTTGCCCAAGGTCATACAGCTAGGAAGTGACAAATGTCTGAGGAAGGATTTGAACTCAAGTCCTCCTGATTCCAGGACCCTTGCATCACTGATGCTTTCTTTTCTCTTGACCTATAACTCTATCCTCTCTTGATTCTACTTCAAATTCCCCCACTGCTCCTTCTCAGCCTCCTTTGTCATAGCATCTTAGCACCGATATTCCTTGGGGATCGTTCTGTCTCTCCTTTTCTCTCTACAGTCTTCTAGATGTCTCACTAGCTCCCAGGTTTAAATACTTCTACTCAGATCTCTCCTTCTCTTTTACACACACACATACACACACACACATCTGTATCAATCTATATTTATCTATCTGTATCTATATCTATACTGTATCTATCTATATATATCTCTCTCTCTAGATATATCTGTATCTTTCTCTATTTTTCTGTATCTATTTATGTATCTATGTCTATATATCTCTATTTATCTGTGTCTATCATCTATCTATCTGTCCATCTATCTATCATCATCATCATCTATCTATCTATCCCTGTCCTGAACTTTAGTCAGAAATCCTCAACTTCTTGCTCATCAATTGGCAGCTGATGAATTATTTGTCCACAAAAACCCAAGAAATAGATGAAAATACAAAATACTCCCTAATCTTATATTTTGCCTTTCACTGATGTAGTAACAGTAGTAGAACAACAGAATTGTTGGCAGAGCATAATGAGAATGGTATAGTTTTATTATTATCTACCAATATACCCCTTCCTTGGGTATATACCTATGGAGACACATCAAACCATTTCCTTGAAATGTACAGCTTAAATTAAATTTTTCATTGGGTGAATTTTAACTAAACATCATATATAGCATTCTCTTGGCTTGACCACTTAACCAAGTCAGAAGAACTGAATTCTAATTATGCCCTTGTCATTGATTAAAAATAAATCTGGTCACCTAGATGGAGAAGTGGATACAGTTCAAGGCCTAACATTAGGAAGGGCATCTTCCTGAGTTCAAATCTAGCCTCATATACTTATGAGCCTCATGATCCTGGACAAATCCATTAACCCCGTTTTTCTCATTTTTCTCATTTGTAAAATGATCTGGGGAAGGCAAGTGCAAACCATTTCAATATTTTTGTCAACAAAGTCCCAAATGGGGTTATAAAGAGTTGGATGTATCTGAGGGAAAAAAATGAAAAACAACAAAAAATCTTTTGCCACGGTTAGAGACATTGTTACCTCCCAAATTTGTATAAGTTTGTGATTTAGAAATATTTAAGATAATGAGTAGGTGTTCCAGTGCCAAAATAGGCTGATAATATGCTCTTCTTAGAATACGAATATTATGCACCTGAACACACAACTCACTTTAATAAAATGAGGATTTGGGTACTTTGGATTTAGAGGTAGATAGGTGGAAGTATGTATAGAGATTTGGACCTGAAGCCAGGATGACCAGATTTCAAATTCTACCTCAGACACTTATTAGCTGTATGACCTTAGGAAAGTCACTTAGTCTCTGCCTCAGTTTCCTCATCTGTAAATGGGGGTAAAAATAATATCTACCTTCTAGGGTTGTAAAGATCAAATGAGATAATATTTGTAACATACTTAGTCCATGGGCAAATAATAAGTGTTTTATAAATATTATTATTACTAGTTTCTAACAGTGATAATGGCTTCATTCATCCATTTTCTCTTTCAACAAACATTTACTAAATGAACATTGTATATAGAGATGTATGATAGGCCCTAGGATACACACAAAGTTTAGATAAAACATAGCTTCTGTCCTTATGGAACAGATTGTGGTAAAAACTGCTTTCTTGCTGTCACTCTTGGAACCACAGAAACATATATGAAAGATAACTGACCTAGAATTTTAATATTGTCTATGGATCAGAGATTCATGTCTTTACTAAGTTCCCTATTCCTGTGAATAAACAGTATTAAATATGTTTCGATAGCTATTCTGTGATGATTAGGCAAATTTTCAAATATTCATTGAAAATATGCTGAGAAGCTATGGAAAGTTTACAGGGGTGAAATTGCAAAACTTAAAGAATCACTAATTGGGGGCAAAATTATATTGAAAAAGATGTGTGTGGGATGGCTCTGATCCCTACTTAATTAATTACTCAGAGGCCTCTCAAAGTGATGACAGAAAGTTTATTTATTCGATTCTCGAGAAGCAGGGCAGTACCTGTACCAGTTCACCTGGAGCAGGAAAAGCCGAAGACAAAGGAGAAGCAATGATATATATAGACTCTAATGCAAGTCCTTCCCTCCCCACTGACCATTATCCTCATTAACTGAGAATATGATCTTACATTCTAGACGTGAAATCTAGCCAATCCCTTTTGAAATGAAGACATCGAAGAATTATGTAAGTTTCATCCAATCATTGAGACCCTAATGTACTACACAGTTTTATATCCTTATATGGAATTATTCCACTCTAAAAATATTGTAACCTTGAGCCTCTTGGTCTTACCTCACCCCTAGGAGAAGAATTACAATCTGAGAAATCTTCACTAAACCTCTTCCACTCAGATGTGATTTTGTTTGAAAAATGTATAGTACCTTATTTTGAGAGTTCTTAGGATAGAGGAATTACAAGGCAGATCATCTTCATTAAACTTAGAACTTTGAACATTGTGCTTCAAGCATTGTACTCCCTAGGAGGAAAAAAAATCAAGGAAAGACAGTTACTGCTTCATAGTTAAAGGTGTTATATAGCTCTAATAAGCACTTGACAACAAGTTGTCAAAGATTACTATAACTAAAGAAAATTTAAATACTCCTTGGTAACAGTGAAATTGAATGTTGAGGGCACTTACCTTATACCTAAGTGTAATATACATTTGATTCTTTCTTGTGCAATTACTGAGTAAAATGGAAGTTTATTAAAATATGTTTATGAACTTATTAGTGTTTTTCCATAAAAATGAGTAAATTTCTCTCTCTCTCTCTCTCTCTCTCTCTCTCTATATATATATATATATATATATATATATATATATATATATTTCCTTTAGTTGCTTGTACTTGGAGAAAGATAAAATCCAGGGATCCATATAAAATAACAAGCAGTAAGTGTCAGCTTATAATTAAAATGTAAGCATTGTGCCTGAGACAACTTTATCAGCTTGTGTAAGAAATTCTCTATAATTTCAAATCTTTGGAGTTATATCAAACATTCTAATAACCTATTCAATATTTTAAACATCTAACCAAGATATTATCTTTACTATGTTCCAACTAAATTAGCTTATGGTTATTCATTTTTGGAAGTTGAAGTATCTCTTTGACCTTTGTTTATTAAATGATATCCTAAAAGATTATAGGTATAGCTTTTTTTCTAAAGTGCACAATGAGCAAATTGAGTAGTTTCAGTAATATCACAAGAATTTGAGTTACCAATTGGGAAGCATTTATTTATATAAAATTAAGATGTTGCTAAATCTTGAACTTTTCAGGGAACTCTCTTTGACTCCAAAGTCAGCCCTACCAGAATAGAATTATAGTTTACCGACCAAAGGAAACTGGCTAATACAAATACTCCCATAGTATCATACACTTACTTAATGATAAAGTCAGAGATCTATTGCAATGCAGTCAATGGAATGATGAACATCATCAAGGCCTTTTTAGGACATTTTCTTAAGAATCTAGATAAACTAGTGCTTCATACATCCTAGAACTTTTCCTTCTGTTAAATCATGACCATTAATTTTATGGACTTTGGTAGAGGAAAGAGGTGGTGTTTTATTTTGGGGGGGGCGGGCAGGACAGGGGCCAGTATACTTTGGAGGAGTAGTGTCAAACTCAGATAGAAATGAAGGCCACTAATTTATGCATATGAATCCTTTTGGGATGCATATTGACAGTTTTAAAATGTAATATTATCTATGCTATGTTTTATTTATTTTGGTAAATATTTCCCAATTATATTTTAATTTAGATTTGGCTACACCAGGGAGTTTTGTGGGCCACATACAATGCACATGTTTCATTTATGATACCTCTATTTCGGCATATAAATTAAAGAAAGAAACATATTGAATTAATTTGAGCATATGCCTAATTGTGAACACAATCATTGGAGTTGCATTGCACTGGAGGCCATGACTGTACCTTACATTCTATCTTTCTGGTTGTCAGTAGTAGACATGTTAAGAAGTAGAAGACAAGTTACTTATCTGTAACACACCTGGTCAACTATATATATAAAGGTTACACAAAGGGAAAGCAATTCTGGAAGGGAATAAATGTAGAGGATAAAATAGTAGACTGTTGAATTGAGGGAAAGAAAATAAATGTATAAAGAGAGAAACACCTAGGCAATAAAAGAAGACAAAAAAGATCTATTACAAAAGTTAAGGCAATAAGACATCTTCAAGTTGCCTAATTTTTCATGTTGAAAGAGTTGGTAGGAATTCTCTCTTACCTTTTTTTTTTTCCTTCTTTTTCTTGTATGTCACAGTTCTCTTCAGAAGTGTTTTTAAATCAAACACAAAGACATTAGTGAAACACTTTGGAATTTAGGATATGTGTTTTGTATAGATACACAGAGACAATAGAAAGCCTAAATATTCTTTCCTAACATTTCATGCTACTTGATCTTTCTCAGTTCTTTGAACCTACTGATCACTGTCTCATTTTATACATCATCCCCCCTTTAGATTTCCATGATATGGTTCTCTCGCACTTGTCTTGATTTCTCTTTTTAATTCTTCCTTATTAGATCTTCATTTACGGCATACTTTTCCTGCATTACTCTCTTTTCTCTTTCCAATTTTTCCTCCACATCTCTTACTTGATTTTCAAAATCCTTTTTGAGCTCTTCCATGGCCTGAGAGTATTGCATATTCATTTTGGAGGTTTGGGATGCAGAAGCCTTGACTTTTATGTCTTCCTGTGATGGCATGCATTGTTCTTTCTCATCCAAAAGGATGGAAGAAAATACCTGTTCACCAAGAATGTCACCTTCTATAGTCTTATTTTTTCCACCTTTTTGGGCATTTCCCCAGCCAGTTACTTGATTTTTGAGTCCTTTGTCAAGAGGAGGGTATACTCTAGGGACTTGTAAGTTCTTAGTTCCTCCAAGGTGACACAATCAAGGGAACTCTTCTCCTGGCCTGCACTCTGGTCTAGGAGCAACCACAAACTTTTCTGCCTGGGATCTGCGAGTAGAATTACCTCTCCAGAGCCTCCACAAACTCCACCATGCCAGTGCTCCTTCTTACCCCAGGAATGGCACTCAGGGCTGAGACCCAGATCAGCCATTTGATTCCCCAGGCTTTGGGCTGAGGGCTCCAAAAATGGATGCTGTGCAGCCTGGGGCCAAGTCTAGAGCAGGACTGTGGTCCCTTTTCACCAGGTGAAAGAGCTTTCTTACTGACCTTTGAAGTTGTCTTTGGCATTTTTGAGGATCTGAGAGCCACAGTTGCTGCCAAGGATTCCATGCCCCAGCCTTCTCGTATCCTGTCCCTGCCACATGGTGCAGCCAGAGCTGTTCTGTGCTCTGCTCTGAGACCAGTGTTATATACCTTTCCTGTTGGCCTTCCATGCTGTGTTGTGGTGGAAATCTCTTTCACTCTGTCCTTTTCTGGCTTCTGATGCTTTAGAATTTGTTTAGAGTCATTTTTTAGAGTTATTTTATGGGTTGTGGGGAGAGAGCTTCTACAGACCTATCTTTCTACTCTGCCATCTTGACTCAGCCCCACCATGGCATACTTTTAATAATTGTGAGTATTTTCCCCAAACTCCTCTCTTCTCCCCATTTGGTGTCTCACTTGGTGATCTGATCAGATCCCATGGATCCAATCATTTAGGCAGATGATCAATATACCAGCCCTGTTCTCTTTCCTGAGTTCCAGTCTTACTACCAACTACATATTAGCTTCCCAACCTGGGTATCCTTTAGGTATCTCAAACTCAACATATCCAAAACATAACTCATTATCTTTCCTCCTAAGTCTTCCCCTCCTTTCAACTTTCCTATTATGGCTGAGGACAAACAACGTTATCTTCCCAATCACTCAGGCTCTAAACCTCAGGTTTGTCCGTAAATCCTCACTAAGGCACACTCAACACATATGATGTTTTTAATGCTATCACTTTTACATCTAGAATATCTCATATCAAAACACTGATGATGAGGGAAAGGGTAAAAGGAGAGAGGAGAGATAGAAGGAAGAATTGGTTGGAGGGAAACATACAAATAGTAATCAAAACAGTAATATGAATGGGACAAACTCTTTCATAAAGTAGGAGTGGATAGTAGAGTGAATCAAAACCCAGAATTCTACAATATCTCATTTATAAAAAGCACACGAAGCAGAAAGCAGAAACACAGAGTAAAGGTTAGAGCAGAATTTATTATACTTCAGCTGAAGGGGGAGAAAAAAAGCATGGGAGTCAATCCTGGTCTCAGACAAAGCAAAGGCAAAATGAACCTAATTGAAGGAGATAAGGAAGAAAATTACATCTTGCTATGGGCCACCAAGGAAAATGAAACAATGCACATATATGCATTCTGGACATATAGAATCTAAATTCTTTTTTTAAAATTAATTTTATTTATTTTCAGTGTTCTACGATCACTACCATATAACTTAGATTTTTCCCCCTTCCTCCCTGAGACAGCATACAATTTTATATAGGTTCTATATATACATTCCTGTTAAATACATTTTTACTATAGTCATGCTGTATAGAAGAATTAAAAGGAATGGGAGAAATCATATAACAAACCAAAACATAATACACACATACAATTCTGCAACTGATAGTTCTTTCTCTGGATGTGGGAAGGCATTTTGCCTTAAAAGACCATTGGGAATATTTTTTAAGTCCTTGCATTGCAATGAAGTTCCAGGTCTATCAGAAAAAAACTCTTAAACACTGTGGTCATTGTTGTGCAGAAAGGTCTCCTGGTTCTGCTCTTTTCACTCAGCATCAGATCATATAAGTCTTTCCAGGCCTCTCTGAAGTCTTCCTGTTCATCATTTCTTATAGCACAATAGTATTCCATTACATTCATATATCACAATTTGTTCAGCCATTCCCCAATTGATGGGCATCCCCTGGATCTCCAGTTTTTGGCCACCACCAAGAGGGTTGCTATAAATATTTTTGTACATGTGAGACCCTTTCCCATTTTTATGATCTCTTGGGAATACAGTCCTAGAAGCGAGGGTATGGCATCCAAATTCTTAAAGGAGAAGTTAACTGAGTTACAGGAAGTAGAGAGCAAAACTACACTGTTGGGGACCTCAACTGTCCCCTCTCAGAACTCAATAAATCCAACCAAAATTAAACAAGAAAAAAGCTAAGGAAGTAAAAAAAATATTAGAAAAGTTAGATATGACAGACTTTTGGCATGATTTAGAAATAAAGGGTGAAATCATAAGCAAATTAGAAGAGTAACGAGGAGTCTAACTGTCAGATCAATGGGGAAGGGAAGAATTCATGACCAAACAAGAGATAGGAAGCATTATAAAATATAAAATAGATCATCTTAATTATATCAAATAAAAACAGCTTTTATACAAATAAAACCAATGCAACCAAGATTATAAGGAAAGGAGAAAGATGGGAAACAATTTTTACAGCAAATGTCTCTGATAAAGGACTTGTTTCTCAATTATATTCAGAACTGAGTCAAATTTTTAAGAATAGAAACCATTCCCCAACTGTTAAATGGTCTATAGATATAAACAGGCAGTCTCTAGATGAAGAAATCAAAGCTATCTGTAGGCATATGAAGTAGTGCTCTAAGTCACTTTTGATCAGATAAATACAAATTAAAACAACTCTGAGGTACCATCTCACACTGATCAGATTGGCTAATATGACAAAAAAGGGAAATGATAACTGTTGGAGAGGATGTGGGAAAATAGGGTCACTAAAACACTGTAGCATTGTGAATTGATCCAACCATTCTGGAGAGCAATTTGGAACTATGTCCAAAAGGCAAGCAAGCCAAGCATACCCTTTGATCCAGCAATACAAGATCTTTTTCCAAAAGCAACCATAAAAATGAGAAAAGGAACTACATGTGCAAAAAATATTTATAGAAACCCTTTTTATAGTGGCAAAATATTGAAAACCGATGCCTGTTAATAGGGGATGCCTATTAATAGTGGAATGGCTGAGCAATCTGTGGTATATGAATGTAATGGATTACTATTGTGCAATAAGAAATGAAGAACAGGCAGATTTCAGAAAAATCTTGAAAGATTTGTACAAACCAATGCAAGTGAAATGAGTAGAACCAGGAAAAAGAAAAACATTGTGCATAGTATCATCAACATTGTGTGATAATCAACTATGAATGACTCAGCTCTTCTCAGAAACACAATAATCCAAGACAAGTACAAAGGACTCATGAAGGAAATATGCTATCCATATCTGGATAAAGAGCATGGTTTTTAAACTTCACTCTTTTTCATGCTTTTTTTCTCTTTTGACATATTTATTTACAACTGTGACTTATATGGAAATATGTTTTTAGTATAATTAATATATATTAATATATCATATATAATAATATATAATAGCATATTATATAATGTGTTATATATACTGTATAATAATATATAGCATCTTATACAATATGTTATTATATATTATGTATAATAATATAAAATATATTATATACAATGTATAATTAGAACATATAGCAATATGTTTTAAATAGGACATTTATAAACTATATCAAACTGCCTACCACTTTCATAAGAGGGGAGGGGAAGGAAGGAGGACCACAGAAAAATTTGGAACTCAAAATCTTGTAAAAAAAAAAGTGCTAACAATTTTCTTGATATGTAACTGGGGCAGAATACTTTCAAAATAATAACAAAAATATCTCTCGTATACATGACTTCTCTACACTCATACAACCATAACCCTTCTCCAAGTCTTTAATGACTCTCTCCCATACCATACAAAGTCTTCTAAACAATCTCTCTGCCTCATTACTCCTCACTTTGCTGTAACCTACAATCAACTGTCAAAGTGATCAACCTAAAGAATACATCTGGTTATGGTGTCTCTTTATTTAATACATTCCCATTTACTTAATGGATCAAACAGAAAGTCTTCTGATTGGCATTTACAACCCTTTACAACTTGGATTCTTCCTACTTTTCCAGTGTTCTTACACTTTATGGCCTGCCAACAACTCTGTACAGGTCCTCATACACAATGTCACATCTTTGAATTTGGTGTGTTCACAGATTCTTGTGATTCTTTTGATAGTGTGTGTTTACAATGACAGTCCTCTATGCCTAGAATGGTCTTCAACCCTTGTCTTCTTTGAAGATTCAGTTTAAATCCTATTTTCTGAAAGAATCTTTGCTAGCTCCTTTCCTCTATTCTACTCCCCCACACCCCATAATTCCATCCTTCTGACATTACATTCTATTTTCTCTCTATGTGTCTCTCTATCTCTGTTTCTATGCCTCTCTCCCTTTCTCTGTGTGTATATATGTGTGTATGTATGCATATACTCATATATATACATATATCCACATATATATTCAAATATGTGTTTATTATATGCATACATAATTATTTAAAGACTTTCTTTCCTATTGAAATGTGAACTTCTTGAAGAAAGGAACAGTATTTTTGTCTTTCTTTGCATCCTCAGCATTTAGTACAATTTCTGGCACATGGTAAGTGATAATTAATGCTTGCTGACTGGCAGACTAATTGAAATATTTTTATTGCTTTATCCAGAATGACATCAGTAGCCTAAATCAAATGTGTCAAATGCAATTCAGTGAGGCCTGAACTATATTAATATGCAATTGAAAATGTTTAATGAAATAAATACAATCAAAATGCAACATAGATAATGTTAATTTGTGGTTTTCTAAGGCATCATGTGGCTCCCAGGGAAATTTCCATTTGAGTTTGACACAACTAGTTCAAATCACTTTGATCTAACTCAATATAGATCTCAGTCTACAGATGACAGACCCTGGTAAGGTGAGAAAGGCAGTGGCCCACCACTTTTACAAGGTGTTCCCAAAACCATAAACAAACAAGTAAGTCTCCTATAGATCGAACAACTAGTATATTTCACACATTACTATTTTCTAAATGTCCATGTGATGTTTAGCTGATTAATGAAATACAAATATATTTACAAGTGTTACTTGAATCACAATAGATTGTCATTATATATTTTCTCAATTAAAAGAAACCAATTGTACACCGCAACCGTCTCCGGGATGGCTGGGAAGGCCGGGCTTTTCCCAGAAGTACAAAAATCATAGTAGAGGGAAAGAGGGGAGGGAGATGAGCATTGTGTGAGAGGTACTCTCATCGGATTTGTTTAAAGGACGGAACAATAAACTTAAGTAGAAAATCCTAACAAGCTCTATAAGCAGTGGGAGAGGAAGGGGGAAGAAAGGGGAGGGAGGCAAAAGGGAGGGAAGAAGCAATAAGAGTAAAGGGGAGTGAAAGGGAGGGGGGCTAAAAGAAAGAGGGGAAGGTGGCAAGAGGAGGTGGTGAAAAGTGAATACTAGTGAGGAGGGGAAGGGAGAGAGCAGAGCTAAAAGCACAAGTGGTGGGAAAGAAGATGGAGGGAAATACACAGATTGTAATCATAACTCTGAATGTGAATGGAATGAATTCTCCCATAAAACGGAGATGGATGGCAGAATGGATTAAAAGCCATAATCCAACAATATGCTGCTTACAAGAAACACATTTGAAACGGGGGGATACACATAGGATAAAGGTTAAAGGATGGAGCAGAATATATTGTGCTTCAGCTGATGTAAGAAAGGCAGGAGTAGCAATCCTAATCTCAGACAAAGCAAAAGCAGAAATAGATCTAATCAAAAGGGATAAGGATGGAAACTATATCCTGCTAAAAGGCACCATAGACGATGAAGCAATATCATTACTAAACATGTATGCTCCAAGTGGTATAGCATCCAGATTCTTAGAGGAGAGACTGAGGGAGTTGAAGGAAGAAATTGACAGCAAAACTATACTAGTGGGGGACCTCAACCTCCCTCTATCTGAACTTGATAAATCTAACCTCAAAATAAACAAGAAAGAGGTTAAGGAGGTAAATAAAACTCTAGATAAGGTAGATATGATAGATCTTTGGAGAAAATTGAATGGGAATAGAAAGGAATATACCTTTTTCTCAGCAGTACATGGAACATTTACAAAAATTGACCATGTACTAGGACATAAAAATCTTACAATCCAGTGCAGAAAGGCAGAGATAATCAGTGCATCCTTCTCAGATCATAATGCAATAAAAATTATATGTAATAAAAGGCCATGGAAAGATAAAGCAAAAATCAATTGGAAACTAAATAATTTAATCCTAAAGAAGGAATGGGTTAAAGAAGAAATCATAGAAACAATCAACTTCATTCAAGAGAATGACAATAATGAGACAACCTACCAAATCTTATGGGATACTGCAAAAGCAGTTCTCAGGGGAAGTTTTATATCTTTGAATGCCTACATAAATAAAATAGAGAAAGAGGAGATCAATGACTTGGGTATGCAGCTGAAAAAGCTAGAAAAAGAACAAATTGAAAATCCCCAAGAAAATACCAAATTAGAAATACTGAAAACCAAAGGAGAGATTAATAAAATTGAAATTAGGAAAACTATTGAATTAATGAATAAAACCAATAGTTGGTTTTATGAAAAAACTAATAAAATTGATAAACCTTTGGTCAATTTGATTAAAAAAAAGAAAGAAGAAAATCATATTACTAATATTAAAAATGAAAGGGGTGAACTCACCTCCAATGAGGAGGAAATTAAAACAATAATTAGAAATTGTTTTGCCCAACTTTATGCCCACAAATTCAATAATCTAAATGAGATGAATGAATATTTTAAAAAATGCAAATTGCCCAGATTAATAGAAGAGGAAATTGAATACTTAAACAACCCCATCTCAGAAAAAGAGATTGAACAAGCCATCAATGAACTCCCTAGGAAAAAATCTCCAGGACCAGATGGATTCACAAGTGAATTCTATCAAACCTTTAAAGAACAGTTAATTCCAATACTATATGGACTATTTGGGAAAATTGGGGAAGAAGGAGTCCTCCCAAATTCTTTCTATGATACAAATATGGTTTTGATACCCAAGCCAGGAAGAGACAAAAAAGAAAAAGAAAATTATAGACCAATTTCTCTAATGAATATAGATGCGAAAATTTTCAACAAGATTTTAGCAAAACGAATACAGCATCTTATCAAGAGAATAATACATTATGATCAGGTAGGTTTCATACCAGGAATGCAGGGCTGGTTCAATATCAGGAAAACTATTAGCCATTATTAATCATATCAACAACAAAACCAACAAAAACCACATGATTATCTTAATTGATGCAGAAAAAGCTTTCGACAAAATGCAACACCCATTCCTATTAAAAACACTGGAGAACATAGGAATAAAGGGAACTTTCCATAAAATAATAAGCAGTATCTACCTAAAACCTTCAGCAAGCATTATAAGCAATGGAGATAAGCTAGAGGAATTTCCACTAAGGTCAGGGGTGAAACAAGGATGCCCATTTTCACCATTATTATTCAATATGGTACTAGAAATGTTAGCGGTAGCAATTAGAGAAGATAAAGAAATTGAAGGAATAAAAATAGCCAAAAAAGAAACTAAGTTATCACTTTTTTCAGATGATATTATGATATATTTAGAGAATCCCAGAGATTCAAGTAAAAAACTACTTGAAATAATAAACAACTTTGGAAAAGTTGCAGGTTACAAAATAAACCCACACAAATCTTCTGCATTCCTATATATTAGCAACAAAGTCCAACAGCAAGAGATAGAAAGAGAAATCCCATTTAAAGCTAGAGTAGACACTATAAAATACTTAGGAGTTTACCTGCCAAAACAAACCCAGGGATTATATGAACACAATTACAAGACACTTTTTGCACAAATAAAGTCAGATTTAAGTAAGTGGAAAAACATCAGTTGTTCATGGGTAGGCCGAGCTAATATAATAAAAATGACAATTCTACCTAAATTAATCTACTTATTTAGTGCCATACCAATTAAACTATCAGATAATTATTATCTAGAGCTGGATAAAATAATATCAAAATTCATTTGGAAAAACAAAAGGTCCAGAATATCAAAGGGACTAATGAAAAGAAATGCTTGGGAAGGTGACCTAGCGCTACCAGACCTCAAATTGTATTATAAAGCAGCAATTATCAAAACCACTTGGTATTGGCTAAGAAACAGAGGGGTAGACAAATGGAATAGACTTGGCACTCAAGACACAGTAGGCAAGGAATATAGCAACCTCCTGTTTGATAAACCCAAAGACCCCAGCTTCTGGGATAAGAACTCACTGTTCGACAAAAATTGCTGGGAAAACTGGTTAACTGTGTGGCAGAAATTAGGCATAGACCCATGCCTGACACCGTACACAAGAATAAAGTCCAAATGGGTACATGATTTAGGTATAAAGATTGATACCATGAATAAACTGGAGAAGCAAGGAATAGTGTATTTATCAGATTTATGGAAAGGGGAAGAATTTTTCTCTAAAGAAATGATAGAAAGCATTATGAAATGTAAGATGGATAATTTTGATTACTTTAAACTGAAAAGTTTTTGCACAACCAAACCCAATGCAACCAAAATTCGGAGGGATGTAGTAAATTGGGAAAAAATTTTTACAGCTAAGCTCGGGGATATAGGCCTCATTTCTAGAATATATAGAGAACTGACTCAAATATATAACCATTCAAGTCATTCCCCAATAGATACATGGTCAAAGGATATGAACAAGCAATTTTCAGGGGAAGAAATCAAAGATATCTATAATCATATGAAAAAGTGCTCTAAATCACTATTGATTAGAGAGATGCAAATCAAAACAACTCTGAGGTACCACATCACACCTGTAAGATTGGCAAACATGACAGAACAAGAAAATGATAAATGCTGGAGAGGATGTGGGAGAGTTGGAACACTAATTCATTGTTGGTGGAGCTGTGAGATCATCCAACCCTTCTGGAGAACGGTTTGGAACTATGCCCAAAGGGCTACAAAAATGTGCATACCCTTTGACCCAGAAATATCGCTACTAGGACTGTATCCCCAAGAGATTATAAAAACGGGAAAGGGTCCCACGTGTACAAAAATATTTATAGCAGCACTCTTTGCGGTAGCCAAAAACTGGAAGTCAAGGGGATGCCCATCAATTGGGGAATGGCTGAATAAATTGTGGTATATGAACGTCATGGAGTACTATTGCGCCATAAGAAATGATGAACAAGAAGACTTCAGGGAGGCCTGGAAGGACTTATATGATCTGATGCTGAGCGAAAGGAGCAGAACCAGGAGAACTTTGTGCACAGCAACAACCACAGTGTGCGAGAGTTTTTTCTGGTAGACTTGGAACTTTGTAATAACACAAGAACTTACTGAGAAAAAAAAAAATCCTAATGTCGGTCTTCTAAGGCAAAACTCCTTCCACACTCAGAGAAAGAAATATGGAAGTCATTCGCAGAAGGTAGCAGATCATGTTTGTGTGTGGGTGGGCTTCAGTGTATTATGTTTTGATTTGTTATATGATTTCTTCCATTTATTTTAGTTCGTCTACATAGCATGACTATAGTGAAAATATGCTCAATAGGAAAGTATATGTAGAACCTAAACAGAATTGTATGCTGTCACAGGGAGGGAGCGGGGTATTGGGGAAAGGGTGGGGGGGATAAAATCTTAACTTTAAGGAAATGATTGTAAAACATTAAAAAAAAATTAAAATGAAAAAATTAAAAAAAAGAAACCAATTGTAAAAATATTATTGTGTGCAAATATATAAAATATTTTCATTTTTAATCATTGACATAAAGCCCAACAATTGCTATTTTGACTATATAACCTAATTCTCTCTCTCCCTCCCTCCTTCCCTCTCTCTCTCTCTCTCTCTCTCTATCTGTCTCTTTCTCTCTCTCTCCATTTCTTGTGAATAATAATATTTGTTATTGTCATTGTTGTTGCACCAGATCTGTGACTTCATTGACATAGGGAACTGTCCAAGGAGAATCTTACCTGTGGAAATTATCTGTCACTTTCTGAAATTCATAATTTTAGTTGCCAGAGGCACTCAAAAGTTGTTAAATATCCAGGGTGACACAGCCAGTAGGATAAAAGCAGAATTTGAACTGAGGTGTTTCTATTTTACAGATCAGATTTCTCTTTACTTTGTCGTTTTAGAAAATATCTAAGGTTTCTTGCAAAGTAAATATTTCTATTAAGGGTCTTACCTTTCTCTCAGAATGTATAGCTGCTATATTTTTATTAATCTATTTCTTTAAGAGATACAAATATCAATGAATATCTTTGTAAATAGTTTAGTTGAGGACATACTCATATGTCATAAACAGTACATAAATAATACATATATAATATGAACAGTAGTTGAGGATACTTTTTTTAGACAACCTTCTAAATAGTAACATTAAAATATTAATAGAAAATTAGCAGAAATATAATATGCAGAAGTAAAGTAAATGTGATTATTTAGTAGAGATTTTTTCCTTTCTCTACAACAAAACAATAAGCCCTAGTGACTGGTGACTATTCGATTCGAAGTACTTTAAGATTTTTTAAAGATAGCATATTTTATTATACCGTGAGTCCAGTCATGTCTCTCAATTGGAATACTAGATATGGAAGAGATCAGAGGTAACAGTTAAGCTTATAAAGTAATTCTTGTTCTGCAATACCAGCACTTTGTAAATGGGTAACACTATGCTTAGAAAAGGGAGTTACTGTCTTCTTTTAGATAAAAAGGGGCCATGAAAATCTATTGCTACGATACCTGGTACTTAAGCAACTTAATTCTATTTTTGAATTGACTGGCTAGCTGTTTGACATTCCAGGCTGAAATGGTAGGTGGTCAGCTATTTCAGATTTTCCCTTTACTAGAATTACATTTCTAATGTAAGAATAGGTTATTATTAGCTAAAGCTTTTATTTCCTAGGATTAGATAAAGTGAAAAGGGCTATTTCTGTTGATACACCCCATTTCACATTGCAATGCAGCTATTCAACTGAAAACGTCCTCTGATTTCTATTTGAATGGTCAAGGAATGGCTGATTATATGTTATTGGCCTTTAAAGGACCATCGTGACAAATAGCAAAACAAAGTTATTTACTTAATGACTCTGTAGTATTAAAGGATACTTAACTGTTGACCTTTCTCAGATTCTTAAAAAAATTTTTAATAGTAATAAATGGTTCCAGGACTTTTTATTTTATTTTATTTTTTAAAACAGAAGAGCAAAATAAGAGAACAGATTACCATTAGATAAATTTTGACGTACATATCTTTGTTCACAATCAACTTTAATTTGCATATACTTAAGTATATATATATATATACACACACACACACGCATACATATGTGTGTGTGTGTGTGTGTATAAATCATTTAACAAGGTATCCATATGTAGTACCCTTTATAAATCTTTGTCATCATTTGGGATGTACTAATATTCACATGGCACTACAAGTTCAAGGATGGATACAAATGATCAGAAGGACCAGAGAAATTTTTCATGCAAGTGAAAATGTAACAATATAGTTTATGGTGAGGATAGTATCTGAGAACAAGTTTTCCTTGTTCTTTTGTGTGTCTTCATGCTTATTACAGCTTATTGGATCTGTGCTCTGTCCATAACAAGTTATATATGTGGTTGTATGCACATGTGTGTTTATTACAAAGGATCATCTTTTGGATTCTTTAATAAAAGAAAATTCAAGCAAATTTAAAAGAATGGCAACTTCCAGAATAGACAAAATGCTGTAATAGCTTGAGTTGTCAGACTGATGTTAATACATGGAAATTTCTACCCTGTCCAATACTACTGTGAGGTGTAGATATGACATGTCCTTTAACAAAACATTATTCTATAAAAACACTATGATAACATAATAGGAAGAGTTTGTGAAATAGAAAAAAAGTTATAAAAATTGCTGAAAAAATTAATTGGAATATGTATATTTTACAATTATATATCATTGAGTCACTTTTATCAGAACCATAAAGAGACTGACCAATTATAGGAATATAGCTGAGAATATGCTATCCTCAAACTTTTAAGCAATACTCTATGTCCTTAAGATGTAAATAAGGGCTATGGAATAAAATGCTTGCTCAATGATAAGACTACACGTGAAATAAAGTCCACATAGTTCACAGTTATATGCTGATGTATTTACTCACAATAATTTACCAGCATCATATTGAGAAACTAAATATTTTACTTTCCTCCTCTTTGATAAAAAATGTTACCAAAATCAAGACTTTGGAATAGAAATAAAAGGGAAGCAAGCTACCTTCCTTGAGAATATGATTAACATTTATAACTTACCTTCCTAGCTATTGTACATTTCTCTGTGTCTTCAAATAACTACCAATTCCTTGAAGGAATTATACTTGATATACTATTTCAGCACACAGTTAATCAGGAGGTAGAGGGTGGGAGAGTGGCAAAAAGTGGGGCAGAATACTTTCATTTTTAAAGAATATCAGGACTCCTATTACCTAAATATTTGGAAGTCAATCTGTCTTTTAAGTCTTTCCATTTAGGCCTTTCTATCATTTCTGAAATCCTTTGCAGCTCCAGATCTTGCTATATAGTGATATAATACCAGTAGTTTTGGAGATATTAGATCTCAACTATTATTATCAGGGGGTAGAATAGTGTTCTAATTATACTCAATTATTTAAATATCTTTCTTTTTAGGATATTTTTCCAACCTATGATTTTTAAAGTACTGAGAGTGGGGAAGAAAGGAGAAAATACCACAAACATTAAAATGTAATAAATTCCTGTCCTTAAAAAGTGTCATAGTCACAGTTTCAAAACTTTCTCTTATGTACAATAGGATAATCTTAAGTTGTTTGTAGTATTCCAAGACAAAACTATCATTCCTTTCATGTTGAACCCTATCCATCTCTTGATCCCAGAATATTAGACTTGTATAGCTTATACTCATTGAGAGTGAAAGGAATTCCTCTACTCTCTACACTGTTTATAGGCCCAAATTGAATACTATTTCAAACGCGTTGTTGCTTTTTGTCTTTCATTCTCTGGAAGATGATAAAGAAGGAAATGTCATGACTTGCAAGTGAATTGGATTTAAGTGAGGGAGGGCTGTGCAAAGTCATCAGCCTCACTTTCTCCTTCAATGCCATGTGGGTCCAGCAGCAAGATATAGTTCAGGACAACTGGAGATAACCCTGACACAGTGGGAGACCATGACCTTTTTACAATACAGATTGATTTCAACCATCTAGCCTCAAAGTGAAGGAACTGGAGAGGAAGTGTGTGGGTTACAAGACCCTTACCAAAATTTTAAATAAATTAAGAGGCTTCTCGAGGTAAGAACAGAAAGTGTTTTATTCAGTTCTTGCGAGAAAGGGGCATCCCTCCACCAGGATGGGGCTAATGGAAAGAGGCAGCTTACATAGAACAAAGCACCATCATATACTCCAATACAGAGAATTTCACCCCCCTCTATCCCACCTTTCCATTGATTGGGAGGCGGGCTTACAGTCTGAGAGTGAAAATCTAGATGAGACCTGGGATATCAGGTAACCAGGATTCACAAAAGGCACTTTCTTATCTAATACCTAACTGCTGACGTGGCTATTCTACAACGAAAGTGAAAAGGGGGCATGGGTGGTGGAGAGGGAGCTTAGCTGATGTGGCCATAGTATCAAACACAGAGAGATCTGATTAACTTCCAAGTTTCCACCACAGTCCATAGCACTGTCACAGAGAGAAGGGAGGGGAGGGGCCCTAACTGCCCACAAGCCCTGGATTCCTGGAAATCAGGGATGCAGAGAGAGAAGACTTATGGAAAAGAAATTTTATTTAGAAAATACAATATTCCCCATATCTTAATATGAGAAGTCTTCACAATGACCCTATTTCACTCAGAAGCAGCTAGGTGTTTGTCCCATACCTTCTTTCTCTCCACAAGTCATCATAGAAGAAAAAGATGAAGACACGACTATATGTAGCAAGTCGGCTCCTTTAGACAGAGGCAGCTAGGTTCCTTTGGTTAATTGTCACCTGTAAAAACCAATAAACTCAAGTCAAAGGAAAGACACAAGTCTTAAAATCAATAGAAGCAAGCTGCATGTTAGAGATTGTTCTTATTTTTAATAACTATGTTGAGTTTTATTACTTAAGTCTTATAGAATATTCATGTCTTAGTTCTCACAATGATTCTGACACTTCTGTGAAATGCATCAGGAGGAGGGGCAATTTAAATGCAAAATACCTTTCCAAAGAGGGTGTAAACTTGTAAATGCATCATTGCACACCTGGATGAACCTTCCATAAAAATAGAAAGTGAGTAATGAGATATAGATCTCTCCAATGTGATTATCTGTGAACTTTCATGTCAGGAACATCCTCCTTTGGTCAAATAATTCTCAATAACTGAACACATATTTGAAAATTTATATTTAGGGAAAATATTATGAATCATACCCACCAGGCAAAGATCACTTATTGGTTGGGATGCATTGAAACTATTTGATTAGTCAGAGGGAATTTTTCTTTTTCTTGGGTCAAGGTCTGTGTTGCAAAGGACCAAATTATTCTGTATCATTGTAAGTGATATTTCTATAATGTGGGAAAACATTCAGAATCCCCTCTCTATTATCCAAAAATTTTTAATCTAAGATTTGATTCTTTCCACAAACCTAGGACTTTTTATCTTTTCTCAGTGTCCAGATGCTCTCCCTCAGTAAATTGAGACTAATTTTCAAATGAACTCAAAACATTATTTGGGAAGGATAATTTACTGAGAGGAAAATTATATAATGCAGTCTGAACCCAAACATAAATGACTTTGGGATTATCCAAATCACTTCAACTTTCCATAGCCAAACTGATTTCTATTGGTTTGTGTATATGGTGTCTCCAACACCATCTCTTCCACTCCAGAGAGAAAATGGAGCAGGGAAGTAGGCTAGTATAAAGCAAAATTCACTACATTGTTCATATCCTATCTTCCTATAAAGGGTTTACACTAGATGAGATCTAAGTTCCAGCTTGAAAATTCTCTGATTCCTCTATAACACCTATCTGCTGATGGATTTTTTTGGGGGGGAGTATGAGACTTTTGTCCCTAGAAAGCACCTAGACTTCACAACAACTGAGAACCTTTGGATAAAGGTTATTGATAAAGGATATTGATCTGGACCTATGATTTCACTGGTGTGACTGATGCCTGATGAGGAAGTTACTTCTACCAATGGAGAATAACAGCTCTTCTACAATTTCACATTGAAATGATGCACTGAGAGCTGCAAGCTCAATATGTGTCAGAGAGAGAATTGACCCCAAATATTCCTGAATCTAAGGTCATTATTATGAACCATTCCATCCTCCTTTGAGATTTTTCCATATTTATGCTTAAGAAATCCTTTAAAAATAAATTCAGTGAATTTAGTGGATGGATAACCAAGGGTTGAGTATAACTAATTTAGGTCATTTATTTCAAAGAAAAACTCTATCAATCACTCTCTACGTGCAAGGTCACTGCGTAAAAAAATGGAAAGTTTAAGATAAAGCAAAATGAATTATTCCTAAATGTGTCAATTTATGAGATTATAACTTATCACACTGTATGGCCACGTCACAGCAAATGTAACTCAGACCCAGGGGTCAAGAAGTAACTTAACTGAAAGAAGGACGCAGTATGGTATCAGTGACAAAATATTAGACCTAGTGTCAGCAAGACCCAGGTTCTGCTTCTGTTACTGTCTGTCTGACCCTGGAAAACTAACTTCCCTGTTGAGATTCTGGTTCTTCATTTGAAAATGGGAAGAAGGATACCCCATAGAATTGCTTTCAGTTTCAAATAGAATCGTGTAGATAAGGCATTTGATACACCTTAAAGTGATATTTTATAAATGTCAGCTATTAAGATGTTCACCCAAGGTATGTCTCCTCCTTTTCCAAAGGTTTACAACTATTTGAAAGTGTAGACAATTTCACTGAGAGAGAAATAAATCATAATATTATTAGGGAATATATCTGGTTTGCTTTGTATTTTGGTACCTAGTAAGCACTTCATAAATACCTATTGAAATTTAGTCAAACACAATTTTGGTGCTGATAATGACGATGATGAGGGTGAGAATACCAAAAAGGATTGTCTATGACATATTCAAGATTCCATAAATACCTATTAATTTAAAATAAGGATATGCATAAATTTTAACCTAGCATATATTAAGCCGCCAGGTACAAAAGTCTCACCCAAAAAAATCCATTTAGCAGATAGGTGTTACCTGAACCATAGAATTATCAAGCTGGAAGAAAAACTTAGATCTCATTCAGTATAAATCCTTTCACTTTAAAAATGGGGAAACTGAGGCCCAGAGAAGTTATTTTGATAGAGCCCTAGGATTTGAAACTATGTCTGTTGACAATAAATCCAGTACTTGTTTCACTAAACCATAATGTCTATGTACAGATGTAGATTAGTTTTCAGAGAATTCTAATCGTTTGCTTTGCACTCAAGCCCTAAAACTTGATGATACCAAAGTGGCCACTAGGTAGTGCTACCATACAGCATACCACGGAGCAAGGCATTCCTACACTGTTGATGTCTGTCCATCACTCACAGCAGTCATGGTGAAATCATAATTGCTTTTCCTGAGCAGACAAATTTGGCAATGGCATGCCTCTAATCCCCAGCAAATTTGTTTGCCCATGCTTATGGTTCAAAACCATCTTGAACTGAAGCAAATCACCCATTTAGGCCCACACTCCTGGACAGAGGGGAAAGCATTCTGTTCAAAAACATCTTCCCAGATTCCTCGTTCAGCTTGGATTGCAAAGCAGCAGTCGCAGAGAAGCCTTCGTAGTGCCATGCAATATAATGCATCATCATACTCCCTACTCAACTCAGATTAAGGATTTATAATATCTGAACTCTTTAGAAAACAGGCTAGGCTTAAACACAAATAAGAAATCAAATTTGAAAATAAAGGGTAGTGAGATCGGATGAGGTTTGAAAAGGGTGACACTTCTATATTACAAGGTCATAGAGAACATAGAACACAAACTGCGAACTTAGCCACAAAGTCAATACATTCTTCTACCTGGAATAGTTTCTTACAATATAACACACCTCTTGGATGTCATTCTTACATATTATTCTTTTAACTAGAGGTTGTACTTTTATATCACTGCCCCCTGTACTAAAAGTGAAAGAGAAAAGCCTGTTGGCTTTCTGAGGATCACTTTGAAAAGAACTTCATTTGATATAATCAACTTGGATCGCCAGTTTGCAAAACTCCCACTTCCACAGACACAAAGAGATCTCCAACATATATGCTCATTCTGTAGGTTTTTCACTTTAAATGTACCTTTTTGCTGATGGCCTAGCAAATTTTTCTAATTAAAAATGTTTAACTGTCATGCTTAAAACACACAAAACCCCATGCAAAGCTGCACTGGTATTATACACTCTTGTTAGCCTCAGTTCTTTGTGCCTGTTGATCTGTTTATTAAATACATTAGGTCTTATTTCCCCTTTCCCTCTCTGTCTCTTTCCTATTCTTCCACGTCATTTAGCTTTGATTCTAGCCTAACACTCTCTTTTTTTTTTCTGTTCTGCAGTTGGGCTTAAAGGGAAATGTTATTAAATTGGGAATTCCATAAATATTGGTTAAAAGTTATAAATAGGTTGTCATCGGTATTTGTCAACATAGAGCTCTTTCAATTAAAATATTTCCTGGCTACCACAGCGTGGAAGCTGCGGAAATTGGCTCCACATCCAGCTGGCTGATTCAGTAAGAAATCAGCTGGCCTCAATTTAGATTTCTTTTCTTTTTAAGCAGTGCCAAATTGAGGATTAGTACAGAGTGGAGAGGGAGGCGGGCAGCTCCTCCCCAAGCCGGCCATTCTTCATTCCCCAGAATGGGGTAGTCTTCTCAACCCCAGCTGTGTACAGAATTGATCTACCCAGGGAGTTCTTCAATTCTATACTCTTTCTACTATGCTCATCAAGGGGACAGCTTCTGACAAAAGTAAAATGTGGACCTGAAGATGACAGATTGAGAGGACTTCACTAAGTTTAAGAAGAAAGATAACATTTAATCTGTTTATTTTAGAAATGGACAGATCTTCCTCTGAGATTGTTTCAAATGAATTTTAAAATAGGCTTTTAAAAAATTATTATTTAGAGCATTTAGTCAACATCTTTGCCCAGTAGTTATTTACAGTCATGCTGCCCTCAGCCAGAATTTTATTTCCCCATCAGAAGTGCTCACCAAAAGGCTTATTACAGAAATAAATTCAATAAATTATATATAGCCTGAGACCAAGGTTCTTCTCCCTCCTTGGTGTCCATCCCCAAGAGCTTAATCACCCTAATCCCTACCTGGCCCAGGACCCAGAAACAGAAGATTTAATTCTGTCATTCCCTCTCCTTTGAAATTTACAGTATTTCATAGACCCATTGGGTTTAGAGCTAAAAGGCATTTTAGAGATCAATTAATCCAGTCTGTTCAGAAAAGGAAACCGAGACCAAGAACTTGCTGAAGGTAAGGAACTTGTTGAAAATGACATGAGTAATAAATGGTGTATCTAGAATTCCAACATAATCCTTCTGATTCCAAATTAAGTGTTCTTCTGTTACATGATACCACTTCCCTTCAATGACTATGTATCAACAATTTCTAATGAATTAATTTGTATTAAAAAAAGTGTTTTTTAAAAGTGTTGTAGGATACCACATTTTAAATTGCATAACTTAAGTATGTTTTCTGTGTGACCTTCTGGAGACAATGGCCTATTATTTGATATCTTTTTTTAGTTTTTTTTTTTTTTTGAAATCTAGACCTGTGCTTTCATTGATGCAGAAACTTCCCCCTTTAACCCATGTTTATTAGCAACCATTCTGCAAATTATCAACTTAGTAAGCTGCTTTGGGGTATGGAGAAGTAAGGGACTCATTCTGAGTCAAACATCCAGGGTGTCAGCATCTGGACTTAAAACCAGGACTTTCTGATTTTGAAGCTATCTCTAGGATGAGAATTATGAAACTTTGGGAATTCCTCCAATCACAATAGTGGGTTATCTCTTCCACTCAGGAAGGCTATCCCTCTCTCCAGTTCTTCATTTTTCTTCTTGCTTTTTTTCCATAGATAGGAAAAGTAAGCTTTGTAAGGAATGGCTATTTAAACTCCTTATCTGAATATTATAGATTTGTTTTAAAATTTGAAGAGGTTGCCAAGTGTCCCACGTATAGCAAATACAGTCTCAATGGAGTCAAGTTAATTTCAGACCCTCTGTCAATCATGTTGGCAGATTTCGGTTGTATTAATGTACAGGTCATGCTCTGACACAAAGTCAGAGCCCAACTAGAGTCAAAAGCTCCAACGCTAGGGAAAGCAGGTGAATTGTTTTAAGGTCATTTACCAAAGCACCTCTCCTGTCTATGATTCCTTTGCTTGGCTCACTTTCATAAGTGACTAATTCCACTTGTAAAAATGATGAGTCAATTAAAATATTTTAATCTCTCATGTCTCTAGTTTCTTTCCCTCAAGTAGGAGGGGAATGGTTTGGTTTTGACCACTTACCTTAAAATATTTATCTTAATAGCATTGAACAACTTTAAAAAATACCTTACTATGTTCAATTTTTAGTGCCCTCTTCGTGAAATAGAAATAGGATGTGATTAGGACTTTAGAATGTACCCTATGAATATACTGTCCTGGGTGTTTACAGGCAGTAATGAGGCCCTTTTAGAAACATGTAAGTAGTTAGTATTAAATGTGTTATGGAAATTAAAATGTGTGGTATATTTCTTAAAGAAAATATTAGATTTTCCAGAAGGCCACTCCTATCTGAAGTGAAAATGCCCACTAAAGGAATCAAGCTGTAAATGTGGGCATCAACCCAGAATGCACAAGCTGTACACTGCTCAGGGTGGAATTTTAAAGTCTTGAATATATTTATCTGTTCAGAGAGAAATGAAAACAATAGCAAAGAGGAAACAGGAAAATAAATGTAGCTGTGGATCAAAAAGCAATCTAGCCTGCAATTGCTTCTGCACAGATGAAATCGTTTCTGGTGCCAGATTAACAGTAGGAAAAAAGTCATTTGGATCCTTTGCCACTGTTGTGGTGTAAGAATACTGTGGGCTCCCCGAGGAAAACAAAGGGAAGTGCTTTTCATTTTTGGCCACTGTTTCTGAAAATATACAAGGAATGAGCTGCAAAACAGGGTGACATCAATGGTCTATAAAAATATGACCTTCATTTGCTAGAATAAGAGAAATAAAAGGCTTCCACCAGCACCTGGTGTTTAAGCATTAAAGGAAGTTGTAATGGCAACCCACTCATTTACAATGAACATAATATTATCTTCCAATGTTCCTGCAATGAACAATTTAAAAGCAGTCATTTGGTGAATTGCAGTTGATCTTAGTTAATATAAAGAAAGACCAAATACTCAGAGATAGAATCAATTCTAAGTAATTTAGTAAAATTCAACCTATTTATACATGTTACATTATATCATATTATATTATATTGTCATATTACATCATATCATCATATTATAATGTTATATTATGTGCAAGTACTTTGGACTGAACCGTACCCACTCATGTTTCCCCAACTTCCCAGACAGAACAAAACAGACCAAAACAGAAAGAGGTATATTAGAGAAATTGAAGGACTCTATGACTCTGGAGCAGTTCCATCAATTCTGACATCAGATACTTCTTAAAGGTTCTTCTCATTGACTTGTCAAAGGCAGAAATCTTTCTAAATTATCACCCAACCATGGTCACCATATCTCATGTCAGATGAGAGATGCCAATATGCAACAACAACATCAATAATAAATTACACAGCAGAAAGTACATGAATGGATATTTTCATGTAATAGATGGAAGCTGCCTTTTAAAGGCACGGAGGAGCCATGATTCTCACCCTTAATGAAGGAAGCCACATTGAAGAGCTCATTAAGTCACTGAAGAAGATTCTGAAATAGAGAACTCAATTGTGAAGCTTTTCTAATTTTCATCAGTTTGAAATTTTGTTTCAATTTAAAATCATCTCCATCATGTTGTCTGTGTTCCTATCTTTTCAGTGGGATTTAAAGAGAGGTAATCCTGAAATTGTCTGAGATAGCAAAGCTGTTATTCTGATATTACTCCTTTATATTCAACAATCAAAAGACTTTTACACAAGTAGATTAAAAAATACCTCTTTTTGTAATTGAATAAAAAGTATAAGGGTATAAATTTTTTGTCTTCTATAGACAAATATATATAGACCGTAGACTACAGAGACTCACTGAAAACGTCTCAGCAACATTCAAGCAGCAAATATAGCAGCAGGGTTGATATGTACCTTATCCTGTTTCCATATTAATTAGATCTCTTTGGTCAAGTCTCTATTTTCTACACCTTATGAATATTTGGGATGTTATTATTTTGACATATTATTATTTCCACTTTTTTCTGTTCACCTTTTTTTCAGTCATATCTGACTCTTCGTTACCCCATTTGGGGTTTTCTTGGCAAAAGATCCTGGAGAGGTTTGCCATTTCCTTCTCCAACTCATTTTACCAATGAAAAAATTGAAGCAAAGAGGGTTAAGTCACTCACCCAGGGTCACAAAAGCTACTAAGCAGCTGAGGTTGAATTTGAACCAAGAAAGATAAGTCTGCTCTGTCTACTGTGTCACTCAGCTGTCCTTCTTTCCACTATAGTTTGTGTTTATTTGATGTGCCAAATGACAAGTATCTGTAAACTACAACTTACAGTCAATTGCATGTTAATGTGTTACTGATTCACTAGTTGTGACAATAACTCTACACTGGTTTTAACTATCCTTTTGTCTGGACGCCATTTGGGGACAATTGCAAAATGATTGACCAGAAAAGGTGATTATACAACATAGCCATTCCCCAAAAGTATAATTAGTTAGACTATATAAGTATTAAACTAATGACCTCAGCTTTGGTAAAAATCAGACTAACCAAAGGTACAAGAATGCACAAAGTATTGATGATTTTGAAATATGGGGACCTAGAGCCCTAGAAATTCTCCTCATCAATACCAATTTCATGTTTGTGACTTAAAAGATGGGTCCTAGGGTGTTGCCTGAGAACATGTTGACTAATAATGTGCATGAGTACACACAACCAATAGGAGCAGATTAAGTATTTTAGATCAGGTCTTTCTCAGATCAGAAGTCTTACTCCTCAAACCACAAATATTTAAGAGTAAAATTTAAGAATAATTTAAGAATAAAATATTGTCTACACTTTATTCCTCACTTTTCCTCCTACCGCAGTATTGAAGGAGAAAAACAGTAGTAATATCATTGGTAAGACTAAGAAGTCATAAAAACATGTTTTTATTTCCTTGAACATACATGTTCAATCATGAATCCTTCCATCCTTCCAAATGAAAACATTTGTTCACTCGCTCACTCATTCATTAAAGAATTAAAATCTTAAGAATCTGTTTGTTCTTCAGTTCTTAAGAAACAGTTCTTGAGAACTTTCTCTGTGTAAAGCACTCAAGTGATCAAAAGGTGGAAATGTGTTTATTTTTATGTTACTTCTCTATTACATGGACTCCATTGATGGAATTTATTTTTAAAATGACTTCTAAATACTCACCTATTTTCATCCACTTAATCTCTTGCAGAAAACAAGAGGATTTCTTGTAGTATCTTCAACTTTGTTGCCCCATCATAGAAGCTTAAACTTGGAAGAGATAGTGGAGATTATTTAGTGCAGTTCTCTCATTTTTACACATCAGGAAACTGAGGTCCTAGAGTGAGTAAGTGATTTGTATACAGTCAAGTAGCAGTCCAAATGCCAAATCCATGTCCTCCATCTCTGAACTCACTATTCCACATATTTCCACATCTCTGCTCATTGCTTTCAAACCCTACTTGTTAGTATACCCTACTAAGTAAATATAAGACTTCCATCATGTGATACTGAGGAGAGGATCTATCCATGGTAAGATATGTACCTTTGGCACATCATTTATCTGCTCTATTGCTCAGCTTCTTACACACAATATATTTCACAGATGTAAGATTAACAATATATCGAATAAACTTTTTTGTTGCTATTTGAAATTTAGTACTAAGTACACGTTTTGTTTTGTTTTAGGGTCAACGTTTTTATAATTGCCCTCTATCTCAAATTTTGTTTTTCTCCTTTTGAGACTTCATAACGTGTAAATTCAAGCAGGCAGAAAAAATTAATCATTTTAGCAAATAACTTATTCATTGTTTCCAGTGCATTCATTCTTTCCTTTCTTCTTTTCTAGTATTACACAGATTAAATTTAAAAGTATTGTCCTGAAGACCACAATAAATTGTAGTGGTGTATCCTCTGTCTTTTACAAATTCGTTTAATTTGTATAATGTGTGTATGTATGTATGTATATATATATATGTATATATGCATGTGTATATATATACATATATGCATGTGTATATATATATATACACACATACATACAGGCATATATATGTACACACATATTTTTATATAGTAGCCATAGCAGCTTCTCACCTTTATGGAATCTGGTCCTATAGATAATCCACATGAGAATGACCAGAAGGTTAGTACCAACTGGGCTAAGATAAAATGCAAATTTAGATTGGAACAGGGAGAGGAATGGGAATTTAGGTGTGAAGGAGGCTAGGGAAAACAAGATTTAGAGCATCGTAGCAGTGTGAGATTTCTTCATTTAAATAGCTTATTATGTTTCCATTTTGATGACTCTTTTTTCCCACACTATGCTTTCTTAACACTTTTCTACAAATAAGAAAGTGTGTTTTTCTGCACCTCTAAACTAATGATTCCTCACTCAGCAAGGCTTGCACTTATTAGAGCTTTTTATTGCCTCTTTGCTTAAAGAAGTGTTGAACTCGAGCAGGTAGGAAAATCCAGAGAGGAAATTATTTAAAAATATTCATAATGGAATACAGAGATGAAAAACAAGCTCCTATCTTTTCGTTCTCCATAGATACATCAAGATTCCCCACATTGACTATGTACTATAGAACTGGCTGGAGCTGCTCTTGGTCAAGGCTATCTCAAAATAGTGACTATAAGCCTGAAAGTGACAGAAGCATGTGAGATATTTACAATATAGAAACAGAGAAGAATTATTCCATTCCCTTTAACAAAACTAGTGAAGAAAAGTGGTCTTTTTCCCTAAAGATCACCTTTATTACCTTTCAAGTAATGTTTCAGACAACTTAAACATAAGGAAAATATTGCTCATTTATTTTGACACTGAAAAGTGTGTGTGTGTGAATGTAATTGTATAGCATCCTATAGATGACATTGGAGGTCTTGCTATTTTCTATCTTTCCAAGAAAAAAAGCTATAAAATAATCATTTTCCTGCTTGCTCTCCTTGTTGATAGACTTCTGCACAGACACTTGTGCGGAAGAGGCTATACTGAGTTTGTGCAAGGCCAATATGATGTGTGTTATTCTTTACAAGAGGAGCCTGGAGTGTGCCAAATATTATTAACTAGGCAATAGAAATATCACATTCTAACTTTTCCACTTTTTATAAAATGTCTTCCTTAAGTCTTCAAGTCCTAGCTGAAAAGTTTGTCATGTCTTTTAATGTGATTTTGAATTTCAGTCAATGGTATTTCAAATTGAATTTTCTCAGTTACTATAGTCTGGGTTCAAATTCCACCAATATCTGTGCAACCGTGGACAAGTAACTTAAACTCTCCAGGCCTCAGTTTCCTTATATGTAAAATAAGGGAGTTGCTCTAGATGATTGCTCAATTCTTGCTCAGTTCTAAGATTCTATGTTTAACAATTAGTGCTACATAAAATGGAATAAATTTCCTCACAAGTCCGTAAATTACCATGCCTTGAAGTGAGGTAACCATTTGTCAGGAATGCATGGAGAGAATTTCTGCATCTGGCAGAGGCCTGGAGTCCATGAACTCTGAAACATTCTGAAACTCTAAATTTTTATGATTTTAAGTACTTCATGAAATCCTTATGCCTATCATATTTGGAAATCCCCTAATTTCATTCAATTCTGCCTTTATAAGTATTTATTAGACCCTTACTATGTATCTGCTTAATCTTAGATATATAAAGAAAAAGAAAAAGCATTTCTTGAGGATTTTGGAGTGAAATGAGGGAGATGACCCATTAAGTAAATGCAAAATACATACTGCGTAAATGGAAGGCACTAGCAGTAGGGGGACTAAGGAATGAGCATATTTTTCATTCTTTGAACATTAATCTCTAGCTAAATATACTTTCTAGGATTTTGAACTTATGACAAATAAATGCCTTTTAGAGAAACAACCACAAAATAACATACTGACAGACTTACACATCTTCATATTACTACTCCTGATTCATCACAATTTCTGTTATTGATGATGTCGTGTCTGACTCTTTGTGATGTCATTTGGAGTTTTCTTGGCAAAAGATACTGGAGTGGTTTTTCATTTCCTTCTCCATCTCATTTTACAAATGAGAAAACTCAGGATTAAGTGACTTGCCCAGGATCACACAGCTAGTAAGTGTCAGAATCCAGGTTTGAAGCCACCTTGCTGCCCCAAATTTCTCTAACATGCCACAGAAATATCTTCACTCTGGAAGTTCATTTTGTCCCTTGACTTTTCATCCCCTTCATGAACATTGCTTCTTCTTCTTCTGATTAACTCCTTTCTCCCTGAACTTCCTTAGTAAGGATACCCAAGCCTGTCATGTCTCCACTCTTCTCCAAGTTAGACTCTTAACACTGGACTTCCTCTATCATATCCCTCTTTCTTCTGCTTTTCAACTGCATTTTATGTCGTATCATCATATTAAAATGTAAGCTCCTCGAAGGGAGGGTTTTTTTCTTTTTGCTTACGTTTGTATTTCTTGCACTTAGCACATAGTCTGGCACATAAATAAGATTTTAATAAATACTTGTTGATTTGACTTAAAGAAAAAATAACAACATTAATGCAAACTTTTGTCTGAGGCCCAACACCTAATGGAAATTTGTGTTCCAGTTGACTATTTAGTCTTTGGCTTTTGTCACACATATTAGAACTTCTAACAAAAAATTATGTGTTTAAATCCTATTGGATACACAATTAATGTACACCATACCCAGTGGAACATTTATGAAGCCCTTACTTTCCCTTTTTCCTATTCAGTGATTTCTAAATAAGGGACAAGGCATCCTCCATTATATACTTTATATGCATCACTATATGAACGTTATGTGAGAATCACATCAACAAATGCAAACTCTTCATTCATGCAAAAAGTAAGCAAACAAACCAAAAAACTCTGTCTGATTTATTGACTTACTCCCGCAGGAACTACTAGTCCACAGTATTCCCTAAATTTTACTTTGACTTAATTATTCTTTATGCTCCACTGCCTTGAGACTTACCTCTTGAAATCCTATCTGTTCTACATCTGTTACCTGTCTTTTAACATATTTGGACAATCCCTAGCTTATCATAGTCTCATAGTTTCTAACATAGTCACATGTGCTTAGCACAATACTTGGCACATAGTAGGTGTTCAATAAATACTTATTGATTAATTATACCTGTATTTACAATTAACCAGACACATCTATTTTAAGGGAATGATTATCTCTGGGAACTATCTAGATTTACCTATATGGCAGTGCCACAGTCTTTGTGGTGTCTTTTAGGTTTTTTTTTCCAGTTGTGCACCATTTACACTGATATTCTTTAAGGGCCCCCTCTGAAGATGTTGTAATATAGAACAAAGTTACATATCCCCAATAAAGGTTTAGAGAATAAAATAATAATTCCAAATTCTCCTTAATATCCTTTCTAATGTGAAATAGAGGTACATGTACAAATTAATTCCCCTCCCAAAAAGCACTATCTCATAGGACTCCATATTAAAAATATCGAGTTCTACCAACAGTCTTGAATAATACTTATATCCCTTAGAAACAATAAGGTCATCCCTAGATAACTTCATTTACAAAGTAATCTCTTAATCCTCAGGGCTTTTATTAGATAATCTTATTAAAACCCTGTACTTAAAAAAAAAAAAATTACCTGGTAGACACACTTCTGTTGTTGAGATCCTCTGCACTTACCTAGAAAAGTTCTCACATGACAGACATACATTTACGTCTTGGCCCATACTCAAATACTTTTCTCTTCTCAATGACCCATAAGAACATGTGGTCTACTGGCACAGTTTGAGAAATACATAGTCACCTCCACACTATAATGAGGTATCAGAGTAGGCCTTTAGTGGAGGTGGACTATATTTAACATTATTAAAATGTTCTCCTTATTAAGTTATAAAGAGCTAAAAGTTCCTCTTTATGTTTTGTTTTAGGACTTGAATGCCACTGGCTAAGGGGAATTCCAAAATATTTTTATTGAGATGTTATCCAACAGCTCTTGAGTGCAGTCCAATAATTTTCTCCAGTGAGATTCTTTGTTGAAGAAGAAAGAATTTGCCTGTGGCATTGGGACTCAGATCATTAAATTTATTGAATGATATTTTTCTTTGTGGTTGTTATTTAATTTATTAAACCAGCATCAGAATAAGCCTACGTTGACATGTTAAAGGGGGAAAGGGGGAAAGTCTATTCTGAGAGAAACATTTTTGCCTAAATAATGTTTTTATTTTTTTAGGTACAAAGTATTTCCCCCCTCCCCATCAGATTTCATGACATTGGCACCTTACTTTAAGTTCATCTTTCTTACTGAAAGAAATACTTCACTGAGAAAAACTCAAAAACCAGTTTTTCAAAAGACTTTAGAATGAAGAGACAGCACTGACAAACCCCTTCCTTTCATAATCGTGTGTTCTCATCTAAGCCAAGAAGTCTGAAAAAGTTTCTACTCAGTTCCATGATTCTGTGTAATTTGATCATGAGGGTATATACACACTCTCATATTATGTTTCAAGTACTTATCTGTCACAGCTTAGAGGGAAAAGTCTTGAGACTCTCTTTATAGACATGTGTTAAGCTATCTATTGACTCTCCCCACTTTTATGACCTCCCCAAAGCAGTCTTTTCACCTTGGAGATACCTCCACTCCTACAGCTCTCTCCTTTGATTGATGGATTTCTGACCTGAAGTACTATTTCATGAATATCTTAGCCATCCATCTGCACTTTTCTTGACTCTCCAGAGTTTTCTGTTTCCTCCCTTTGTTCTTTGTCCCCCACGTGGGATTTCTCTGCCTTCCAGATCTCTTCTATGTATTGTCTTCCATTAAATGTAAGCTTCTTGAGGGTAGAATGTTGTCTTTTTGGTTTTTATTTTTATTCCAAGCCTTGGATCAAGGTCTGAAATACACTAAACAAACTTAGTAAAAAATACTCTCTGTCTTTCTTTCTGTCTCTTTCTATTTTTGTCTCTCTATCTGTCTCTATCTTTCAGGGTCTGTCTCCATCCAGGAAATTGACAGATGAGAAAAACACATTTTGATAAACAAAACATTTCCTTACATTTCTTTTTAACTTTGAGAATATCTTATCCTTCACCTTCTGTTCTGTAGAATGTAATTAAAGTATAAATTCTTCTTTGACTATTTTTTGTTTTGCTAACTAGTTACTATCCCTTTTCCCAGTTATTTAATGTTCATAGGATATTAACAGACATAGAAATGTAAATGAGAACAATCCTAATGCTTTACCACAAAGTCAGCAAATTAGTAAAGATGAAAAAAGGAATAGACAATGTTGTAAGAATTGTGGAAAAATAGGCACTAATGCAGTGTTGGTATAGTTGAGAATTGGTGCAACGATTTTGAATTATGCAAACAAAATGGCAAAGATGTTCAAGTCCTTTGACCACTGATTTCACACCCACACACACACACACACACACACACACACACACACAAAACAAAACAACATATATACCCCACATAAAACAAAATATTTATGCTTGCATTTTTTTTTGTAGCAAAGAACCAGATATAAAGTAGATGACTTTCAATTAGACCCAAATGTCTTTTGTTTCGGGAACGCTTTTTTTTCTTTTTTATCTCCAGCAAAGGACTTTATTCATCTTTCTTTCTTTTAGAATTTTATTTTTATTTTTCCCCAGTTACATGTGAAAAACAATTTTCAACATTTTTTTAAAAAACTTTGAGTTCCAAATTCTCTCCCTTCCTTCCTCTCCACACTGAGAAGTTCAATATAGGTTGTATATGTGTAGTCATTTCCGTAACAGTCATGTTGTGAAAGAAAACAAACAAAAAAAAAGCTTCAAGAAAAATAAAGTTAAAAGTGAGTATGCTTCAATTTGTATGCAGACCACAATCATTTCTTTCTCTGGGGATGGACGGCATCTTTCATCATAAGTCCTTCAGAGTTGTCATGGATCTTTATATTGCTCAGAATACCTAAGTCATTCGCAGCTGATAATCTTACAATATTGCCATTACTTAGTTCCCAGTATATTTCACTTTGCATCAGTCCATGTAAGCCTTTCCAGGTTTTTCTGAGAGCGTCCTGCTCATCATTTCTTATAGCACAATAGTATTCCATTATAATCATATAGCACAGGTCGTTCAACTATTCCCCAATTGATTGGCATCCCCTCAATTTCTAATTCTTTATCCCCAGAAATGAGGGGCTATAAATATTTTGGTACAAATAGATCTTTTTCCTTTTTCATCTCTTTTAAGATTCAGATCTAGTAGTGATATGGATAGGTCATAGAACATGCATGGTTTTATAACTTTTTGCGACCAGTTCCAGATTGCTCTACAGAATAGTTGAATCAGTTCACAACTCTATCAACAGTGGATTAATGTTGCATTTTCTTCACATCCACTCCAGCATTTGTCATTTACCTTTTCTGTCCTATTAACCAATCTAATAGGTATGAAATAGTTCCTCAGAATTATTTGAATTTACATTTTTCTAATCAATAGTGATATGGCTATAGATAGATTAAATTACTTCATCTGGAAATTGATTATATCTTCTGATCATGAGGAATGATTCTTAATTTTGTAAATATGACTCATTTCTCTATGTGTTTGAGAAATAAAGCCTTTATCAGAGAAACTTGCTTCAAAATATTTTTTACAGTTAATATTGCTCACTATATTTCTCTCCATCTTATCTTCTGCCTCCATTTATTCTATATTCTCTCTTTTCACCCTGTCTCTCCTCAAAAGTGTTTTGTTTCTGACTACTCTCTCCCCCAAAATGCCCTTCTATTTGAGTCTGGCAACACTGATGACTATATTAACTGTCCATTCCAGACTTAAGAGCTATTCCACAGGTAGAATAGATAGAATTTCAAAACTCAGTAGCTTTTGAACAGCTGGAGATAAAAAGGAGTATCAAAGATTACTATGTGACTGAAAGAATAATGGTAGAGCCTGTGTGTTCATCCTTCATTTTTGAAGAAGATCATGACATCAGAAAAATGATGACATGGCTTGCACTTGACTTTGTTTTGAGTGAGGGAGGGCTGTGCAAAACCTCACTTTCTCCTCCTGAGTTATCTGGGTCCAGTGACCAGATATTCATCAGGATGACTGGAGATGGCCCAGGATGTAATGGGAGACCTTGGCCTTTTTAGGCTGGCCTTTTGAGGTACTCACTTAGAGGGAGGTAATGCCCATTGAATGAATAGACTTCTTTAAGAAGTAGTCAGGGAGTGACTCTTTTAATAAACAAAAGGAAAATAATTAAATCAATAGATAAGTTAAGGAGTGAGACAGGATTTGAGCAGACAGGGAGCTTGTTTTCAGCAATGTTGAGTTGTAGATGTCAATCATACATCCAGTGAGAACTGTTCAGCAGACAAATGGGGATTTGAAACCAGAATTCCTTGTAGATTTGAAAATCAGCTTCATGGAGGTGAGAGTCATAACAAAGGGAGATGACTGAGAGAGAAGACATAAATTTAGAGGACATACATGTTTAAAAGATAGTTTAGAGTAGAATAGAAGAGGACTTGGTATTTTTATTTTTCAGTTGTAAAAGGTTGGACTGAAGGATCTCTCAGGTCCCTTCCAGACCAAAACCTGGTGATCTGCTATTTGTAGGAAAAGCAGAAGGAGCCAATAAATAGGAAAAGAACTGAAATGTATTAGAAAGAGGGGACAACTGATGGGGAAAGATAACAAGTAATAGGAAGGAAGGGGATAACTGTGATTAAGGCACAGGGTAGAAAAAAAGAAAGATAAAAATATGTTGCCTTCCTTAAACTGTCTCAATAATATGAGGTCATTAAGTAAATGAGAAGAAAGAGAGGGTAGATTTGAGGACTTGAGAGAAATTTTAAAACAGTCATTGTAGGGAATAATTGAAAGATTCTAAGAGATTGATTGGTTTCAATGCAACAATAAAGATGTAATTGAGAAGATAGCATTGATTTGTGGAGGACCCAGTTGACATAGTTTCGTGATTTCCTTCACCAGAATCCGCAAGTTCTAAAACAGGAGGAAAGGAAGTTAGTAGCAAAAGTAACATATGGTTCATTGGTAGCAAGGGGGAAAATGATACATGGTAAAGGAATCAAGGAAAAAGGAGAAAGCATTGTATACCTTAGAGATTCATAAGTAGAATTCTAAGGAATCATAGAAGTCATCTAGCCTAACCATATTCATTTTACAGATGAAGAAACTGAGAGACTAGGAGATTGTAACTTACTCAACATCATACAGGTAGTAAATGACAGGACCAGAATTCAAATCTAGATTCTCTGACTTCGCATCCTGCCCTTTTTCATAGGGAAGTTATTTTAAAATATTTAATGGGAAAGAACACATAAAATGTTTTTTATAAGCCCATTGTACAATTCAATAGCCATTAATGATATTTGTCAGAATACTCTTTGGACTATCCTTTCTTGGTTCTCTCAGATTTTAAGCTATTGAGATAAAGTGTATTGACTAGGTGCAAGAAAATTACACAGAATGGTACATGCTCTATAATCCCTTTCACACCATGACACCACCCCCCACTTTCCACCCCTGTTATTCATTCTTTGTAGGACTTGTCACTCTTCTAGTTCCTTAGAAATACTACGTTGAAGGCCAGAGGAAGGGGTTACATTTTGATTTCTTTTACCTCCCTTGATTCTCTCCTAGCTCTGAGTCTATGTTTTTGAAAAAAAGTCATCATGGAAAAGGGTATTTCAAGGGTGACAGCAAAAAACAAATGGCTGATGAACCAGCGATTGGATTCATCATATTTATAAAGACAGTAATTGTAGCCTCTTCATGAAATGTGGGGCTTAGTCATTGCCTACGCCCACCCTTAACAGTGGGCCTGAAATCCAGCCTTAAATTTCTTTTGCATTAACTCTACTCAAAGATAACGATTACCATTTAACTCTGAGGTTACATAATCCTGGTGAAATTTTAATGTGGACATCTTGCATTAACTTTCTTTCCTTTAACAACAACAAAAAAAGGAAAAAGGTGGCCCCTAAATAAATGAAACTCAATTTCACGGCACATTATCTCTCTCAATTCTTTCCTCACAGCTTTCATTTTCATTAAAATCACAGACAACCATAAATTAATAATTACTTCAGGTTGACTAAATGCAGGCCATACTATTTAGCTCTCGTTTTCTTACAGTGGCCCTTCTTGTTCATGCTGGAAAAATGTTAATTTAGATAATGTGGCTTGCCCCTTGTCATATAATTCTGTTTTGCAGTTTCACTGATCTATAATGGTCTGTTCTTATTAGATAGTATTAACTTTATCTTTTGTTCAATCAAGCTTTGCATTTTGCTCTGAAGACAAGTTGTGAAATCTTGGCTGAAATGTGTTATTATCTGTATATCTATTATACTTCTATCCATCTCATTGTGCTATCTGTGTTTACCAACTGATTTGTGACTCCATGCAGCTGTGAATGTATTGTCCATTAGCTTAAAGTGTGTGACATACTTAAGTTAAGAATGAAGAGATACATGTGTAATTCCAACCTCCTTATAGTTATGATTATTTCGAAATGGCTTTATTGTTGTACAATTTTAAAGGCATAAGCCAGTAGATTCACTTAAATAAAATGTAGCTAAAGTTTCCAGCCCACTCGTATATGAATAATTTCTGATCTTTGAAAACTTCAGATTAACCTTACTAACAGATATTTTATTCTTTACTTAAAACCATGGTCCTTCAGGTGGCTCCATAAGATAGGCTTCTAATTTTTAACAAGATCCACAGGGAATGCAGTTATACAATCATGCATTAGTACACTGAAAATAATAAAATACAGGATATGCTAACAAAAATTGAAACGAACATTTCAGTCACTCATCTTTTTGTTGACAGTTACTCATGAAAAAAGATCCACTTTCTTTAAGACATGTAAAACTAGTTTGACATGAACACAATTGAGCTTCTTCTTAAAATAGCCTCATGTAATGAATTTAGGATGAAAATACTTTGAAATTAATAGATATGGTTGAGTAAGGGCCATGTTGACTGATTCTTTTGGACAAAAGTGAAGAAAAAAGTTCAGCTTCTTGGTTATAAACATACTTATGTAATTTGGTAAACTAGAGTCTCAGTCTTGGCTTTCAGAGAGTAAACCAATTAAGTAATTAAATTGATTATGTAGGTCAGAGATAGGGGTTTTGAATCCACAAAAAAGTATAAATTGGTAGAAACCATTACATGAAACTTCCAACCTCTTTAGGGCATTCCTCAGAAACTTGAAATATTTAGCATCTTTACGTTTTGTGAAGTTTGTGAGTTAAAATTCTTCTATAGCCTACTTTTTTATCCTGTCTTTTGGATTGGTGCACATTCATGCTGCCTTTTTCTCTTAACTATACTATTTTTGTGGTTATTTTTGAATTTCTAACAATTTCTATTTTTCCGTACTTTTTAGGAGTTTTAAAAAATCTTATATACCCAAAGTACACAGCATTTTAATGAGAATGTGTGTGTGTGTGTGAGTATGTGTGTGTGTGTGTGTATGTGTGTGTGTAGTTTTGCGTTCATGGGGCAAGTAGAGGAACAGGATAAAGATTGTATATAGTGCTGAGGCAGTAAAAGTTTTTCTGGGTATGACTATCTATCAGACTATCTCTCATGATTCATAGGATAACAGCTCTCCATTTTACAGCTGTAGAAACTGAGACCCACAAAGGTTAAATGGCATGACCAGTGTCACATACATGCCCTAAACATTGGACACTGTATTTGAACACAGAGTGCCAAACTGCAGGGAACTTGTTTTTTCTACTCAACCACACTTATTCTTTGACTATTTGATGTTTTTGAAGGTGTGCCCATCAAGTACAGTTGCCAAGGAGAGAAAACATATCCCAAGGTAGCGTTGTTCCTGTGTTCCTGATGGAGGGGCTGCTGTTAGAGATGGCAAGCTCCAGAAATGACACAATTTCACAAAGAATGGACCTGGGGCAAGTGGAAGAATGACATTTTAGTACAAACAAATTTAGTACAAGAACAAAGCCTCTCAATTCAGAACATTTTAAAAGAGATTATAAATGCACTCTCAATTGCTCCATAAGCCTTGTATGACCCCCTACCCCACCCACTCAATACCTCATAACCACATTATATTAAGCCCCAAGATCAGATCACACGGTGTTTGACTTTCCTGTCATTTCTGTGACCATTTAACATTAGTTACCCCATGTCATCATTGCTGATAGCTACATCCTGAGGATTTTCTATGTTTCTTATTTGGACATAAATAGGCTCTGAAAAGCACCCCATAATTTGAAGAATCCCAGAAGAAACATTTGTAATTGCTATAGTCTTAAAGCAATGCAATTTAAAATTGATCTGGTAATCTCATTTCCTTCTTTGCACCAAAGTTTGGCTCTTCTCACTGTAAATATTATTTTGCGCATACCAACACATTAGTATTTTGAATAAGATTTTTTTTGCCTAATTAGGAAACTGAATTTTGTCTTCAAACAAGTAAGTTCTAATATTCAGAAAATAAAGAGGTGCCAAATTCTGATACATTTAAACTTTCCCCCCTCCCCCCAAAAAACATTTTTGTGTGTTGGAGAGGAAAGATAAGAAAAAAAGACTTTATTATCATACTTTAACTGAGTTAGGGCAAGGAAGCATGGGGAAATCAACAGGCAAATTTTATTTTATTTTTCCCTTTGTTTCCCAGCCTAAGCAAATGGGATTTGGGGATGGATGGTGGATGAGCAAAACAGTCTGGAGGGATTCCAAAAATTAATCAAGCATCCAACTTTACAGTTCTTTGTTTTTCTAAGAGCACTTAGTTCTTGTCCAGCTTAAAATAAACTTTTACAAGAAACCTTAAAACTAAGAAGCAGCTACTGTACTTTGTAGATCAAAATTTTCCAAATATTAATAGTCGTGCCATAGACCCTCCTGAACTATGTGCAAAATAACCCCCAAACGTTTCATCAACATGATATAGCTGTTACAAAATCTGGAAATACAAAGGGTACCATAAATTACTATGTGTGTATCTTACTACCCTTCACAGAGTAGCTCATTTTATTCTGGTTATATGACCTAAAGGAGTTATTTAGTGCAGAGTGGAAGGGGAAAAAATCTGAGCAGGAGTTAAGCAATTTGTGTTATAATGTTAAATTGTGAGAAAAAGGCCATAATGTCAGCTACCCAATGACTGATACTACTAAGTTTCAAGACCATAACTTGCATTTTATGAAATCTTAGAACCCTTTTTATGGAGATCAATAACAGAAGGGACCAGACACCCCCCTAGCTATGTGAACATGGCCAAGTCACTAAACTTTATCAGTCTGAGACTTGATCTACAAAACAGACATGATCAACTTTAAAGTACTTCTTCACAAAGTTCATGAGAGGAAAACGCTTTAGCACGTTAGAGTGCTACATGAACATGAAATAGAATTATATACATTATTATTTTCCCTTCTTGTATTTATGCAAAAATATGAATAAAAATGAAGGAAAGTTTAGATGGGTGGCAGTCTATTCTTTGGCGAAAATAGCTGCATTCAATATATCATTGGATATATTGAAACTCCATTCCCTTATTAATTGTAAACTCCTAGAAGGCAGGCTGTTATTCTCTTTTTTTTACAACCCAGCAATTAGTTTAGTGTCTATTACATGGTAGATTCTTTTTTTCCCTTTTTTCATATTAATTTTATTTATTTTCAGTGTTCTACAATCACTACCATATAACTTAGATATTTTCCCCCTACTTCTCCCCTCCCTCCCCTCTCCCTCCCTGAGATGGAATACAGTTTTGTATAGGTTCTACACATACATTCCTATTAAATACTTTTTCACTATATTCATGTGTAGAAGAATTAAAATGAATGGAAGAAATCTTATAACAAACGAAAATGTAATAGACAAAAAAAATGATCTGCTATATTCTGCGATTGATTTCCATAGTTCTTTCCCTGGATGAGGAAGTCATTTTGCCTTAAAAGACCATTGGGAATTTTTTTTAAGTCCTTGCATTGCAATGAAGTTCCAAGTCTACCAAAAAAAGCTCTCGCACACCATAGTCATTGCTGTGCACAAGGTTCTCCTGGCTCTACTCCCTTCGCTCAGCATCAGATTATATAAGTCTTTCCAGGCCTCTCTGAAGTCTTCCTGTTCATCATTTCTTATAGCACAATGGTATTCCATCACATTCATATATCATAATTTATTCAGCCATTCCCCAATTGATGGGCATCCCCTTGATTTCCAGTTTTTGGCCACCACAAAGAGAGCTGCTATATATTTATGTTCATGTGGGGCCCTTTCCCATTTTTATGATCTCTAGCATACAGTCCTAGAAGCAGTATTGCTGGGTCAAAGGGCATGCACATTTTTGTAGCCCTTTGGGTATAATTCCAAATTGCTCTCCAGAATTGTTGAATCAGCTCACAGCTCCACCAACAATGTATTAGTGTTCCAACTCTCCCACATCCTCTCCAACATTTATCATCTTCCTGTTCTGTCATATTTGCCCATCTGATAGGTGTGATATGGTGCCTCAGAGTTCTTTTGATTTGCATCTCTCTAATCAAAAATGATTTAGAGCATTTTTTCATATGACTATAGATACCTTTAATTTCTTCCTCTGAAAATTGTTCATATCCTTTAACTATTTATCAATTATAGAATGACTGTATTTTTGTACATTTGACTCAGTTCTCTATATTCTAGAAATGAAGCCTTTATCACAAACATTAGCTGTAAAAATTCTTTCCCAGTTTTCTCTAAATCTTGGTTGCATTGGGTTTGGTTGTACATGGTAGATTCTTGGGAAATGCTTGATCACTTTACTTTAATGCCAACTACCTATTGGATATTTCATACTGGATGCCTCAGGAACACCTCAAACTTGTGTCCAAAAAAAAATATCTCCTTTCTCCCTCCCTGTCAATTCTCTTCCAAAATTCTCTGTCAGATCAAAATATTCCTTCACTTCTTAATTTCCTTCATCTCTCATAACCAATCAATTGCCAACTCTTATTCATCCTACCTCCAGAGCATCTCATACAGTTGTCCTGTCAGACTATTGCAAAACCTCTTCATTGCTCTTTTTGAGCCAGTTATCTCGTCTCTCCAATTTATGCTCCATACAACTGCCAAACTGATAACCAAAGCACAGGTTCTGCCATGTCATTCTCCCCTTCATCAATAATGCACAATAATACCTTACTACCTGTAAGAATCAAATACAACTTCCTCTGTTTGGCAGTTAGAACTCTTAACAACCTGGCTACCACCTTTCTAAGTTAACTCATTCCTCCTATTCATGGAGTTCAGTAAAAATATCCTTCTTGATGTTCTCCAAACAAAACATTCTACCTCTCATCTCTATGATTTTGCCCAGGCTGTTCTCTGTACTTAGAATGAGCTCCATGTTCACTCTTACCTTTTAGAATCCCTTCTTAAAAAGTCAGTTCAAATGACACTTCCTTCATAAAGTCTTTCTCTATTACAAAGCTGCTAGCTCCTGTCCCCACCAAATTATCTTGAATTTATTTTATAAATGTGTATATGCATATATATGCATATTTTTGTGCATATGTATGTATGTATTTGCATGTTTCTATTTGTACATGTTGTCTCCACTAAAGTTAGGAAATGTTTCATTTTTTTCTTTATTCAATTACCTATCACAGGATCTGACATGTAGAAACTATATTAAAAAATTCTTAAGAATATTTGATTGATTGATTTTTATCTTAGGATAATATTGTCATATGTCTTTGGTCACTTTAACTCATTTATGGTGAATATTCTAACATAAGAACTAACAAGAACCGAATGCAGCAATAAATATTAAATATTCATATTTTTCAATAGAATGAAAAAACACTTAGGACTAAGAATGAGTTATTCTCACAGTCTAGTAAAGAAATACTCATATATTTTGTGAGGAGTTATTTTTCATTTTCTTTTAGACTTGGAATCTTATAGAGTAGGAAGACAGATATCTAGACTTTCTAGAGCTCATAAGAAAATCTTATAGAGTAGAAAGACAGATATCTAGACTTTCTAGAGCTTATAAGAGATGTAGATTGGAGAGTCATCTGCATGGAGTTTTTGAGTGAATGAGATTCTCTAAAGAAAAATGCAAATAGAGAAGAAAAGTCAAGAATGGAACCTTTGGGAACACCCTTACCTTTAGGAATCAGCAAGAAAATGAAAGGAAATGAAAGGAAACAGTTTTTGAAGAGGTATTGGAGGTAGATAATCAAGAAAATATGGCATCTATGAAGGCAAAGGATGAGAAAGTATCTGGAAGTATGAAGTGGTCAATTGTGTTCAAAGCAACAGAATGTCAAGGATAATGAGGTCTTAAAAAGTCCATTGGATTTAATCAATGGAACATAATTGGTGATCCTTGAAGAAACAGCTCCAGGGAAGTCATAGGAGTAGAATTCTAATTGTGATGTGTTGCTTCTTATGGTCAGAGATTTCCTCAGAAAACAGTTCTACTAGAATCAAGGAAATTAAACTGATTTAACAAAAATTGTAAGGGAAACTGACACCTGTGCAAAAAACCCAAAGCACAATGTGATGACTGCAAAACTCCAACTACTGGGAATTGTTTCAAACTCTGGGGAAGGTTCCATATGAATAAGTAATTATTAATAATCTTGCAGTCACTCATTCCAGTAACAATAATTTCAGGGATTTTTTTTTCTCCCTTTTTTCAGTTCTCTTAAGATTGCATCCTTAGATGCATTTAAAATAATGTTGCCTCTCCTGTGCAAAATCCTTCTAGTCCAGGAAGTTTCCAACATGACTTTCTTTAGTTTCAGGTCCACTTCTTCACATAACACATTGGCCTGTCATGTTAGAGTCCAAATATGGAAGCTCCATTTTATTTACTGAGGAAGAGAGTCTAATATTGATGGTAGAGAAAAGTAGACTGTTGCGCATTACCAGTGGAAAATTGTGTTAAAAACAGAAAGAAGTCTGCATCAAACATCAGAGAGATCAGAAAAGTAGGTTATTCAGTCATATAGTGAAAACAAACAATAGTCAATAAGACAGCTGAACTATATGCATTAATGTATCTTCAAGACGTAAATGAAGAGGGGGAACTGCATGTAGAATTAAGTTGGCATACACAGAAAAGAGTGACACAAGAAGTAATCAGGAAATTATGGCAATACAGATAAATAGAGGAAGATACAAACATATGAGAACAATCTGGAAGTAGCTATTTGAAGAAGCAAGTATAACACTCTATTCTAGAGCTGTGGGTTTGAGAAGAGGAGCAGTCTAAAAAGGAGAGTGTTGCAAGAAACATGATATCATTCATCAATCATCAATGAACATTTATTAAATACCTGCTATTTCATTGCTAGGCACTATGCTAGAGGCTGGGTATGTAAGTACAGGAATGCAGCAATTTCTCATCACAATCAGGGAGATAAGACATTTATATTAATATATGGCATAAATATAATTCAAATACATTATAAAAATACAAAGGAATTAAGACAAGGTGGTTCGGGAGGGAAGACACTAACAGCTGAGGGCCGAAGTATATCAAGAAAAATTTCATGCAGAAAATTCTGAGGCAGAGATATGCACAAGGGAGAATAAAATTTCTGAGAATACTATGAATTGGGAATGCTTGAATGTCAAGTTCTGTAATTGGTACAAATGAGTGAGTCAGGATTCTTTGCTAGTAAATAAGACCCTAAAAAAATATGTTTTGGGGCAAGGACAATCCAAAAGGATATATTTCCCCAATGATATATTGAATATCATATAAAAATATCCATTGGGTAGTATTAAGATTCACATTCTCCACTGCCTCATCCTCCATACACAGAACCACAGTAGGAGGAAGCACCACTCAGACACCAAGAATTTACTAAATGCCTATTATAAGCTCAATATTGCCCCAGGTTTTTGGGGGGCGTTACACAAAAAAATAAGAGGTATGGTTCTTGATGAACAAGGAGTAATATAGACACATGGTTCCTGAAGTAAGGGGGCCTTCCTCTCTAAAGCAGGGCTTTAGAGTGAGTCTGAATGAACACTGATGGATAGGTTGCAATTTATCTCACAGATCTCATTACCTAATTTTTACTCCCAAACCTATGGCTCTTCTAAACTTCCTTATTTTGGTCCAGAGTACCACTATCTCACTTTTACTCATTCTATATACTGAAGTAATTGCAAGTCTTGTCCTTTCAATAGCTAATATATGTTGTATTTAGGTTCCCTTTTCTCTACTGACACAACCATCCACCACCCAAGTTCACACTGCCATCATCTTTTTTTTAGATTCTTAGAATAATCTCCTAATTTTCCTCACTCCTTCTAGTCTCTACCTACCACAATGCATCCTTCACACACCACCAACATAATTTTCCATCTACACACAGAGAAACATGGTCCCTATTCAAAAATTATGACCCATTATTTGATGGTTTTGCTGTGTATCTTTCACTTTTAAAAGTATCTTAAATGAAGAAATTCACTTGCTTGGCTAGCTACATTGATCAAATTAACTGAACAATTAATTACTAACAAGCAATTATTATTTAAAATTCCATTCTATCCCTCAGGACATACACAAGGATGCTTCAAAAATAATGAAGCATATTCAATCACATTGCTTCACTAGAATATGATTATTAATAATATTTATTTGAAGCAAAAGGGGGTGTATTATTAATAAATAAATTATACATTTACAAAATATTTATTCACTTTTCCCTCATCCATTTAAAGGTCTATTTTATAATGGACTTAATGTAGTGGCATAATAATTATATATATGTATACATATGCAGATACAAAATTTATACATATGTATCAGGGATGCATTATCATTACTTTAAATTTATAGGATGTTAGCAAAAAAGTCTGGAGATTATTTTTCTAGTCAGTGAGAAAAAATTCACACATACATTTAAAAAATAATTATGAAAAAATTAAAATAAAAAATATCTATGCATTTCACTGCATACTACAATTTATGAGAACAAAAGGAATTTAGGTTTATAGGACAAAGAAATATTGGGCTAGAGTATCCTTAGAGGAGGAAAGACTACATCTACTATCCCTTGAAGAATGAGTTATGATTTAAAGAAGTAGACTTAATAAAGTTGAGCTTTCCTAGATAGGAGAAGAAAATTAGTAAAAGCAATAATAAACTTGGTCTATTTGGAGGAAATTGAGGAGAGTAGCCTGAGTAGAAGCAAGATCATGTACTAAATAATGATGGGAAATAAGGTTGGATAGAAGTTGCTTTTTGAAACCAAATAAAGGACATTGAGGCACCTAGGTTGGACAGTGGATAAAGTATCAGAACTCACATGGGGAAGACTGGGCAAGTCATTTAACCCTGTTTGCCTCAGTTTTCTCATCTGTAAAATGAGCTAGAGAAGGAAGTGGCAAACCACTGCAACAGATTTGCCAAGAACACCCCAAATAGGGTCAAAGAGTTGGACACAACTGAAGCAACTGAACAGCACCAAAGGATGCTGAACTGGTGTGACAAGAGGGAGAAATTTTAGATTCATTAACAAAGGAGTGAAATGATCAAAATGATAATTTAAAAGATCAGATTAATTATAAGATGCAGAATTGAATGGAGAGGACAAAAGCTTACAGTAGAGACAAGAAGAGCCAGTAGGGCATTTCTGAGGCGATAAAGATACAAAGTAATCATGACCTAGCCTAGGAGAGAAATAGAATGTAAAGGATGGTTGGTTGGTTGACTGATGTCCTTCATTCCTGAGGTGAACCAAAATGACATCACTTTGTTAGAGTCAAGTTGCAATGTGTCCAACTGTGACTGATAAGACCAGAATGAGCTAAGAATGCTCTACCACAAGTCAGGTATGAGTAGTCCATGTCAACATTTGGAGTGTATTCTCTAAATTTGTGCATTTCACATTTCTTTTGAAATACTTCAATTCTACTTCCCTCATAGAGCAAAATAGCTTCTTTGATGAGGGCACATCATGCTGGGCAGAACCGTGCCAGTGTCTCCTATGTCATGCAATTAGTTCCAAAGTTCTTCAGAGTGACTTTGAGAATGTTCTTTTATCGCTTCTTCTAACCACCATGTGAGTGATTGCCTTTTGTGAGTTCTCCACAAAATTGTCTTTTAGGCAAGTGTCCATTTGGGACCTTTTAAAGGAAGAAACAAGAAAGTAATGACAGAGTAATCATAGATGATGGAGAGGGAACACACAGGTATGATTGCACATTCCTATGCTAGAAAATTAGAGGAATGAAATCAACGACAGATCTTAGGTGGTTATGTAAAGGATATTGATTTTGGTTATTAAGCAATAGAAATCATATACCTTTTCTGAACCTGCAGTGTATGACCCTGATGTATGTATATGTAGGTACCTTCCCTGAATATCAAAATGGTTGGATGGTTGGCTGGTGTCCTTCATTCTTGAGGTAAACCAAAGTGACATCACTTTGTGAGAGTCAAATTGCAGTGTGTCCAGCTGTGACTGATCAGACCAAAATTTTGATATTTTGATATTCAGGGAAGGTACCTACATATAGATACATCAGGGTCATGCACTGCAGGTTCAGAAAAGGTATATGATGTCTATTGCTTTATGCTTAACTCCATTGTGTATAAATACACAATCACTTATGATTCTCTCTAGAAACAGATTTTCTTTTTTTCCTTCTTATTGATGATAATTGCACATAGCTAAAGATGCTATGATATTTATGAGCTACATTCACCTTTTCAAGGAAAAAAAACACTATTCAATTATTTTACATTAAGTATATACTCACTTTTATATATGTATCATTTAGGTGTTGGGAAAACATAAGCAAGGATTACAAGGCTTATATACAGAAACTAGATCATTTAAAAGTGTTAATTGGCAGATGTGCTAAATTACAGAGAAAATCATAATTCAAGGTTGAAACAGTAATGTTATTTTAAAAACTTTTATTAAATTGAAAAAATATGCACGGGACTGTGATTCTATTGATGTAAGAACTAACATCTAAGTGTCCGAGGCAGAATTTGAGAAAAAGTCTTTGTTTCCCCCAAGGCCTCTATCACTGTGCTGGGGAAAATTTGTTTCATTTGAAATGGACAGAATTTTTGACTCTTGAATTCAACAAATGATTTTTATTTTACTTAGATTTTTAAAGCAATGAAAACATTGTCTCTGCAATCACAATCGGCCCAGTTTCTGAACTTTATATATGAAACTATATAATACAAAATTGCTTGATGAATCTTATTTACTCCCAGCATTTTTAGTGAATGACTCCCTAATAGTTCACATGACAAAATTACAGAGTATTCAAAAGTCTTGGTTGAGTTTTCAGCTTTAATAGCTAATAACAGCACTGAGACTTTTTGGACCACCATATATAAATTCATGAAACTGTAAAATTCTCTCCCACCTCCATCCCCCTCCTATCTACCTGTTAATCTTTCCCTTGGCCTCAGTAACCCAGCTGAGTTTGTCTGCTACTAACAATGCGATTGGAATGGAATGTCTGACTTCTCCATATCCGGGTAGTGAGACTGTACATGGGAACCACTGGTTGTGGAAAAGTGTATGGTTTTCCTGGAAAACAAATCCAGGAAATATATTGCTGTATAGATTGCTTTTCATGCATCAAGAATAGTATTGAACTTCTGCTATATCCATTCCTCAGCCCAAATTTAGAACATGAGTAATGAAGTCATTCAAAGTTTACTTACAGGAACATTGTCATTGTTCAACATGTGCTCTCTGTTATACAAGAGTATTTCAAACATCATTTAAAAATTAGAGGAGAAAATAAAAAAATTCTAAAAAATAATGCTCCTTTATATTAAAAGAAGAGAGAAGGCAAACTATTGTGGATAGTTAGCCTGAGAGTCATCAAGACCAGGGTTTGAGTTCTATCTCTGACCTAAACTGAGTGTGTGACTAGTGACAAGTCACTTAACCCCTCAGTACCCGGACTACTTTCTAAAACTGTAAGTAGCAGAATGGATATTACTTCACATTGGAAAAGATTTCCATATTAACTATACTTTCTATCAGTGAGTCACAGGTCTAGACATTCCTCAATTTCCTTCCAGAAAATAATGATAGAATAAAACACAGCATTTTTTTTTCCATTTCAAATTAGTTTACCACCAATCTTATGGTTACAGGTAACAGTGGTGTAAATAATGGAGACTATGACTTAGAACCTGGAAGACAGTGGTTCAAGTCCTACTTCTGAGACATAATAACTATATGACCGCCGACTCAATATTCTGGAGTTTGTAACCTCACATGAGGTCACAGCCCACAGTTTAAGCAGTACTGAAGGTGTCACAAGTGGAAAAAGTTTAAGAAGCCCTGTTCTAGAGTCCATTCTTTGTGATGATATGTGGCTAAAAAAGTGCCACACAGGTCTGGGATTAGGTATCTCTTCATCTAAGAGATTTCTATACCAACGAAATCTCTGGCCTCTTTCTCTAATATTTTGTCTGTGTTTATTGGATTGTTCTTCTTTTTGAGTATTTTTTGTCTTGTGAGTCAGGGAAAAACCATGAGAAAGAAAAACAAACAGACAAAAGAGCTGAAAATAGTATGCTTCAATCTGAATTCAGACTCCATCGGTCTTTCCCTATATGTGAAAGGCATTTTCAATCATGAGACTTTTTGGATCGTTGTACCACTGAGAAGAGCTAAGTCTATCACAGCTTATCAACACACAATGTTGCTGTTGTACAATATTCTCCTGATCTTGCTCATTTCACTCAGCAGCTCATATTACTCTTTCCAGGTTTTCCTGAAATTCATCTGCTTATTATTTCTTATAGAAAAATCATATTCTATTATTTACATATACCACAACTTGCTCAGTCATTCCCCAATTGATGGACATCCCCTCAATTTCTAATTCTTTGCCACCACCAAAAGAGCTGCTATAAATATTTTTGTACGTGTGGGCCCTTTTCCCATTTTTATAATCTCTTTGGGATACAGACCGGTATTTATTGCTGGATCAAAGAGTAGGCACAGTTTTACAGCCCTTTGGGCATAGTTCCAAATTGCTCTCCAGAGTGGTTGGATCGGTTCACAACTCGACGAGCAACACAGTGTTCCAGTTTTCCCAAATCTTCTTAGACAAGAATTCTATTCAGTGAGGAAGAAACTTTTAACTGTAGTTTTCTACTCAATTAATAGAGGAAGCACTTGGAAAGAGGGGTGAGGGAGTAGACAAGATGTCTACCCTTTAATTTTCTGTATCTGGTTCTTGGGAAAGGAATCAATGTGAAGTAGGGGAAGAATGTACTAAGTTTTCAAGGCCATCTACTCTTTGGATCCAACTTTCCTTTCTGGAAGGTACAGTACACTAATTCATATAACCTTACATTCCAGAAGATGAGACTATTTAACGTCTGGAATAGAAACCCCTTTTCTGTGTCCTTCTTCTTGATCTTATCTTAAATGTCCACACCTCTATCGATATTTTTATTGATTTTAAAATTGATAGGAGAGACAGGTTCAAGTAGAGGGTCTTCCATAGACAATCCAAAGTTTCCTTATTCTGAGGATATCCCTTTCAAGTGCATCTCAGCTCTTAGAATCAGTGTTTTCTGTATTCATAGCACTACATGAAAGTCTATCTTTTCTTGTCCTGTCACATATGAAAATATAATATTCCATCCTGATTATTTCTATAGTATTCTTTAATATTCTTAAAGGCCAGATAAAGCTTTGTTTTTACCTCCAGGGCATACAAGACATTCTACTTATATTTTCCCACAGCACTATTTCCCCCCCAAACTTGATCATTTTAGCTATTTCTCTTTCTGAAAAATAAGAAAATAACCTTTATAAAACATGCTTATAGTGACAGGTAAAAGAATATCAAAAGATGAAGAAGATAAGGAGTTTTATTTTTTTAATTATATTATAAATTCAATAGGTTTCACAAGACATAAATCACTCAAGTTACAAAAAAAGCTTTTTTATGAAGTATTGTTCTTCATGCTCAAACTAGAAATACTGTAATGACATCACTAAAATTGGTATAGATATATTACTTGCATATTGAAGTCAAGTGAACTGTGATACAAAGTCTTTGTTGAAATCATTAACTTCATCTAATAGTGCTTGGTTGGAAACTATGATTTACAAAATAAAAAGAACAGAAGCTTTTCCTAGAGAGTGTATTCCCCAGAATGTTTTTTTCAGTGTTCATCCATAATACAGGACTAGCATTTCTTTCAGAGTTTTTTTTCTTACTCTGTTTTGAAACCCCTGGAGACCATATCAGTATCTGAAATTTTCTCCCTTGTGTGAATGTCACTATGTCCACTTGATGTCCCATTTTACTCTTCAGTGGGCTCCTCATTGGGGATGGGGGTTGGAGTGGGCAGTTGCTCCTTTGTCTAATTTCTGCTGCATTTCCCAAAGCTTTGTACTGCTTTGTCTATTGACATTATGCTAATGAGATTAAACTCATGCATGCTGACCAGGTGAAGCATGAAGTTTTGACAGAGATTCTTCTTAATGATTTTCTGTCCATAATTCTCTACAAACAGCATACAGACATGATTCATTTGATTGTCAGCAATAAACCCATGCTTCATGACAAGTAGATTCCATATTTTCATCACTTCTTTCCTTCCTTCATTGACATCAGAAAGTTCTTCAATTTGAGTATTTTTTTTTCTTTTAGCCATTCAGGAACCTTTCCATCTTCACTATCTACTTCCATTTCTTGTTGGCAGAGTGGTAAACAAGTATCTCTAGAGGCAATTGTACCCACTGCTGCATGCACATTGCTTTTTCGCCCTACGTTTCCATTTTCATAATTAACAAATTCAGATATACTTGTTTTTCTGTGCTTTGGACTACATATAAGAATGTGTATGACAGGTGTTCTCTTTACTGGTCCTTTACTACCAAAGGCATATTCAGGTTGACAATGAATATCCTGAGGACTTCCTGCACAGGAGCCATATACCACTCATCGATAGAAACGTCTATTCTAGCACCTTTTAGATGAGAGATATAATTGAAGATAAATCTACTATGAGAGAGTTTTAAGATGTTTGAGCAAACTGTAAAGTTTGTTGCAGTACAGCATGCATCAAGGACAACGCATGTCATCTCTGTCTTGTATTGTCCCTATAAAGGAACTAGTAAAATGTTTGTAAATTTTACCTGAGTCTATTTGAAGTATTTTTTTTCTTGTTTGAAGGTCTATAGATTATAACTCTTTCATAACTATACCAGAACCAGGCTTATTTTCCTGAGGGAGGGTCTCTAAATTTATTTTTGCAAGAGGTTTTGCTATAGGAGCTATAGATTATCATTGGTGTCTCCCGCACAATGAAGAGTGAATGTAGTTCCTTTTCCATCAAGAATCATTTCCCATATTGCTCTTTTCTTACTGATTGGACATTCTTCCATTTTCTGCACAACTACTTTATGTTCTCTATCTACAAGCTTGAAATGCCTATTTTTAGTTGATAAAATCATTTGTGCTGCAAAAGTCTTTTATCCATCTTTTCAGTTTGAAGAGTTTTATTTTCTTATAGCTAGAAGCTCTTTATTGACATCTATATTTTCATTGCTTTCTCCATTAAGCATTCCATTAAATTCTCTTCCTGGCTAAGACGCTTTAAATAGCAATGAGTAAGAATTCACCATATGGCTATTACTAGATTTCAAATTCATTACTTGCAACAACAAGGGATGCAGAATTTCTTGGTTTTCTTTGATTGAGGCCTGGATTCAAAGGCACATGCTTTTTACCTGTAGGAACTTGTCTTATTGAATAACATGTGTCCTTTAGTTTTGGGGGGACAAACTTTTAGAAGTAGAACTTCCAGGATAAAAAAATTTTGATCCTTCTCTAGGTTTTGGGATAGCATATTTTTTATGGGAGAAACCAGAAAATGTAAGCTATAGATGACCTGACAAACCATGAGATTCTTGCTCTCCTTTCTTTTTATCTAAGTTGGATATCATGTGATCAGCTTAGCATGTTTTCCTTTGGACATTTGTTCTGGAGTTTTTGGTGAGATATGTAAGTCAAAGTTCTGTGCAAAAATATTGGTGTTATGAGATTTTGAGTATCAAGAAACATATAAATTTGTGGAAGGTCTGGACAAAAAGCTCGTGGTGTGCCTGGACCTGCTCGATTTTCATCTTTTTTTCAAGCAGTATAGCAGCCTACTGCCTGAGGCTGTGGCCACCACTGCCTCTGAAACTTTAAACCTGCAGCCACTACCAGCAGCTACCACCATGGTTCTGATACATGGAGTTTTATAAGATCAAACTTGATATTAAATAAGGTAATCTAGGTAATGATATCCTGATAATGATGATGAGATACTGATTGCTTGATCAATCATAGATAGAAGTTAAGAGCCCAAAAGAGAATAAAGTAATGCCCAGGAACCAGGTGTCTTAAGAAACCATATTCATTAAATTATTTTCTGATAGCATGAACAATTTTGACTTTTCACTTTACCCAGGTTGCATCGTTTAATGTTCATTAATTGTTTCTTGATAGCAAATCAATCTTCTCACTTCATACTGTATACTGCATCATGAACATATTTACTTTTCAAATTTCCTGACCTAAATATTTATCAGGCTATATTACAATTGCTTTAAAAAAAGGTGAAATGATAACACTCTTGGGCAAAAGAATGAAATGTTTATTGAATCAATGATAAAAGGGAAGACAAGAAAAGACTGGGAATAAATGGAAATAAATAGCTAATGGTGTGTGTATGTGCATACACATGTGTTCTTATGCCTATATGTGCTCTTGATTACTTATTCTCAAGAATCTGCTTTGAAAAAAAAAAAGAGTACCTGAAAAAAATATGCTAGGGGCCTGAATTAAAAACAAACTAATTTAAACTGTTGAGATAGGTTATAGTCAACAAACTATTTTTTTTCTCTTTTCAGGAAAAACAAACTGTCTAGTAAAATACTGAAAAGATAAAAAAAGTCAAACTTTGACCAGATGGTAAAGGTGAAATTTGATAGTATATTAAAACTATGTGACTATAAATGCTGATATTCCTAGTTATACATGGAAAGAAATGCTTCTTTGAGATTTTTGCTAATTGAAAGGTATAAAGCCAAAAACAAATGTTATATTTGATTATTTGTGAAACTTTAACTGGGCACCTACATAGACAAATTACTTAGTCAAAGTGAAGATTCTATAGTCTTCTATTTTCCAGTATTTAATTTGAATATGATAGACAAGAGCACTTTGAACTTGATACCTGAGAAATCATCAACTCCAGAACTGTTCCATGATTATTGAACAAATAAACATTGCCTAATTATGGTTTAGCTGGCAGAAGCGGTGAATTTGTTAGTCATCATGAAATAGAAGTACTTTGACCAGAAACAAAGATCTAAAACATGTATCAAAGATGATTGGTGAAATTTCCTTTCTCTGCACAGGCACCTGAAAAAGTTGAATCAATTCAACATTGTGCCTACTATGTGCCAGGAACTGTATTAAGTACAGTTTGGTGATAGAGGATTTCTCTCTTTCATTGCATTGCCACTCCCATTTGCATTTGAGTTAAATGTAATGATCAGTCTTGGTTCCAGGCAATGAATGACAAATGGTAGAATACACTTGCCTCCTGACAGAAAGAGAAGAAAACTGCTCTCCTTTTCTAAGCCTTCCTCCCCATGATCCATTCATCAGAGATTCATCTTTATTTTCCAAAGAATGTTCCACGGCTGCTTTGTTTCTCTCCTTTTCTTTATCCACCAATGAATTCTCCACTCTGCGTTTCTTTTTACTCAGAGTTGATTGAATGGTAGTCTTTTCAAATAATACTTTCCAATCTTCAGACCTTTCTTGAAGTCACAGGAGTACTAGCGAGTTTGCCATAGTTGGGTTCAGTGATATGGATACTTGAAAATGAGCTATGGCAATGGGCACCTCTCTTTAAGTCACTATCTTAAAGAACGTTTTCTGTGAGCTCTCCCATAGTGTCTTACAGACGTTACTCAAGTTCTCAGGACTTTCAGGAATCTCTAAACAGAGTGTTCCTATGAAATTATATGGTTTTTCATTTCTTCATTCTACAGATTCTCTCTCTCTCTCTCTCTCTCTCTCTCTCTCTCTCTCTCTCTCTCTCTCTCTCTCTCTCTCTCTCTCTTTCTCTCCTCCCTTTCTCTATTTCAGTTCTGTCTCTCTCTCTTTCAAGTTGGATGTTCAGGAGACATCTTAAACTCAATTTGTCCAAAACAGCACTCATAATCGAAATTACTTTTAGGAAAAATGCCTAATTCCTCCTCTCCTGTGACCTTTCCTATGACTATAGAGGCAAAATCATCCGCCCAGTCCCTTAGTCTAACAATCTAAGATCATCTTGAATTCCTCACTATTTCTCATATCCTCATATCCAATCTATTGCTAAGACCTTGAGATTTTATCTTTGCAAAATTTATCACATATGCCCCATTTTCTTCTCTAACACTGCCGTTACTCTAGTACAAACTTTCTTCACTTCATGTGCCTAGACTAATGTAACAGACTGCCTCGATACTCTTTCCACTGCAGTCCATCCTCCATTCGGGTAGTAAAATTATCTTCCTAATGCAAAGGTACCACTATGTCAACCCTCTCTCTACTCAGTAAACTCCAGTGGTTCCCTATTGCCTTCAGGATCATATACAAAATTCTTTGTTTGACATTCAAAATCCATCATAACCTAACTCCTTCCTACTGTCTAGTCTTCTTAAATCTTACCCCTCAGCATGCACTCTTCGGTTCAGCGAAGATACGTCATCTCTTGGCTCAGAACACTTCTTTTGGCATCTCTCATATCCGAAATGTTTGCTACTCCACTCTGACTACTGACCTCTATGAATTCCTCCATGTCCAATTAAATCCTATCTTCTTTAGGAAGCCTTCCCAAACCCCTCTTAATTCTATCCCTTTCCTGTATTTATCCTGGATGTGAAGATATGAGAGATAATGAGGAATCCAAGAGGATACTAAGTTACCAGACTGAGGGACTGGGAGGAAGGTTTACCCTCTGTAGTAAGAGGGAAGGTTGCGGGAAAGGAGGAATTAGAGGTTTTCCCTAAAAAAAAATAATCTTTGGATAACGAGTGTTGTTTTGGACAGACTGAATTTAAAATGTCTCCTGATCATCCAATTTGAAATATCAAAAAGCAGCTGGAGATGTGGGAATGCATGTTAGCTGAGAAATTTGGGCTGAATGGGTGGATTTGAGAATAATCTGCAGAGATGGTAATTAAATCCACGGGCGTTGATGAGAACACCAAGTAGTATAGAGAAGAGAAGAGGGCCCAGAATAGAATCCTGAGGGAACACCTATGTTTGTAAGGAATGATCTGGAGGAAGATCAAGCAAAAAAGAGAGAGCAAGAGCAGCCAGAGATAACCGAGATAAACCTGGAGACAGCAGAATGTGGAAAATCTAGAGAAAAGAAAGTATCAAGGAGAGAGTGATTAACAGTTCCAAAGACTTCAGGGACATAGAAGACAATGAGGATGTAAAACAGCCATAGGGTTCAGTGCCTAAAAGATCATTAGCAACTTTGGAGAGAGCAGTTTTGGTGGAATGATAAAGTTGGAAGTCAAATCATAAGTTTTTGAGAAAAGAGTGAGAGGAAAGGATGTGGCAGCACAGCATTTTCAAGGAGTTTAGCTACAAAAGGCCGAAGAGATATAGAAAAAGTGGGATGTAAGGATCAAGTAAGTTTTTTTCACAGTAGGGGAGACATAGGCATGTTTGTAAATAGTAGGAAATAAGCCACTCAAGAGGGAGATACTGAAAATAAGTTAAAGAGTGGGGATAACAGAGGAAATAACATGTTGGTATAGACAGGATGCAATGGGATCACTTCATCAAATGGGGTGTTAGTCTTGGTAAGGAGTGGGGCCATTTCCTCATGTGATAAAGGAGTGGAAGAGAAAGTGGCACTCAAGTGATAGGAGATGAAGGGAGAAGAGAGAGATTCCAGAAAATTGATTCATTTTTTTTTCTATAAAATGTGAAGCAAGGATCTCAGTTGAGAGAGTGGGGGCAGGGGAAGTCCTGCAAAATTCAAAGGGTAAAAAAAAAAAGATTCAGAAGAGCCACTGTGGGGAGTGGAATATAATGAGTTGAGCAGGAAGATATAGTAAAGATTGCCTAATAACAGTGAGGGCCCAGTTGTGGTTACATAATTTAAATTTCCATTCAGGATGGTTGCATGGTTTTCTCCACCTTCATTCAGCAATATGTGTGTAAGAGTGAAGGCGATAAATGGTATGATGATCCAATGCACAGTCAGTGATAAAAAGCAGCTATAAGTTCAAGAGAAGAGGAGAGCATAGAGTTGGTTCACCAAGGAGTCAAGATGGGAACAGGAGAGAATGCCTAGTGCATGAGAGGTGGCCTAGGAGAGAACTGAATTTGGAGGTCATGTTGATGATGAAGAGTAAGATTATGTAAGGGAATGCACAGAGGAAGAGGTGGAATTCCTATAGTTTATGACCATGTAAGAGATGTGAAAATTCTTGAATATGGAAGTAGTACATAGATGTGGAAGGTATAAAGATCATTGGGTTTATTATTTTCTAAAACCTAATTTTGTTAACTTTGGGGCAAGCAACAAATTATTTCCAGTGTCATACTTTGCAACCATTTTCTAGAGAAACTTTCAGTCCCATTGGTCAGTGTAACATTCCAAAATCATACTGAAGGAAGGATTGGGTCAATCCCACTGGAATTTGTCTAAGAAACTTATCTGCCAGCAGGAAAGCAACTCACAGCAATAACAATGTCACCAGCAAATTGGTAAGCAGAGTACAATAATGCCTTTAAAAGTGAAAAAAGCAGAATTCTGTAAACAGGTAGCATCAGCATTAAAGGGAGTGAGATACAATAGTAAACCATCTATCAGAGAGAGGTCATAGGTTTCAACAGTAGCATCAATGTTATCTTTATGAATTTCCATAGATACTGTCATCAACATGTGCTGGGGACATTAAACACCGATCCATTAATTCTCAACAAATAAGAAACACATCTTAAAGCCAAAGCAGTCATAAGGAAAATTCAGTTGTAAATAATATCAGACTAGAGGATAACTTGGGTAGTTAGGTGGTAGAGTGGATGAAGTGCTGGGCCTAGAGACAGGAAGACTCATCTTCTTAAGTTCAAATCAGGCCTCAGATATTTACTAGTAGTATGATCCTAGGCAAGTTACTTAACCATGTTGGCCTGAGTTTCCTTATCTGTAAAATGAGCTAGAAACGGAAATGGTGAACCACTCCAGAATCTCTGCCAAGAAAGTCCAAATAGGGACACAAAGAGTAGAATAAGACTGAACAAAAGAGAATAACTTTATTGCCTAAGTTAAAGTCTAGTCTTGCTACAATGGGATCATATTTGCCATTAAGAGGATTTATATACAATTATAGAAGTTTTCCTTTTCATCACTAAACATTTCATATCTGTTCCTTTGTGAAAATTAGAATTGACAATCATGGTGGTTATGATGTATGAGTCTTGGCATTGGTGGCCATAGTTAACAGTTGACAGTACAAAATATCTGATTCCACTGTGGTCACATCACTGTATATAAATCTTGGATTATTTTCATGGGAATTTGGGCTTCTACTTTCTCTGACAAGACATCTACATTCATTTTTTTCTTTGTGATAAGATAGGGATAGGAGGTTGGAGGTATGTATATGCAGAAAGAAAGGACCAACAAATTCTATGTTGGGTCCTTAGTAGAGCTTCTGAATCCAAGAAGTAATTCTGCTGAATATGACCCACTCCTGATGGTCATCTTTGATATAACTGTGGCTGAGGTTGAGTTGAGGTCTCTGTTGGGAAAATGAGGTGTCCAGGTAAAAAGAAATTGCCTACAACTGTGATTAGTCAGGCTGGAGTTAGGTCTAGCCTCAAAATGGGATGGTAGGTTATTTATAGTGATGACTGATGCAGCTGAGGAAACACCATAGTTATAGTTTAAAGACACTACCCCAAACAAAAATTCCTGCTGGACCTACTTGTCACTGTTTTATGGGATGATACTCCCCATAACATTCTACCACACTTATTTGTAAGATTTTAAACACAAATTTATTTTCTTAGCCATTGTTTCCCTTGGCTGCCACATTCCTCCTTTTGGCAGGTTGATCAACTGTTTTTTAACTGACATTGTTCTTAAATTCTTTTGGTTCCCTCTCCATGGTAATGTAGACTGTTTATACTTCTAGGTGAAATTTTTCTAGTCAGGGTCAATATGCTTTTTTCTTCATGCCTCTTCCATTTTTTGGCATCAATAACCCATTTAAATAGGTCATTTTGAAGTTATTTTGACCAGACAAAATATCTGTTACTCAATTTTATTCTTTCCCTTACATTTGTAATAAGGTGATTCAGAAATGACTCCCAGATCAAAAATGCATCATTTCCTATTTGTTAAAATATACGAATTTTATTTTGTCATGATATTCATAAGTCCTTGCTCTGTCCATATTTCTTCTGATTTTTTTCTTGAAATTATCTGTGATTTAAAGCATTGAGTTTTTATGGAACCCATGAATCTTTGACTTGTTATATTCTCTACTCCTTTGAACCACATTTTCCCATATATTTTTCATTTTCCACCTATACTGATCTTGTCATTAAAACCACAAAGTACATATTGATTTAATTTGGAGGATCTTATCAAATTCTTCATGAAATTTTTCTCTCTTCATTATCTCCTTCTTTATATCTCTTTGTTAGAGCATGGGTTATTATTTTTGTAGTGGTCATTTTTGCAAATTATAATCATGTGCCCTGAAATAAAAGATGAACTGAATTTTTTTGTTTTCTTTGCATGAATGATAAAATCAAATCCACTAATTTCTTTATTCACATCTCTAAGGAAAGCTGGGGAGATATTCTATCTAGTTCCACCTTTCTTTTACCTTCTGGTATCATTTATAACAATAATATAAAAATTGATATAATTTAAATCTTGCTATTTGTCAGACATAATTATAACTGTAGCCCCTTTCTTGAGTTCACACAACTGCACAATGACACTGTTCCATTGTATCCTAGAGGGATATATAGCATTACTTCTTAACTTATGGTTCAAGAGATAACCCTGCAGGTTTGGCCCTGACAGACATACTTCCCATTTCAATCAGGAAGAATACATCCATTAGCTTTTTTAGCAAAAGACATTTGGTGACTAAGTAAGAACATTTGACACAAAATACTCCTCCCGAAGTTTAGAGCCCAATGTCCCACAATTATCCACATTGTGTAAAGGATATGTCACTAAAGGGCAAACAGTTTTTAGACAGCAGCAGTTCTTAGCTGGAATCCCTCTCTGGTGCAATGTGTTATGCTTCTTAAAGCTACTTCCCTTTAGGAATAGCTATCATTCTGTATCTGGTTGTGTCCATTTTTGTCCACGTTTGTCTTTAATGTGATACTCTCTGCTCCTGGCTGAATAAGTTGTTTCATACTGGTCCCGTCTTTCTCATGATATAGTTTAGGTATTTAACATCCCTATGTAACCCTCTTTTAAGAGTTAATTCTCTTGCCCTTTCCCTTTTCTGGTATAGGTATAAAGGTCTGCCTCTTGAAGGTGCTTTGAATTCCAGCATTCTCCACACTGATCTGTTGCTGGACAGACTACGGTTCAAATTATTCTCAGTTGTTAAAAGTCCCCCAAATCATGCTAATCTTGTTTGGTTAGATGATTAGCTAATTCCTTCTTTAATTAATCAGACCTATATGTTGCAAAGCTATTATTGGGTATGAAGAATTTCAAAAATTGAAAAAAACTTCATGCCCTTACATTACATTGTATTGCATACATACATTACATTAGCTATGGTGGAGGTGGGAGTGCCCATTACAAAAAAAAAAGGAAAAAAGATCTCCCATTAGAATAACCGCAACTAATTTAATGGCATGATTATTCATCAATAGTGGGTTGGACACTTGGACTGTCAGAGATAGTATAAGTTCAAGTTTGGTGATAGGGTCATAGAAGCCTAGATTTTAGGGCTGTAAGATACCTTAGTATCCATTGAGTCTAACATCTTCATTGTACAGGTAACGAACAGAGTCAAAAGAGGTCAAATAACCTCTAAGATCATAGAATAAGGAAGTACATATTGTGTGATGTGAACCTAGGCATTTCTTGTTCCACATCTTGGGCTCCGTCCAATTCTCTGTACTCCTTTATAGATTTATGTCTCAGTTCGGCAATTCTGCTCATCAGACTGAAACTTAGTGTCCAACTCAAACTTCTGTAAAACATCTATAAAAAAGAAGCTTTTTTAAAATCATATTTCAGGGGGGATTGGGAATGAACTAAAGGTAGTGTGTTCTCTGCATATGAGGCTATAGTTTTATAGTGTTGAGGTGACCTGTTGAAATGTTGAAAAAAAATGGAGGTGATTGAGCAACTGTTCACTCACCAATCAACTGGGATTTTTTTTATGGATACCAATATAAATAGCATTTATATTTATAAATTCCTGCCAAAGACAAAGCCTATTGCTTTGGAGTAGCCTTAAATGGAAGGAAGATTTAAGAAAATCTGAACTAATAAAACACTGAACAATTAATTGATTAAAATGAGTGTCAAGAGACATTAAGAAGAAAAATTATTTTGAGATGGAAATTTGTTGAAAAGAGATATATTGTGTAAAATGGGATGTCACACTGTAAAACAATGGCCAAATCAGTAAAGTCACTATGTTTGCCATTTCAAAGAAGCATAATTGCCTGTGGCTCATATTTTATTTAGCTTTCCAACAGATGGAAGAAAATGAGAGTCACTAAGCGAGAGGTGGGAGGCATTTCACAGTTAATGACACAATAAAGACAAATATAAGTAGCTTCCTTCCTTCCTGTTTAGAAAAAAGAAAAAGAAAACTACTTCATGAGTTATTCAACTGTGAATATTGCTTATCATTCTTACACTTTGAAGGTTTATAGTACCTCTTAACAAAGCCTATCCAAGTTATAGATATTTTGAAATGTTATCATCCATGATTTCTAACAAAAGGTTTACTGCTTGAATTTTAGCAGATTCTCAATATAATGAATCAAATAAAGGGCATTGAAGTTTTATTTATTATTATTTTTATTTTTTGGACTAGATGCTCCTTAGCTCATGGAATGTTGAACACAAGAAGCCAACCAATGAATTGGATGAAAATTCTCAACTAGCTGGTGCCTTACCCCATTATATAAAGTTCAGGGCACTGAACTTCACCATACTCTTTTTACTAGTCAGTACAGTCTCAGTCAGATTTGGAGTCAATCAAGAGAAGATAAAGAAAGGTCCTACATCATTCAGACACTAATTTCCCTTCTAAGCAAGGCATAGAACACATGTAGACAAATGATAAATGTGTTCATGAGTGACTAACAAATTTCAAGATGAGCACAGATGTACTTTGCATTACAGAATAAAGGTATTACTGAAAAAAATGTACCTATAAAATGAACTTCTGCACATCAACTCCTGTTTTCTAATAGTCTTTTATCATATAATTGAAAATATTTACAGTGGAAGTAATTTTAAATATCCTAGATCTAGTAAGTAATAAAATAGGTTGAAGGCTATATTAAATCTTTCAAAATAAAATGTAAGAGGAAAATTTTAAAATAGGAATAACATTAAAATAATTCAAAATACGTTATTTGTTTTCATTTAATAACATGAAAAAAATGAACACTTAGAAAATTTATTTTGTATTATGGCTTCCTTTGCTGCCATTATTAACAGATACTGATTATTAATTAAACATACTATTTAGCTCCAAGGAACTCTAAATAACATTTATGCATTACAAATCTTACCAAAAAGATTTTATTTCTAACTTTAAAAGCATTATGTATGACTTTTTCAACAAGTCCACTGGGCCAATGTTTTCCAGTGATTAGGCAAATCCCTATAGGGGGATTGGTATTTCCCATCTTCGAGTAAGGAAACGTAGTTGTTTTGAGTTAACAAGCACAAGCCAAAAGGCTAGGCCCAGTGAATACTGAACTGTCCATGAAGGGCCAAGATCCAAAAATCAGTGATAAGTGGAAAGATGAAGCAAGGATTCAGTGTCACTGTATCTATATTAATAAGGGAACCCTAGTATAGGGAGTGTAAGGAAATTTGACTGGTTGTCTGGCTCAACCTGATTCCCGAAAGTTTCTGTCTTTTTATTGTGACTGCTTGTGTTTCTTGGCCCACCTGCCCCTGATGTGCTAGTGTGGGTAGGTTACAATAATAGGGTCAGAATTTAAAACAACATTAGCAAGTTCTAAGGAGATCAGAAATAGAAAGTAGAATGCTGAATAGGGACAAATGTGGAAAAATGTCCTCTGGAAGAAGCTGATGCGCAAAGACAAACATGAGAAGGAATTCATAGAGGAAATAAAAACAATTTATGTGAACACTGCCTGGATTTAATTTTTGTTCTCATGCTATTATTAGATTCAAAAGTCAGTGAGGTGAGTAGTTTCGAAGACTATTTCAATGCACTGGCAATTTTACCATTGTTATCCAGGGACTAGTGATGTAGGGCATTTGTTCAACACCCATTCAATAAAGATTTATTGAGTACCTACTAAGTGTCCTTTTCAGTACTTAAGATCCATGGTTCTGTGATTTTAATGCTCTGTGCTAGATACTCTGAGGAGATATAAAGGTGAATGAGACGTAGTCCTTGCCCTCAAGGAGCTAACAGATTCAGGGAGTTAATTCTAGCAAAGAGCGTTTATTAAATTCTTACAATGTTCAAAGAATTATACTAGGTGCTGGGGATATCAAGACTACACATATGTGTATGTATGCATATATGTACACACACGCACATATACGTACTCATATAAATATACATATGTGTGTATGCGTGTGTGTATTCCTTGCCCCCAGAAAACCTGTATTTTACCTATTACAGGGGGTGACATACCAATAAAAAAACAGGAACAGGAAGTAGTATGTAATCTATAGTTATATAGCTAGTATGACATGCTAATAGAAAAGAGAGAGACAGAGACAGAAACAAAGAAACAGAGAGAGACAGACAGACAGAGAGAGAAACAAAGACAGAGAAAGACAGAGACAGAGACAGAGAAACCGAGAGAGAAGGAGGGAGTTCTACTCAGTGGGAGAAGGAAAGGTTTTATGAATAGTGAAAAAGCTAAATATAACAGATGCATAAAATTTTGCAAGTGGCTGTGATGAGAGGAGAGCAGTGTTTCAAGTAGGACACAGACATGAGCAAAGGATCAGAGTAGGTCAAGTATCTAAAATTCCAGAGAGCATCAAATAGACCAGTTTTGCCAGAGAATAGATATAACATGAGGATGTCCACAATTTGGGAAGGTAGACTGAGAGTAAATTATTGTGGGGCATTTCTTATCAATCACACAAGAAAAAAAGGCATTTGCACTGTTTCGACAAGAATTGAAAGAGATTGAAAAAGGTAGAGGAGTAGAGAGAAATGTGAATGACTTCTTGAATATTAGGCCATTAGTATCACACATGAATGTTATACCAACTTCAGTGAAGACTGATATTTATGGTGAAGATCAAAATTTGTCTAAGAAAAAAGAAATTAAAAAGAAATATTAAAAATAATGTATTGTTAAATACCAGTTACATGTGGGTTTTAGTGGACTGCAACGTGATTATAAATGAACAATGTGATATAGCATCTAAAAACAAAAGCAAACAAAAACCCTGAAGACAATTTTAAGATATATTAATTCGTCCTTCATTGCCGAAGAAGACCATGCCATCAGGAGAGTAATGTTTAGAAACAAGGAATGTGTTTTAATAATACCATTGCAAATTGGAGTCCTGACCAATCGAGGGATTGAAGAAACAATGAAAGAAATTGAGGATGTTTAACCTGGAGAAGTTTTGGGGGTGAGGTACGGTATGATAGTTGCCTTCATGTATTTGAAAGGCTCTATACCGAAGGAATAGAATGCTTTTCCAAGGGCCCCAAAGGGTGGTATTATAAGCTGTCTTCCATTATATGAATAGCTATTAAATAGAAAGGGATTGAATTTATTTTCTTTGGCATCATAAGAGAAAATAGGAATAACGGAGTCTGTTAATGACATTTTAAGGTTTTTGATAGCTTGGACTGAGACAAGAGGATACATAAAAGAATTTTAGATCATGCTTCAGTTGAAGGAGTTGGGAAACTTTAGCCAAAATTGCACTTGAGAGGTCAATTTAGGGGTCCTAGAATGTTTGAAAGATGCCTATAGACAATGTTTTGGGATTATTTTTCTTGCCTGTAAAGGAAAGAAATCGAAATAGGAGAGTATTAAGTTTCAGACCAAAAAGTACCATGTTAAAAACAAACAAAAAGCCTCTTCCTTACAATTGGTACTAATACATTTGGGGAAATCAGCTTAAATAAAAACAACACTTAAATTTTCTAGCATTCTTTTTTTCCTTCCTCAATCCTCCTCCCTATTGGAAGAAGAATCAGGAGAAGATGGGTTCTCAGGCATTTAGAGTGAAGTTTGCCTTAAATGCAAGGGATAATTCCTGTCTACTCAAATGTTGAACTTATTCAAAGTTTCAAGTTATTAATACAAGATAACCCAAGAAGATATTAATTCCTCTGTGAATTCTTCTAGAGAAATTTGTATGCTTCTAGGAGTGAGAGAGTGGGAGGGAGGGAGAGGGGTGGGGGTGGAGAGAGGGAGGGAGAGAGAAACCTTCTCAAGGTCATGTATATTCCTGGGAATTTCACTTGTCTGGGAACATTGCATGTCTGGGCCAAAGTTTCTGCATCTCTGGATTATGAAGCCTACCCAATACCAGTATTTTTTTTTATATTAAGATTTGGGAGCACTAACTACCAAACATTACCAGTCTATTCCAGAATAGTCAGCATGTATGTATATGTACCAAGATTAGTTCCAAATGAAAACAAAATTTAGAGAAACAAATTAGAGGTATAAGGAATAAACTACTTTATGATGGATCGAGAAAGAGTTTATGAACAAATCAGAGTTCCTTCAAAGGTAAACACAAAAAGGGACATGAACTAGGTATAGAACAACATATAATACCAAGATAAGGTCAAAATGGATAAAGGATTTAGACATGAAGGGTGACATAAATAAAATAAGGGAAGATTTTCCTGTGAAATATATGGTTAAGGAAAGAAAGGGTTTATGATCAAAGATAGAGAACATAATAGGAAATAAAATGGATCATTTTAATTACATGAAATTAGATTTTTTTTTGCAAAAATAAGACTAATGCAGTCCAAATTAGAAGGAAATTAGGGAACAAATTTTATAGCAAATTTATTTGAGAAATGCCTCATTTCTTAAATATATACAGAAATAAAGGAAGTTTATTAAAAAATTAGTCATTCCTCAATTGGTCAAAGGCTATATACAGACAGTTTTCAGAAAAAGAAATCAAAGTTACTGATAGTTAAATGTAGGAGAAAAGGTCTGCATCACTAATGATTAGATAAATGCAAATTAAAAATAAAACATCTCAAGGATACCACCCCACACCTATTGGATTGACTGATACGATAAAAAAGGAAAATGAAAAATTCTGGAGGAGTCGTGGAAAAATTGGCATACTAATGCATTACTGGTGGAGATTTGAACAATCCAGTCATTCTCAAGAGCAATTTGGAACTATGCCCAAAGGGTTATAAAACTAGCCAGATCCTTCGATCCAACAATTGAACTACTAGGTATGTATCCCAAAGATATCAAGATAAAAGGATTTTTGTACAAAAATATTTGTACAAAAATATTTATAAACAGCTCTTTTAGTGGTGACAAAGAATAGGAAACTGAGCGAATGCCCCCAAAATGAGTAACAGCTGAACAAGTTTTGTCATATGATTGTAATGGAATACTATTTCTCTATAAGAAATGAAAAGCAGGAGGATTTCAGGAAAAAACAAACTAGGAAGACAAATATAAACGAAAATAGAGTGAAGACAGGGCAAAACAAGAAAAACATTGTATGCAGTAAACATGGCATATTTTTAAACTTTAATTTTATTTTTCTCAGTCCCTTGTAAAATTTTTAACATTCTGGTGTTTTTTTTAAATTTTGAGTTCTAAATTCTCTCCCACCACCCTACCTCTCCTGTTCCTTAGAAGAGGCAAGCAATTTTACATAGATTATACATGTACACAGATGCAAAACATGTACTCCTATGTAGCTATGGGTAACAGCAATATTGTGAGATGATCAACTGTGAAAGGTTTAGTTACTCTGATCAAGACAATCCAAGAAAATTCCAAGGGACCCAGGATGAAAAATCTACCCACCTCCAGAGAGAGAACTGATGAACTATGAGTGAGGATTGAAACATACCTTAATTTTTTTTTATTTTTCTTATTTTTTTCTTTTATAACATGTTTAATATAGAAATACACTTTTTACATGACATCGGTATGGCTTATTTTCCTAAGGAGTGTGGAAGGGGCATAAAAGAGAAAATTTAGAACTCAATTTTTAAAACAAATATATTGTTTTTGCATTTAATTGGGAAATATTTAACAAAATAAATAAGGACTTTTAAAAACTATATGGTGAACAAGAAATGTGCCACAGGACTGAAGATAGGCAAATGTCCCAACATATAAAACTAAGACATGGATAAAAGTCTTCCATAAAATGACAATGTGCTTTACTTGAATTTCTGGAAATCTTTTAGAACACATTGTTAACAGAATGGTTTTTACACAATTAATTTAAGAAAAACTCTATTTCCAAAGGCTCATAAGGGTTTTACCAAGAAGAATTTATGACAGATTAACCTCATATCCTTTTCCAGTAGTGTTTTGTGACTGCTCAGATCAATTGTATGGACATAATGTACCTGGATTTCTGCAAAGCACCTCTCCAAGTCTCTCAGGCTACCCTTCTGGATAAGGCAAAGGGATGTAGGCAATAAGAGTAACTTGCAATTGTCATTAATAAAGCAAAATTAGACTGCAGCAGATGTTTTTCAACCAGAGGTCTATGAACTTTCTGACAGATAGCAACACAAAAGTGTAATGGGAGGCAGTGTGTATTTCACATTGGCCTCAAGTAGAGGCTGAATATCCAGTTCTCAGAAATATTGTCAAAATTATTCAAGTAGGGATGGGATTAGATCACCTACAGTTCTTGGTCATCCCTAAGGTTTTGTAATTCACTTCTGTAGTAGGCTTGGATGTTGCCCCTGGTCTGATGGGAAACATTTCTTCCTTCTTCCCACCACAGATAAAACATTTTAAAACTAACCCAAAGAATTCTCAATATTCCCCTACACAAATTTCCCCTGACCTTACTCAAGGTACTTATCTTGTCTGTTTCTTCAATGCCTTGTCTGCAGAACAAATGGTGCTTTCTGGAAAATGACATAGAAAAATATGTTTCAGTGTGTTAAGAGAAGTTTACTCTTTTTGATGTATATAGAAGAACTCTATTACAATGGTGTTGACAGGGGACAAAGAATAGTACTTTGTTTTAGTAAGGGAGATATATCAATCAATCAAAAATGATTATTGAGTACCTACTAAATGCAAAGCACTATGCTAAACTTTGAATAAAATCGAAAGAATTATGAGATGATCTCTGTTATCATAAAATACAGTGATGGAAAACCCACTTCCTTTTAAGGCACTACATTTATTTTGGAAACATTTCTGTTCGTTAATTTCTCACCCATCCCCCAATATCACGGAAATATTTTTCCCTTTGCAATTTAAAAATATACATTTATAGAATCAGAAGACACTTTAGGAACTGCCTATTTACAACCAACCTTTAAATAGGCATTTCCTCTTTAACATTCACATCAAATGAATATCCAGTATTCACCTTGGAATTCCAAGTAATTATGAATCTGCTCTCCAACAAAATAGTCAACTCTACTTTTGTACTGCTCAGATGTTAAAATCTGTTTTCTCTATATCTGTTGTATCTCCCAATTAGAATGTGAATTCCTTAAAAGGAGGCATTGTCCTACTTTTCTATTCATATCCCTAATATTTAGTAATGTTTGACACAATTGATAATTTTACCTTCTCATTTCCTTCCATCTTTCATCCCTTCCTTCATTTCTCCCTCTTTCTCTCCCTTCCTCCTCCCTTCATTCATTTCTTTCCTTTAGTCTTTTATTTCATTTTAGGTTAAGCTAATATTCTAGTCTGTTAAGATTTTTTTGTCTTTTGAATCTTCTATCTGTGCTAGTTATCTTTCCCAGTGTCATGTCATCATCACGTTTGATAAACCTGCCATATATCCCATTATCCAATTTATTGATAAAAATGTTAAATAGCATTGGAACAAGAACAAATTTAAAGCAATACACTGGAGAGACATCTTTCTAAGTTGACATCAAACTATTAATGACTGCTCTTTTTTGTTTTCTCACTCAATATATTCCAAATCCACTTAATCATTATTGTCTAATCCACATCTGTTCATATTTTCCACAAGAATAGTGTATATGATTTTTTAGACTACTTTGAGAAAATCTAATTAATTTATATCTACAAAATTCTCTTGATTTACACATAAAATATGCATGAATTTCCATTGATTACCCCATCCCAGTTAAAAGTATTCCCTTTTCTTGGGTTAGAAGGATATTTCTTCCTTGAATCATTTAGTCAAAACTAGGTGTGAATAAGTCTGGAACTTCCCTCTTGTGACAAGAAATCTGTCTATTTTGACTCAGGAAAACTTGTAACTCTGTGGGGCCTTGTATGAAATGATTAGAGAATCCAGAACGCAAATTGTTCTAGTGTTTGCTAGTGAAGAAAAGAGCAAGCCTTTCCCAAAAAAGGAATTGAAGGGGACAGAGGGGTCATTGGAAGAAATATATCAACCTTAGCATATTTGACTTTTCCCTGTCTTGGCCAGAGGTTAAGATAGTTAAGCAAAAGAAACCAATCGCTGTGTATTACCCCTTTGCCATATATGCTATCTAAGCTCAAGTTTACTTTCCCCTGGATTTTACATGTACTGGTAGGATAATATTATCAATTATTCTTATTGTGCCATTTAAGAAAATAACTTTTGAAATGCTAATTAAGTCAGGCTAATTAAATGATATCCAACTGACAATGACGATGGAAGCACACCAGTGGCGGCTCATGAGATATAGCACTAAAAAGATCCCTAATACCATAAGGCTAACAATAAAATCCTAAGTGGAGATATAGTCAACCATATTGAGAGCTGACTCATCAGTATGAATGGGACTTGATGCTAACCTGATTGCCATATACTTATTATTTTGTTCTTGTTTTTATAATAAACAAGTTCATTAATAATGTTTTAGATTTTTTCCTAGGAATTAGAAAATAATTTTAAAAATAAAAATAATAAAGTCAAACTCATTACCCTCCTGTTTTCAAATGTTTTTGTTTTCCTTTTAGGGAAATCAGAATATTTTCTCTTCCTTGTTCCTGTTATACCCTTCATATTCTCCATAAGTGCATCTTCCAGTTATTTCAGTACCTCAGGATGTAGTTCATTGGGCCCTGGTGACTTGAACTCATCAAGGTTACCTAGGTGATTTCTTCCTCTCTTGGCTCCCTACTTAATTACCTTAATTACCAACTCCCTTATAGCCATTCCTTTTTGTTCTTTCTTTATGCATTCTAAATACACTCACTTTGGTAAAGAACTTTGAATTCTTCTTTTTCCTTTGTCCAATATTCTATCCGCATGGAAAAGCAGTCCTATCTGCCCTCACCCCTTTAAAAAATAGGTCTTCTTTTTTCCAATATGCTATAGAAAAAGGAAATTATCATAGACTTATTCTGGATTTTCACATCAAAAGTTATTGTTATAAAATTGTGTTTTTTTTAATCCAATCTCCATTACCAACTTCCGTTTTCTATATACATTTCTTCAAAATCCAAGTTGACTGATATTTTCCCTGCATCTACTTTGTTTTTCTTAGATGCCTTCTCTACTTCATTGGACATTTCTCCATGTCTTTGAAATTTAGTTCTTGAAAGCTTCCCTTCCATCCCGGTTTATTTCCTCCTTCGGATTTTGCCATAGAAACCTTGTCATCCTGTCTCTCTAGCCTGCTTTAGTCCCTGGAGATGAAAACATTAAAAAAATAACAACACGGTGCCTGCTCTCAAGGACTTTGAAGTACACTTAGGGGATATAAGTTGTACATAGATAAACATAATACAAGGTAGACTCTTATACAATCAAAGGAGAGGTCCAAATGAAGAACTCCAGGGAAATTTAAGGACGAAGTAAACACTTTCACACATATGGTGACCAAGGCACACTTCATGAAGAAGATAAAACCAAGGAGGAACACCAAAAAGAACAGAATTTTAATAGGGAGGAGGAAAAAATTGATTCAAAATATGATACATCTCTTGCACAAATATATTTCATTTCTTTAGCTCAAGTTCACAAAATAAGTCTAATTTGACTGCACTATAGAGAACATGAAAACAAGTAATGTGATAAAAGGACTAGAAAGATAGGGGGAAGGTCCATGAACAAGATAAATGAGGTCTTCATCCTCTTCCCCATTCCATAACATAGGAACTCCCTACGGAGTTGGGAACTTGGCTCATTTCTCTTATTCTCATCCTTGGAAATATCATTGACTGGTCCAGCTTCAACTAGCACCTCTCTGATGGGATTTTATTTATCCTTTATTTTTTATTATTTTTTATATTATATTTTATTATATTTATTTATCTTTATTTATCCAAGTCTCAAACTCCAGTATTGACTTTTCTTCTGAGCTCCAGAATCACAGTAATGTTAATCTCTAGGAAAACTCAACCTGGATGGTTCAGAGACCTCAAATTCAACATTTTCAAAACTGAATTTATCATTTCTTTCCCTCTTGACTTGACTATTTCAGTCTGAAGCAATGTCATTTGACCAATTAAAAATATGGCAATATTTATAACCTTGGAGTAATCATTTACTCTTCCCTTTTCTTCAATTTTCACTCATTTACAAAGTCCTATCAATTTTGCCACCATGCCTCTCACATTTCATCTTTCCTTTTATCCCCACTACTACCAACTTAATGTAGGCCTTTGTTATCAACCACTTAGACTTCTGTAAAAGCATGCTAACTTTTCTGGACTCATTGTTCTTCTCCCCAGCTGTTGTCCAATTCCTTCAGAATTAACCAGTGGAATAACTTGTCTCATGCGTGGATTTGATCCTGTTCCTCCTCTCCTCAACAAAACAAACCAAAATAACAACATCAAAAATAACAATGGGAAATAAAAGTAATTTCAGTGGTTCACTACTGATTACCTGTAGAGTGATGTTCAAATTTTTTCACTGTCATTCAAGACCTTCTACATTTACCTATTAAAAATATCCTTATTTATCCTATTTTTGCTTAAAGAGCCAAATGTAATTGGTGGCTCCATAGCTAATTATATTATTATTTAAATATGGTTTTTAATTATATACATATATATATATATATATATATATATATATGTGGAATGCCTACAATAAGCAAGGTTTTAACTGAAGCCCTAATCCAAAATTCCTCATGTTCCAATATCCTTGAAAGTCATATCAGTCAAGCCCACAGTAACTAAGGGTCAATGAATGAGAAATGGAGAATTCACATTTATCCTCATAAGATTTGGGGTAGGATCATCATCAGAGGAGTTGTCAACTTTAAAGGTTAGGTAAGAAGGCAACATTGTGTTATCTCCTCTATTAATTACTCTTTCATGTCCACAGTTCATATATGCTTCCTTGGACTTCATAGTATTTTATTTTATGTACATGTAATGTAATATTGTGTGTTACTGTTGTCAACCTTAGACACTTAGTAGCTGTATGACCCTGGTAAAGTCACATAACCTAGTCTGTCACAGTTTCTTTTCTGTAAAATGATCTAGAGAAGGAAATAACAAACTTCTCCAATATCTTTGCCAAGAAAACCCCACATACAGTCATAAAGAATCTGGAATGACTGAAACAATTATATAACAACAATAAATAGTTCTCAGAGTTTATGTTTTATTTTCCAACCAGACGAGTTCTGTGACTGCAGGGACCATGTTTATCTAATCCTTTTCTCCCTCTCTGTTGGTCTCTGTCAGTCTCTATCTCTCTGCCTCTGCCTCACTTTTTATTATGGTGTTCTGTACATAGTGGGCACTTACTAATATTTTAAGTTGAATTAAAAAAAGAAAAGTGAATAGCAATAAAACTGCTTTAAAAATGTATGCTAAATTCATGTTTATAAAATGGACAATTTTTATAGCAAAGTGTCAGAAAAGTGACTGTAAAAAAAAAATCATCTTTTGGGACAGAGACCCAAAATAAAAAGATACAAAGGTGTACATTGAATTCTAATTAATCCAAGCAAGTTAATCCATTACATTATTAATTCCTTAAGAAATATAATTTGAGATTGAAAATCAGTTATTCCTTGTGAATATTCATTTGCTCATTTCTCTACTCAGGCTTTTTTTTTTTAAATTTCAAAACTTTCTTCTGCCTTTTTCCTGATGTCCTTTCCTTTGAACGACCACTCTTTATTTCTGTTCCAGTACAGTCTGCATTACCACATCAATAAGACCATTTGGTTTACTTTCCATCTTAATATGATGCCTGCACCATTGTTTATATGTTTATTTCGTTGCTCTTACTAACTCCTCTGCTTGCCAATTGTGCTTTGTTTGAAGTTTACATATCCTCCATCTGCTGTAACATTTTGCACCCATGTCCCAGCTGTACCAGCTCTATTAATTGCATACCATTTATTGTGCTTTTATTACACACAGCATTAATCCCACGTGTTAAACTGAGCTGAATCACTTATGAACGAATGTGGTTTTGCAGATATGATGTTTGGTGCATCTGGGTCATAATCCCCTCCTCCCACTGTCCCCAGTCCAGCATATTTTCAATTTCTTTGAATTTTAGGTTTCAGTAAATCTAAGACTTCAAAACTTGGCCCTAGAGTATTTTTCTATTTGAAACAAAATATAACTTAGCTGCATTCACTTTTGAAACAGCATATCAGTAACTATATAACTCAAGTTTGGTAAAGGAAAAAGATCCATAGGCTTGGAGTAAGTAAACATGTTTTAATCTTTATTTATGAACACAAGTTTTGTAATACTGGATAAGTCATTTAACTTCTCTAAGCTTTGGTTTCCTCATCTATAAAATGGGGAATCTGTTCCCTTCTAGTTAAAAAAATCTGATAATCCTATGCTACCTCCACACTGTATCTGAAGCTAGCACTACCAAAGCAGATTGTGAATTAATCAATACTTAAGTACTTACTCTCTGCCAGATGTTCTAATTTTTTCCATGTCCCTATTTTTTTCCCCTCCATCATCCACTACCAAATTGCTTTGCTCTATTCCTTACTCTAGCAACCATTCTAGTGGGATTGGTAGCATTTACACATCTTCACAAATAAATAATGAGAAGAAAAATAATGTATTCAGTATTGTGATTGGCTTAATTCTTCTAATAGACATAATAGCATATATAAAATTGCTTACTTTTCTTGTATAAGATGTAGTAATTTATAAGGTTCCCTTGATTTATCTTGATGCTTGAATCAAAAACTAAGCCATGTACATAACTGGCTATTGGTCTTAATATGAGGTGGACAGTAATGCTGATGATGCAAGAATGTATGAATCTTTGGTTATTGGAAGTTGACATGAGTGGTAATTAAAATGTGGTCTAGGCCATGAAATAGAACAATTTTTATTTACTTTTGCTTAAGGAACCAAATGTAATTAGTGCCTCCATAGGTAACTATACTATTATTTGAATATAGTTTTTGATTAAATAGATATAAATGGAATGTCTATAACATTCAAGGTTTTTACTAAAGCCCTAATACAAAATTTCATCATGTTTCAAGCCAGAATATGACATGTAGAGGATTCAGGGAATAGTAAAGAATGCAATTAACAGGAATTAACAATTTCCCCCCCAACTTTATTAGTCAATGAGTAGGGGGAAATGAGCAAATAGCTAGTAAAAGCTTTTAGGTAAAAATTTGAATAAGGAGAGGGACATCTCAATTTTTATTTTGTTTAGGCAGATGTGAGGACACAATAGGTAGAGTGATATTGAGGATGCATGAAAAAAGAGGAATGAGTTGAAACAAGGTCATGGAGGAGGCAAAAGAGAATGGGAATGAAGGATTTGCCTTGGTGAGGAGTGAGAATATACTTTCTGTCATCAAAGACATGATGGTGAGAAGCATTGAGAAATGGCCAGATGGCTATAGTAATCTTCTCAGTGTACTAAGGGGTAAGAGAGGTAAATTAATTATTCATAGTATACAATCTGAATGAAATAACATGAGATATGAAAGATGTCTTAAAAATTTAATCTTCCTTCTTGTGCAAATAAACATTTCTGCATGTGTTGTGTGGCATTAGAGTGCAGACCCAGAAACTGGAGAAAAGTTGCAAAAATATAAATTTATACCTGAGATAAGAACAATAAAACATATAACCCCAAATCAAAAATCTTTCAAACATCCAGAGCTGTCTTAGAGTAGAATGGATTGCCTTGAGAAGTAGGAATTCCTCCCCACACTGAAGGTCTTAAAGAAGATTCTGGATATTTCCTATATTATGGAGAGGATGCTTGTTCAGTTACAGATTGTACTAGATGGTCTCTGAGGATTCAGTTTCAAGAGTTTGTGATTTTCTTACAGAACTCATAAAGACTATTCACTGAAGCTTGGAAGTGTTGTTATTCATTTATTGGCTCATCAAACTTTTATTAAATAATTACTATAAACTGAAAATCATAACACATGCATTAGAAGACAAAAATAAGGGTGGAAGAAAAGACACATGGGAAGGTTGATATGAAATGAAGTATCAATAAGTGCATTAAAGAGTTTGCCTCCAAAAAGTGATAATTGAGAGTGAATGTTATTATAGAGTTGAGCATCAGGGTAGGATTCTTGAGGAGGTCCAGTTAGACCTGAATTTTAAGGGATAAATAAAATTCAATAGACAAGAATAGAGCTGCCACCCTAGGCAGAGATGATAGTGTAGAAAAAGGGTATGGAGGTGGGAAAGTATCAGAGGAGATAGAAATAGTATCCAATTTACCTAGAGTACAGATTACAAAGAAAGAAGCAATGGTGGATGTGTCTATAAAGGTAGGATTGCATGAGGTTTTTAAAGGACTTTGAATGCCAGATAGAACACTTTGAATTTGGTGACAATAGAGTATAGAGGCAAAAAAGAAGTATATAAAGAAGTTGTTGATGTAGTCCATTCAAGTTATAGGTGATCACAGTTCTACAACCATTTTGTTTTCCAACAGTATGCATATGGATAGATACAAATGTATGAATGAAAGAAAAAGTATTTAAGTGTTTACTATGTTCTAAGAATTGTACTATGGCTAAGAGAAACAACATTAAAAATTTCTGCCCTCAAGAAGTTTATGTTATAATAGATCTATGTACATATACATTAATAAGACAATTCATTACTTAGAAATGAAATATAGCAAAAAAAAAGTCAATCACAAAGTCTCCAAGAATTAATGTCTTGAAGACTTTAAAAGCATCCTAATAATAGATAAAGTAGTTTAGGATTCAAATACTGAAAACCCTCCTCAGGGCAGTGAAAATTAAATGGACATGATAATGTCACCAAGGTCTCTGCTTGGGAATGCACTACTCTGCAAGCCCATTCTTATAAATATAATGGAACTCTTACATTTGACTCTTCATTTAAATTAGTATTCAGTAGGCCCCCAAGCATTATATTAACTTTGTACATCTGGTTACATTAAATGTTTATCTTTTATTAAAATAATGGATGCTTCACGTTTTATAGAAAGCTTTGCAAAGTTTTTTGTCTTTTATTTTTTTCCCTTTTAATCCATTATCTCCAGATCATGTTAAGAATAATTTTATTCCACCCATGATACTACTGCTTGTGAATGCCTAGAGTCTTTAGAATGAACTCATTCACCTTTATCAGTCATTCCCTTTTACTCCATTATTTTGAAAGAAAATTTTATCCATCCAAGTTTGTCACACGTTTGTTTGAAGAATAGGTGAAGTCATCGACCATGTAAAGGATTTGAAGTCTGCCAAAACTCAGTTCACCTTGACTTTTTGTCCATAGTGTTGTTGGAACCCAGATGGGGCTGTAGATGATAATTTGGTGGACAGGATGGGGCACTGATAGTTCTAAATTATACTTCACCACTAAGAAATCATTCTGTAATGTGAGAAAGTAGGAAAGAAGTACTCAGGAAGGAAAAGAGGGGGCATTAACCAGTTAGCTGAGGATTCTGGGAGCTTGGAATTCCAAGAAACTAGTATAAGTGCTGAGGAGTTTAAAAGAAGCAGAGAAATGTTTTGTTTGTTCCTGGACTGCTGAGAACCATCTGCTTTTTAAGCTTGTCTTGCCTATACGGTGCCAGCTCACTAATGAGCGTCAGTCACACTAACTGTAGGCCCCACGATTCTAGTCCTTTATCAGAATTTTCTTGACAAATGAACTCTGGGTGAAAACAAGTTCTATTAGACTCATAATAATAAGAGAAAGCAATAGATGACAGTATTTTGCAGTGCATGGGGTCCCCTTTACATAATTATCTGTTGACCAATTTTCTGGCTCCATAGATATGTAAAAAAGACACCACTTAATTGTTTAAAATTAGTGCATATACTTGGAGATTTTTAGCTGAAATTGGCCTTAAAGATCACTTAAGTCAACCCTTTCATTTTGCAGGTGATGAATCAGAAATCTAGAGAAGTTTAATCAATTGCTCAAGGTCATAGAGTTAAGTTGGTGGCAGAAATGGAACTAGAGAGCAGACTTCTCGTTTCATTGCTCTTTCTGTCATCACACATGATTTTCACTGAGCTTTAGAAAATTATCCCAAGTATAAACACACTATTACTAGGAAAGACAAAATATTATTATGTACTAGACCTTAGAACTCATGATCCTATTTTAGATACCCACCAAATTCTAACCAAGTTAAATAACTTTCAAGATATATTACAATTACTGATTGCATCATCAAACACAAATGAGAAAACTGACTAACCATTGTGATACCCTCGCTGAGGATTTGTGTCAATTAGTTGTCACATCTAGTTTTCTATAAATCTTTGGGAGAAGGACACAATCATAGATTATGCATCTGAACCCAGATTATAAGTAGTAGTTCATGCCACCACCATCAGATCTGAGGTCTAACATTCTATTGGAAATGTTAGTACAAGAATTAGAGGATGCTCTCAAAAATAAAATTCTAATGATATAATTGCAAACAATTCTGATGAGGAAGAAAAAGGAGATTGTTTAAGGAGTCTAATGTGGAGGGAGAGAGGATTCATTGATCAATGAAGAATTTTTAAATTCAGGTGTAGATAATGAAAGCAAAGGCAAATAACAGAGGGATGAATATGAAGACTGGAGTGATGCTGCAGTAGTGTCAGGAGCTCCAGTGTACAGAAAGAACTCATACTAGTGATAAAAGCTAAGGACAACAAAAAGCCTAAATTCAGATCATTGTTTTTGTCTGTCCTTCATTTTCAAAGAGAATCAATGATATCCCAGGGTGATGTCTTGTCTCATGCATGAATTGGAATTAATGAGGTAGAGTTGCACAAAGTCATCAGTCCTACTCTTTCTTGCTGAGTCCATTAAAGTCAGGTTTCAACACAAAAGTGAGGATGGTTAGTGATAGCCTAGGATGGAATGGATGACCTTGGTATCTTGGATGTCTGAACATGTTCTAAGCACTATACAGCACCTGCTTCAGCCACCTTTATGGCTGTTGGAACAAACTGTTCTCATCTGCCATTCAGCCAAAGAAAATCTTCATATGGTTGGGATAGGCATCCCCCCTAACTCATCAACAGGTTTGAGACCTATCCATTATTCTCAGCCTGGTTTAGCCCATCTTCTGAGATGGTTATATTGGGGGTGTGGCCACTGCACTTTCTATAGCTTCTTGAAAGGTGAAGAGGTGGCTACCAAATGTGGATGAGCAGCCCTGCAATTCAGATTAAAAGGGTTATCCAAAGAGGAATAAGATTGAATGATTCAATGATAAATGACAAAATCAAGAACACAGCAATACTAGTTTCTAATTTTGATAGTTTTCTTTATATAGGAATCTTTGCGTTGGGAAGAATAAACCAAAAAAATGGTAAGCCAGATTTGAAGTCTGGACTATTTGGTATGCTGCTGCTTAGGTATGTCTCCTCTACGATTAGAGAAAATTCTGACAATCAGAGCAACTGATCATCAGAAGTGTTATGTTCAGGTAATAGTTGTTCCATTTGGATCAAAGCAGAGCTGACATAATAACTAAATTTGCAGATGACACAAAGCTAGAAAGTATGAGTACAAGATTAAATTTAGGGGTGGAGCCAAGATGGCGGAGTAGAAAGACTCAGGTATGTTAGCTCCAAACCCACAACCCATATATTTCCTGCAAGAAGAACTCCCCACAAATTCTGGATCACTGCAAGGCACGCAGAAACACAGTGGAAAAGATTTCCATTCCAGAGAGCCTTGGAGAGCTGTCCCCAGGGTCCATCGCACCCCGGAAAGCAGAGTCCACCCCTGAGCTGCCCTGGCCACGCAGCCCTAGAGGAGAAGATCCGAGCAGGCTTCAGGGACAGAACCTCGGCAGCCGGGAAGGTCCCTTCGCCCACAGACGCTCCAGGTCAGTGAGAGAGACGTCTGAGCTGGCTGAGAGGGGAGCTGGGTGTTTCTGTGACTTGAACCCCCTCGGGAGGCAGATGCACATGCAGTGGCGGCGGCCTGGGGCTCCCCGAGCAGGCAGGCAGAAGTTCAGGCTCATTACTGAAGGTCTCTGCATAAACCCCCTGAGGGAGCTGAGCCTAGGAGATGGCCCTGCCCCTACCCCAGCACCAGAACTTAAGCTCACATTGAATAGCAGCTGCACCTGCCGCGGAAAGCCCATTTGAATCTCAGACCCCAAGCACTAGCTGGGTGGATCTAGGCAGGGGGTGGACAGGAATCTCAGAAGTCAAGTAACTGGCTGGGAAAATGCCCAGAAAAGGGAAGAAAATTAAGACTATAGAGAGCTACTTTGAGGGGGTACAGATGTTCCCACCTTTCAATTCTGATGACGAGGAAATATTCTTACCATCAGGGAAAGACGTGGAGGCTGGGGCCTCTGTATCCCAGACATCCCAGGTGGATGTCCGGTGGGCTCAGGCCTTGGAAGAGCTAAAAAGGGATTTTGAAAATCAAGTTAGACAGGTGGAGGAAAAACTGGAAAGAGAAATGAGAGAGATGCAAGAAAAGCATAAAAAATGGGTCAATACCTTGGTAAAGGAGACCCAAAAAAATGCTGAAGAAAAGAACACCTTGAAAAATAGGGTCACTCAATTGGCAAAAGAGGTTCAAAAAGCCAATGAGGAGAAGCATGCTTTCAAAAGCAGAATTAGCCAAATGGAAAAAGAGGTTCAAAAGCTCACTGAAGAAAATAGTTCTCTCAAAATTAGAATGGAACAGATGGAAGCTAATGACTTTCTGAGAAACCAAGAAATCACCAAACAAAACCAAAAGAATTAAAAAATGGAAGAGAATGTGAACTATCTCATTGGAAAAACAACTGACCTGGAAAATAGATCCAAGAGAGACAATTTAAAAATTATGGGACTACCTGAAAGTCATGATCAAAAAAGGAGCCTAGACATCATCTTCCATGAAATTATCGAGGAAAACTGCCCTGATATTCTACAACCAGAGGGCAAAATAAGTATTGAAGGAATCCATTGATCACCGCCTGAAAGAGATCCAAAAAGAGAAACTCCTAGGAACATTGTGGCCAAGTTCCAGAATTCCCAGGTCAAGGAAAAAATATTGCAAGCAGCTAGAAAGATACAATTCCAGTATTGTGGAAATAAAATCAGGATAACACAAGATCTAGCAGCTTCTACATTAAAGGATCGAAGGGCATGGAATAAGATATTCCAGAAGTCAGAGGAACTAGGACTCAAACCAAGAATCACCTGCCCAGCAAAACTGAGTATAATACTTCAGGGGAAAATATGGTCTTTCAATGAAACAGAGGACTTTCAGGCATTCTTGCTGAAAAGACCAGAGCTGAAAAGAAAATTTGACTTTCAAACACAAGAATGAGAAGACGCATGAAAAAATAAATAGCAAAGAGAAGTCATAAGGGACTTACCAGAGGCGAACTGTTTACATTCCTACATGGAAATACAATATTTGTAACTCTTAAAACTTTTCAGTATCGGGGTAGTTGGTGGGACCACACACACACATACACACACACACATACACGTGTGTGTGTGCATGCACATTCATGCATGCACATACAGAGACAGAGAGCACAGAGTTAACTGAATAGGATGGGACCATATCTTAAAAGAAATTAAGGTAAATGGTGAGAGAGAAATGTAGTGGGAGGAAAGAGGGTGAAATGGAATGGGGTAAATTATATCTCATTCAAGAGGCAAGCAGGAGACTTTTTAGTGGAGGCAAAAAGAGGAGAGCTGAGAAAAAAACAAGAAGTTTACCCTCATCACATTCGACTAAAGGAAGGAACAAAATGCACACTCATTTTGGTATGAAAACCTATCTTCCAATACAGGAAAGTGGGGGAGAAGGAGATAAGCATGGTGGGGGATGATGGAAGGGAGGGCAATGGGAGGAGGGAGCAATTTGAAGTCAATACTCAGGGAGGGACAGGATCAAAAGACAGAATAGAAACAATGGGGGGCAGGATAGGATGGAGAGAAATACAGTTAGTCTTACACAACATGACTATTATAGAAGTCATTTGCAAAACTACACAGATAGGGCCTATATTGAATTGCCTGCCTTCCCAAAGGGAATGGGTGGGGAGGGAGGGATGGGGAGAATTTGGAACTTGAAGTTTTAGGAACAACTGTTTAGTAATGTTGTTGCTACTAGGAAATAAGAAATACAGTTAATGGGGAATAGAAAGTCATCTGGCGCTACAGGACAAAAGAGAAGATGGGGACAAGAGAAGGGAGGGAGGATAGAAGAGAGGACAGATTGGTGATAGGGAAAATTAGAATGCTTGGTGTATTGGGGTGGGGGAAGGGGATAAAAGGGGAGATAATTTGGAACCCAAAATTTTGTGAAAATGAATGTAAAAAGTTAAATAAATTTTTATTAAAAAAAAAAACAAAAAACTTTGAGTTCCAAATTCTCTCCCTTCCTTCCTGCCCACTCCTACCTTATTGAAAAGGCAAGTCATTTGATATAGGTTATATTATACATAGGTAGCCATATAAAACATATCCCTGAGTCATAGTGTAAAAGAAAACATAGATAAAAAAAATCTCAAGAAAAATAAAGTTTAAAAAAGTATGCTTCAAAAAAAAAGATTAAATTTAATCATACTAAATGCAAAGTAAAACACTGGGTGGTAACCCCCATTTTATAGTTGAGAAAACTACAGCTTCATCTGATAAAGCATTATATTTTATAATGTGTGTTAGATTAACAAGACATTTCCTATTTTATGCTCTGTAGGTTTAAGGAATCATGTTTCTTGTTGTCTATCTCTTCTGTAATCTATTCTCTGTAAAACTGCCAAAATAATTTTACTAATGCACTAGTCTTATTATATCAATGCCTGGCCATTCCTGCTGAAGAATCTTCTAAAGCTCCCTGGTGCTTTTAGAAGAAAAGAAAAATTCCTTAGATAGGCACTGAAAGACCTACAGAATCTGGCTCCAGTCTACCCTTCTAAACTTATTTCTTTTTCATTTATCTATCTATCTATCTATCTATCTATCTATCTATCTATCTATCTATCTATCTATGCATTCATTCATTCATTTATTCATTCATTCATTCATTTATTTATTTATTTGTTCATTCATTCATTCATTTATTTATTTAACTTTTTACATTTAAACTTATTTCACATAATTGTCATTCATGATCTTTATATTCCAGTTGAACCAGGCTACTTTCTGTTTCTTGAAGTCAATATTCCAACTCTTTCCCCTGTGTCTTTTTCTCCCTTTCCATTGTCTATTTGAGTCTATAACTCCCTTAATGGTTCAACAAGGAGTCATGTACCATATAAAGCATTTCCTGATCCACCCAGTTCTTAGTAATCTCTCCTCCCACAAATTATTTCATATTTATTCCTCCCATGTTGTACTGAGTAAAAAATAAATATGAAACAAAATCCAATTTGAGGGGTAGTTCTGCCTTTTGTCTCTGTATCCTCAAAGCATAATACACCGGCTCATACAAAGTAGATATTTAATAAATATTTGCTGAAAAATGAATGTAGCTTAGAATGGGCTTTAAAGAGAGCTCTTACTTGTTTGGTAACCCAAGGAATCAACTGTTTTCTCTTCTGGTGATCAGGCTAAATAACTTGGAAACATCTATTACTTAAAAAATAAACAAAAATATTGACAAAATGTAACTATAATTTATATGAACATTAAAAAATCTGTTTGAAACAAGGATATAAAACAACAAACTGTCAAGGGAAAGTTTCATATCTAATATGCTATAATTTCACAGCTCAAAGATCTAAATACTCATTGTAATCCTAGATCAGCTTACAGTATTCCAACTTTTTTCAATCATTATTCTCTAACAGATAATGGGATTCTTCCCATTTAAACATAACTTTGTTAGAAGAAACTCTGAAGATTACAGTTCCTCTCAGGTAGTAATATTGTCTGTATTAGTCTCCTAGCTTGCCACTGGAGGCTACATGTGGAAGCTTGTGTCTTCTTAAGTTCTCTCTCTTTCTTTCCATAATTGATGTCTGATAATGGTTACAACTAAGCCTATGGATGTTAATGCCACAGTGAGAACAAAATCTTTGAATTTTTGTACTCATTAACTGAATATCAAAAGGATAGATTTTCTTATTTTTCAATTCCCATCATTTTTATTGTTCATCAGAAAGAAATTTGGGGCAAAATCTGGAAAAATATTAATATAAATCTTCCTTTCTCTTCTTTTCCTTGTCCCTTTTGTATTTCTTTATTCTTATTCCATATAATCACAGTTAATTGCCAACCTCTGCTTTACTGAAGGTGTTGGGTCCTTTTTCTTTATTTTAGACAGTTCCAATTAAGAGATTTAAAATAACTTCTTATAATCACAGGTATTTCCAATTATACAGAAGTCATTTTGTACAATTAAATTATGTACTTTTCTCCACATCATAATGGTAGTAACTGATGAAGGGGTATAAAGGTATGAATGAGAAAACTGAGAGAAGTTAACTTCTTTTCCCTCCTGTGATATCCATTCAAATCATCAGTGGGTGTGGAGGTCATTGTAGCAATAGCAAAAGTTTCCCAGGGTAGGTTCCAGGGGTCTTTCCATACTCCATTAATTTTGGAGAAGAAAAGACCCTCACACCCTTATACATGATTCTAGTGAACATATTATTCAGATGAATGAACAAAAATAATTACGAATAGATAAAATTTGCATATAAAATCATCATCACTACTTTATGTAACCATATTTTTTTCTTGTTCAATATTATTATTGACTGGTCTCAGGATCTTTCTATACACATAACTCCAGCAGATCAAGCACATTCGGTGTTTAGATATGAAATGCATCATGTGTTATTTGCATAAGAAAAGTTCCTTAATCACCATGTTGGAAAATTATATACATCATTTTCATGGACACAGATCATATTTGGGAGCAATATATGAAATTATGCATTTAAATCTCCTAAAACTTACAATATATTTTTAAATTTTAAATAAAAATTTTAACTGATCAATTCAAGAATGTTCCCGGTAATCAGTCAAACTAACTTAGAGTTTGTACAGTTTTTTCTTCATTTTTTGAAAATCACATGGGCCCTTCTCCTGCCCTTTAGTAGTTCTTTGAATCTCAGTTCACCATGCCTTATGGAATCCTACCTATATCCATTCTGAAGCCTTTGAATTTGCTCTGCAAGCAACAAGAATTACGCCTAGGTTTTCTTTCACAAATTCTAAGAGGAAATGGTCAGTTCTTCAAAAGGTTCCCATCATTCCACCCCAGAAAACAGTTGTTCCTTATTATTGAAAATAAAATTTAGAATATATTTTCCCCTTCATAGTTTCTTTCATGTTTTGAATGATGAAGTTATTGTTAAGTCAAACCAAAGTTATTAGTTATTCAACTTTTGTCAGAGAAAGAGTATGACACTCAATGCAAAAAAAAACTAGATTCGAGAAATTGTTCACTCATTGCAGTCATGTCTAACTCTTCAAGACCCCATTTGGGATTTTCTTGGCAAAAAGTGCAAGAGTAGATTTCCATATCCTTTTCAAACTCGTTTCAAGCTCATCTGTTAAGGAAACTGAAGTAAACACGGTTAAGTGACTTGCCCAGGGTCACATAGTTTGTAAGTGTCTGGGGTCCTATTTGAATTCAAATATTACTGACATCGGATCTCTCTATCCATTGCATCACCTAGCTGCCTGCAAGTGTCATTAAGGAACAGCAAATAGGCTGTGTGGAAGAGATTAAAGTGCAACAAGGACAGGGACAGGTTGTAAAGGGTTATAGGTGCCAGAGGGTTTTATATTTGATCCTGGAGGTAATAGGGAATTACTGAAATGTATTAAATGTGTGTGAGAAGTTAGGGGAAGAGGACAGATATTATGATAAGAGTTGAAATTTAGAAAAATCACTTTCATAGTTTATGGGAGAGACTTTAGCAGGGAAACCAATTTAAAAAATAATCCAGGTGGGAAGTGATAAGGACCTGTACCCAAATGGTACTGTGTCATAGAAAGAGACATACCTGAGAAATACTGTGAAGGCAGAAAAATCAAGATTGACAAAATATTGAAGGATGGAAAAAAAAGTTTTGTAATTATACTTTCAATTACATGTAGAAACAATTTTTGCTTTCCTTTTTTAAAATTTTGAGTTCCCAGTTCTCTTCCTACCTTTCTTCTCTCACTCCTCATTAATAAGGCAAGCAATTTGATATGTTATACATGTCCAGTTATGTAAAATATATTTCCATATTTCTCATATTGTGAAAGAAAACATTGACAAAATGAGAAAAAAATAGAAAGGTTTATAAAAAGTTCTTTTCGCTCTGTATTCAGACTCCATTATTTCTCCCCTTCTGGAAGTGGATAGCATTTTTCATTGTAAGTATTTTGGAATTGTTTTAGATCATTGCATTGTTCAGAATAGCTAAGTCATTCACAGCTGATCATTGTACAATTCTGAGGTTACTTTGCACGGTGTTCTCCTGATTCTGCTTACTTGACTTTGTAACAGTTCATATAAGTCTTTCCAAGTCTTCTCCTGCTCATCATTCTTATAGCACAATAGTACCAATCATATATCACAACTTGTTCAGTCATTCCCCAACTAAAGGGCATTCTATCAATTTCCAATTCTTTGACATCACAAAAAGAGCTCTTATAAGTATTTTCCCATGTAGACATTCTTTTATTTTCTTTTTGGTCCCTTTGGGATCCATACTTAGCAGTGATATTGCTGGGTCAAAGGTCAAGTCAACTATAACAGTATTATAGTTTTTTTATTGTCATAGTTCCAAATAGTTCTCTAGAATGGTTGAATTAGTTCGCAATTTCACCAACAATGCTATTTTTTCAGTGTCCTATTTTTTTTCCACATCCCTGCCAGTCATTTTCCTTTTCTGCCATATTAGCCAATTTGAAAGGTCTGAGGTACCTCAGAGTTGCTTTAATTTGCATATGTCTAATCAAGACATTTAGATCATTTTTACATTATCCATTTTGCATACTGCAATGCTCTCTATGTCTTTTTTTGGTCATAAATTTTTCCCTTATCTTACAGGTAAACTATTCCATGCTTCCCTAATTTTCTCATGGCTTCACCTTTTATATCTAAATCATGTAATTCATTCTGCTAGCAGCTTCCACTTACTAGGTGAGTTCATCCTGTTCACATTCATAATTATGATTACTAACTGCATATTTCCCTTTGTCCCACTCCTTCCACCCCTTTTTGCTTCTCTATCTTTAACCCCATCCCCCTTCAAAGGCGTTTTCATTCTGACTACTCCCAGCCCCCAATCCCCAATTCATCCTTTATTTTATCAGCACTCCTTTCTATCACTCCCCTCCCCCACTGCTTCCCTTTAGGGTAAGACAGAATCTTGTATGTATAATATTCCTTATTTGAGCCAATTCTGATGAAAGTAAAGTTCAAGTGTTGCCTCCTCTTCCACCTTCCTCAGCAGGAAGGCAAATTTGAGAAGCAGAGAAATGACAGTCAAAACCCTGGAAACTGATGAAATCATGAAGTAAAGTCATATAAAGGAAAAAGAGAATGACCATGACAGAACCCTGGCGTGGTTTACAGAGTGTCATACGAGTGAGGATCCGGTGGAGACTGAGGCGTGGTAGCATGGGGAAAAGGGGAATCAGAAGAAAGTAGTGTCCTGAAAAGACAGAAAGAAGAGAATGTCAGGGGAGAGAGAGTGATCAATGATATCAAAGGCTTCAGCAAGACCAAGGAGAATGAGGATTGAGAAAAGACAAATGAGTTTGGCAACTAAGATATCCCTGGAGAGAGCAGTTTTGGTGGAATGATAAAGACAGAAGCTAAATTATAAGGTGGTTCTTCTATCAGTATCATCTATGTACATGTTAATCAATAGAAATGAGTATTAGTCATACCTTTTGACAGGTATGGGCAATATCTAACTTACATCATAGGTATATGTTCTAGGAAAACACCAGATCTCCCTGATTTTATTATCAGGTAGATAAACATATGCTTTTGTTTCCTCAGAGCAAATATTCATCAATCACCACAGCTACATTCTGCGTTAGAACCTTCCTGCATAATTTTTAACCTGGTGACACTAGTGAATTTACTTTATCCTTCTTTGGAATACAAGTAACTGTGTCCTTCTCAGACTATCCAGCTCCTCTTTCATAATATATCTCATATTTGACAAGCACATGCCTCACTTAATTAAGACAGTTGTCTCAATCCAAAGTCTATGCACAATACCTCAAAAGGACATCCAAAAAGTGGTCATTTGGAATGTCTCCAATTTCTCTGTTCTACCTCCTTCATGCAACATGGTGTTCTGTTTAAGGATATAGACTTCCATGATTTTTGGAGCTTTAAAATTCAATCAAACCTGAACTTTGTCAGTGTGGTTATAGTAATATCTCCACATAGTAAAAATGCTTCAAAAAGCATATTTATATAATCAATAACTAAAAAAATTTACAATGATGTAACATTAGTAACTTTCCCAACAAATATAAGGCTATAGTAAAGATGGTTTATTATTATATAATAGTTCTGGAAAAGGATAATAGTATGACTAAGAAAAGAGGAAGAAATTAGAAGCATGAATATCCACAAAACAGTATGAAATTATTACTGTCTACCAGAAAATTATCTAGTGTTGTTACTATTATTGTCTATTAGAAAATCCTAGAGAGGAAACAACAAAAAACTCATTAAAATAAGTCACATCTCTAAAGTAGCAGATCACAATACACACACACACACACACACACACACACACACACACACAATCATTAGCATTTCAAAGTACCCCTAAAAAAAGGAGGAAATTATACAAAGTTGTTTAACTGTAAAAACTACAAAACACATAAAATTCCTGAATTAACCTATCAAGACACATTCAATGTCAAAATAAACACCCTTTTACAGAAAAAAAAAACAAAAAAGTGATTTTCAAACTAGCAGGATAGTCAGTTCCCTTGGTTAGACTGTGCCAGTACAGAATAGTAAGAATGATACTGTAAAATGAATTGATGGGCTTTATGCTAGAGCAATCAAGCTTCTAAGAGATTACTTCATAGAATTTAATATAATAACTAGAAAATTCATATGAAGAAATGAAAGGTTTACAATATTAAAATAATTAAGGAAAATAAAAATAACAAAAATGCAGGAATGAAGGAAGAATATCACATCTAGGCAAAATATGTGATAAAGTAGCAATTGTTATTTGGCATAAGTTAAAAAATGAGAAAAACACTAATAGAAAATACTTCTAAAAAGGAAAACTTAGAAGTAATTGTTCAGTATATAATAAGTCAGAGTTAAATTCTAGTCTTTTATAAATTCAAGAACATAAATGAGGATGGAACACCTATTTGATAATAATTACTAAGAAAAATGGAAAGCAGTTTGGCAAAAACAGACTTAGAGTACAATTTTATTACATATGACAATAAATACGCAAACTAAATATTACATTAGTTAATCAATGAACATTAAGTTATACTTCTATATCAACAATGGAAATAGCTACCATTTCAATCATTACAGGGGAAAATTCCAAAGCAAAGGATATAGTTGATGATAAAAGATATAATATACACTTTCAATTATATGAAATTGAAAAGCTTTTGCATGAGCAAGTCAATAAAGGTAGGATAAGATAGGAAACTACACTGGAAATAAATTTGCCTTAGTGCTTTGACAAATGTTTGATATTCAAAACATAAGAAATTAACATAAAAATATGAGACCAAAGAGGGATTCCCCAATAAGTAAATGGTCTCAGCATACTAGCAAATAGTTATCAGGAAAAGTATTGCAAACTATTAATAGCCATATGAATGTTCCAAATCATTAATGATAACAGAAATAAAAATCAATCTTTTGAGGTTTTGCCTCACAGCAAACAAATCGGTAAAGATATCACAAGATCCAGTTAGTTCAAGTTAGAGGGTTTTTAAAAGACTTGCATATTGATAGATTATTTTTTAAATTTGATTGGTCCAAGATTTTTAGAACACAACTGACAAAAATTTTCAAAAATGCGACTAAAATGTTCATACCTTGTGACTCAGAATTCCCATTAGTGGGCATATAGTACAAAGCAAAAATGAAGGGAGAAAATAATGTTCTTATATGTACTAAATTTTTTTCCTGATGTCAAAGATCTGAAACTATTTTATCCTGGGCCTGCTGATAGATAAAAATGTCTCTTCACAGGTCTAGCATTTACGACAGTGCTTCACACATAGTAAACGTCTTTACTCATTCATTCATTTAAAACAAAAAAAAAATACTAAAGCTAAATTTTAAGTTTAAACTCTAACCTCTTGAGTCTATTTGGTACAAAATCTTAAAAGAATGGAAAATTTATAAGATTGGCATAATACATTTGGAATGAGATCCCATCTTTTATCAAAAGAAGAAACAAAGCTCCATTTTCAGGATGTGTTTTTCTTTTTTTTTTTTTTTAACATTGTTCAAGACATTAATGCTTTCAAAAACAAGATTGTTAGTGATCCCAAAATGTAAGATCCCCATCCACAATAGTAATAACCATGTTCCTACCCATTTAAGCTGAATGTACGCCATAATTTCATTCCAATAAATTTGGCCAGAAATCTTATCTGTGAGTTATCTCTCATTTCCCAGGCTTGACCTATGCCGACTTGCAACACAATTTCTTAATAAATGATAGAAGAGAATTTGTCTCCCCTCCACCCATCCAACTCCAATTTATACCACAGAAATCCTGTAGAAGATATTCTATATCTGAAAAGGATGGTAAAGTAGCCATTTAGCAAAAATGAAAGACAACAAAGGAATGAGTAGAACCCCTCTAATAGTAACCCAGGGACACAAATTATAGGGATAAAGACATATACACACATATATGATATATATATATGTATACATACACATATACATATACACACATATATATGATATATATGTATGCATACACACATATATGATATATACGTATACATATACATACATACACACACACATATCAAGAGAAGGACAGGTGTCACAGTGGATAAAGTATTGGGCCCAGAATTAGGAAGATTTATATTCATGAGTTCAAATCTGACCTCAGACACTTACTAGCTGTGGGCCTCTGGGCAAGTCACATAATCCCTCTTTGCCTCAGTTCCTCATCTGTAAAATGAGAAGGAAATGGCAGTATCTTGCCAAGAAAACCCCAAAGAGGGTCACAAAGAGTCAGCCACAACCAAATAACTGCAACCAAAACAAACGACTAAAGCCAAGAAGGGAGTACTTACACAGATGAAATTAAAGCCTTCCTCTGAGTACCAATTTAATTACTTTTTTAAAAAAATTGAAGATGCTATCTAGAGATAGACAATAAGCCAGGAGTTGCATGTTGTAATTATTAGAAATATGAAAACAATATTTACATAATGATATATAACTAATTGAAACAGTTGATTTATTTTAGTCTTTCAACTCAATAAAAAAATAGTCAAATAGTTAGGTGTCAGTCATTCAAACCAAATGACTAACTGACTGCATTTTTGTTTTCCAGCCAATTTTATTAGTGTGTGTGTGTGTGTGTGTGTGTGTGTGTGTGTGTGTGCGCGTGTGTAGGATCAGCCTAAAAATATGGTTCAATGTAAAGGGCACTGAATTTGAAAAGAGAAAACCTAGTTTCACATCTCAGTTTAATTGCAATGTGACCGTGGGTTATCGGAAAATGAAGTAAACATTACTTATATGGCCTGTATCACATGGTGACTTGCAATAGTAATTTAAAGGGAAAGATCTTTCTCATTCATTAATAGGCCCGTGTGATCTACTTAAATCACCTGGAAGCCCAAGTCACAAGCAGTAACTTGCTGAACAAGTAGAACAGGAAGGGTGGAGCAGACCCAGGAGGAAGTGAGTGATGGTGTGTGGGGGGGGCTGGGGGTCGGGGAGAGAGGACGTAGGCAGTGAGGGAGAGCAAGGCTCAGACTCATGAGTGTTTGCTTGTGAGAACGTTCTGACTGAAGGGAAAGGCTTGGGAATGGCTTTGCTCCCTGCCGTGATCATGTTTCTTAACTTCTTGGTCACCATGACAGATTTTGCTTTATGGTTCTGGGATTTGGCTTTCTGGTATCTAAATAAATGTTTTTCTTCTGCCTTCTGTATAGAGATTGTTTTACAGTTTGCGATTGAGAACTATGCTGGTATATTCATAGTCACCACCAGTGCTGTGAATATTACCTTGGCGTTATACGACTGTGAAGGAAAAATTTGTCAGATACAGCATGTTATATAATTGTAAATTATCTGTCAAATTGTTGTCTTTGTAAAACTGTACTCTCTAGGTTAATGGTCCATATTGTTTTAAAAAAGAAGATGCCTAATAATTTTTTCAATTCATTTTTACATGAAAACCAAGGAAACATAGTAAAATGGAAAGAACCCTGGCTCATTAATTGGAGGCAGCTAAGAGGTACAGACCAGGAGTTATGAAGATCTGAGTTCAAATCTGGTGTATAACACTTACTAGCTTGTGTTATCCAGGGCAAGTCACTTCACTCTGTTTGCCTCAATTTCCTCATCTGTTAAATTAGTTAGAGAAGGAAATGGCAAACCACTACAGTATCTTTGTCAAGAAAACCCCAAACGCAGTCACAGAGTTAGACATGACTGCACTGACTGAACAACATGATTTGAATACTACATCAGTTACCAATACCTTGCATGTGAACTAGGGTTAAGTTGAATCTCATTGGAATTAGATTAAAGTTTAAAGTCCATTCTAGATCCATAGCTATGATTCTCTGATATACAATTTTCTGGAAAAAAAATTGGATAAGATAATTAATAACAGATTATAGAAGGTTAAAAAGGAAAAATGAAGGCAAGTTCATTAAAAAGAAAATGAAGCTTTCTTACAAAACTTGTTCTTATATTCTGTGTATTTTCTATATAAGTATTAAACTTGTCTAAACAGTGTTCTAAAATAATTATTAAAATTAAATTAAATAAATGATTATTTATTATGCCAAAATAAACTGATAGCTTAGCATGTCTATTAGATTAAAGTAATTTATTAAGGTGTTATATTCCTTATTGTCTTAAATAAATGACTTACTTGGTGCCATACTTTCAGGAGAAACCAAAAGTAGTACTAAACATAAGTCCTTCTTCACAGATTAGTACTTTATCCACTATAGCATACTGCCTTAATTTTCATATGAAAAGTCGAGCAGCCATGATCAGAATTAATTTAGTCTTTTTAGAAACAAATGAAATCATTTTAGTCTGTATATTATCCAGCATGATGTAATTCCACTGCAGCATGTCCTAATGTTTAATTTCTTTTATTTTTTCTTTTATTCTTTTCTATTTCAAAATTATCATAATTTTCTCTCAAATTTTATTTCCTCTTTTCCTTTCCCTTTTCTCTAATTTTCTTTCTCCCTTTTTCTTGACCTTCAGTTGTATGAATTTTTAAAATTTCCTATCTCTCCTTATCTCTCTTTTCCTCAACATGCTTTCATCTATTGCTAACCCTTCACCTGTAATCTTTTTGTTTTTCATTTGTATTTTGATCCAGGGAAATCTATTACAGTAATTTATTTTAGAGTGACTTTTAGTCCCCATTTTTATGAAATAATAAGAGCATGTTCTACTTAAATTTAGAAATCAATAAAAATAACTTTAGGAAAAGAACTCAGCTATTCACAATAAAATGATCATGTGATGTGATGGGGGAAAATCAGACTCATAAGTCAATTCTCCATAAATATAAACAGTTTTTTTGTGTGTGGTGTAAAAGGTTCTTAAAAGCAGTTGATCTGAAGTGGAGGTGGAAAGTTACTCTAAGTAAAGCTTGCAAATGAATCCTTGCAGAAAATGTTGGTTCTTTTTACTTAGAAAGGGATATTTGCATGATGAAATTGATCTAATACTAACTCTGCTATCAGAATAACTAAATAAGCAGGAGACACTGATTTTTACATGGAAATTGCTGTTGTAAGGGCACTTTATTTATTTATTTTGGCAAAATAAACTGATAGCTTAGCATGCCTATTAGATTAAAGTAATTTATTAGACCTTGAAAAACAAAAAGGTATAATAATTTCTAATGCATTAATTTCTAGGAAGTCTATATTGAAGTCTTATTTTTCAATTAGATATTCTGGGGTTATTGATCCGTATGCAGGACCCTTAAAATTCTCAAGTGCTCAGTGTTCTGAAAACATTGCAAGGGTTGGTTCACAATACTTTAAAAATCCTATGTTTCATTCAGTGTGCTGCTTCCTTGCTGAAAAGGATAGAGTGGAACCAGGAAGTTTTGAGCTATAATCTTACCTAAAATACTATCTATAAGACCATGAGCAAATTATTTAACCCCTTTAGGGTTTGTTTCCTTATCTTTAAAATGAGGGAGTATTTATAAAGGAAATCTAAAGTCTCCCATAGTTTTAAGTCTATGATTGTATGATTCAAATGCAACACTGGCAGTTTCTATGCTAACCATAAAAAAATCATTATTCAGGCCTCTTTACTACACCATACCCTATACCTTTTCCCCCTTTGTTGTTTATCTACAATTTCATATATTATAATATATATGCATTTATATACATAAGATATATATATATATATATATATATATATGTGTGTGTGTGTGTGTGTGTGTGTGTGTGATTCCAATGTGATACCCATAGCAGTCGCTGTGGCTATGCATGAGTATTTCCAGGGTAAATTCGCAAAATATAACTAACTCTCTTCCTCAAAAACAAAACCAAGATATTTATTCAGATACCAGAAAGCCAATTCCACCATGATAACAATGAAGTTTGTACACATCACCAATGCAGGGAGCACTGTCATCCCCATGCCTTCCTAACAGAGGTTAGGCCTCCCCACAAACAAGCTTCCCTAAGCAAAATTCCACCCTCTCTCCTTTGCTAGCTGCTGTGCCGCAGCTCTGCCTCATTCTCTCATAGTGCTGCCTCACTTTCTCTCAGCTCCATTGGTACAGCAAACTCCTCCCACAATCGGTTCTATCCTGGACCTATTAAGGAGCAGGGAAGATCTTCAAATTCCCTTACCATTACAATATAGTGTGTATGTGTGTGTATATATATACATGTATATATATGCATATGTACATATATATACATTGCTATCTATATCTACCTATCTATCTAAATATCTATATCTATATATCTATATATACATGTCGCTATCTATATCGGTCTACCTATCTATCTATCTATCTCTCTTATTTGGACATAGTTGTTTGGGTGTTATCTTCCCCATTAAATTCTCCTTGAGAGCCTTACTTTAGCTATTAAGAATAAGTTTTAGTATCTTAATAAGACAGTAGGAATAAACTCCTCAGATTGGAAGAGTTGATTCCATTTTAAGCCTCTATTCTTTTCAAGCTATTTTTAAAAAGTTGTTTTTCTGTAAATTCTTTCTCAATAACAAGTGTAGCATCTGTTTGGATATATTTTAGTAATCAGCAAGTATGTATTCTTAAACAATAAATATGTATAAAGTACATGTATATACTTTCACATTTATATATAGATTATATATAAGTATTTTATAAAGTATAAGGTTATAAACATGTGGACCTCCGATAATCTGAGAAAATATTATGAACAATTTTATCAGTAGTTCATGTAATAAACTACCAATCAAAATCTGTGGTGAAAAATGTGGAAACACCCATAGCTAAAAGTTTTAAAATGTACACATACACAAATATATACAGAAACACACATGTATGTGAAGGAGGGAGCAAACATTAAGCTATTTTTAGGGTACAGAAGGCTTGGTTCCTACGTCCTCATTGAGTCTCAATTAGTCTGCGTGCATTTGAGGGCAATGCTAATTGACAGAGATTTGCCAGACAACATCAGAAGGAAACATACAGCTTCTAGCTGGACAGAGAGTTGTCATGAGTAAATTATGAAAGAAATTAATCAAAATCTCTAAGATTAAGTTTGATATTATGTTCTTAGGGTATTGTTTGCATACATTGATTAATAAAGTCTGAGTGTATGCTTTAATAACAGTAGGTCTACTAAGTGTTTCTGTCACTATGCACATCCACCATATTGTATGCTTTGTATCTTTTGCATTTACTACAGTACCTGGTACTGTATGACTCAGTACTTAATAAATGCTTATCTGACTAATTTTCTTCCCCCCCTACCCTTCTCCACATTTCCCTCCTCCATCCTCTCATCTTCTCCTTTCTTCTTCTCTTCTTTGAGGCTACTTCTCTATTCATTACACAGTACTGATTTTATTAAGCTATATAAACTCATATTTATATTCTAAGGTCAATACATTCCTTTCTTCACAATAGCTTTTTGAGGTAAGTAGTACAAATGCTATTTTATAGAGAAGAAATCTGAGATTGAGAGAGACGAAATAACTTGTTCAAGGTCTCATATCTGATGTCCGAGATCAAATCTGAACCCGTTGCTTCTTTCTCTAGATTCAATGTTTTCTATGGCATTATACATTGTTATTGTCTTGTCTGCAATAGTTACAAATTTGGTGTAGGAAATTATTTCTAGTTTTCTATGTATTCTATTTCTATGTATCAAGTTCTATGCAGAACTTGATGGCGGATTTACTAATAGTAGAAAATTATTTTTAGAGCAACATAGTATATTTATTTTCAAATATGTTTTTGAATCATACTAGCAACTGAATTTTAGTACATTATTTATAGTAAAACTCTAGAAAAATTTTAGGAGTGTATTCAAGATTTAATGCGCATTATTTGGGGATATAACATTTTCTGGTTACCATCGTGAGAAGAAACAATCTTATCTTTTCCCTCTTGATACCGGTGTTGTGACAAATCAAAATCATTGACAGGATCATAGAATTTTGAGCTGGAAGAGGTTTGAGAGATAAGCTATCCCAGAAGCTCCAACTTTTTGCTTATCATAAATAATTACATAATGATGTAAAAAAAATTCATGGGTCATGACATGGTAGTAGTTGTAGTATTAAAACATATTATCTGAGAAAATAAATAAGGGCAAAATAAGATGAATTCAGTTATTCTTTTAAGTTGATTTATGTTTTATTAATCAAAATAATATTTGTATACATTGCAAAAATAGTACTACATGTAACTATAATGTGTGTGAAAGGTATATCATTTATTTCTTGCTATAGAAAATGAACTACCACCTCTCTGTGACCTTACCTTTCTGTGTGGATGTGCCACTTTTTCCCAGTTCCTCCCTTCAAACATTCCCATGGGTATAACTTTCCTTGTCGTCAATACCTCCTATTTGCTCTGTGTGTGGGTGAAGGGAGCACTAGAACTCTTTAATACGATTTGGAAGAAATGGATGGGGAATGGCCAGACTCCTCTGAAGGATAAACTTCCATCCCATCACTTACCAAGCATCCTCACTTGAGAAATCTTGCTTCATTTTGGTTCAGAATCATTTAATCTTATTTTCCCAGTTTGGGGGAGCTTTAGTTTTAGAAATGATGTAAACAAGCAAACAAATAAACTGTGGTTCATCTCACATCTCTAAGTGGTGAAAAATCCTGTCAAATTAGAGAGAAAACCTTCCCTGTGTATCACTGTAAGGCAAGCTGTTCATGATTAACTGAAAGATGAGTTAAATCAAATGGAGATCTGATTAGATCACCATCTCAAATAAGGGCAGATCATTTCAGGGAAAAAACAAAAACAGAACTACAGGAGTACAAACCAAAACAGTCATTTTCATATCAGCCAGATGAGGACAATTGCACTCTGCACCTCCCCCTCCTGCAACACACTAACCAGAGCTAACTACTTAACTGAGTAATTCAGCATTATCCATGAGAATGAAGATTATCTGACAGACCTTATTGTTTTTTGGCTTGTCCTTTGTTCTCAAAGAGGACTATGACATCATGAAGATGATGCCATGACTTGCAAGTGAATGGGATTTAACTGAGGAAGAGCTGTGCAAGGTCACCAGCCTCACTTTCTACTCTAGAGCCATCTGGGTCCAGTGGCAACATATAGATCAGGAAGACTGGAGATGGCCCCCCAGGCAGAACTAGAAAGGAAAACAATCACAACCTAGTAAAAAGCAAGTAAGAGTGAAGAGTAACTGTGAAGGGAGAGGAATCCTGACATCTCTTCACTGTATCTGTCCCTTTTATTTTCTCTCTTTGCTATCAGAGCTCAAAAGTACAACAAAACACCATCACTTCCTCCTTACTTCAAAACTCCAGTGATCTTCCAGTCTGCCAAAAGTTTTGTGCTTGCGTCAAGGGATAAACTATTTAGACTGAACCTTGTTTTCATTTCAAATTAATTTCCAAATATATACCCCCCCTTCGTTTCCTCTACTCAGTGCATGTATTATGTGTCAACTATGATATATTCATTATTTCTGCATTTACCTTATGTAAAGATCAGCAACATTTTTATTGCTTTTATCGTATTATTATGCATTCGTTTTTCAGTTGTGTCTAACTCTTCATGATGCCAAATGAGGTTTTCCTGGCAGAGACTAGAGTGGTTTGCTATTTCCTTTTCCAGCTCATTTTACAGATGAGGAATCTGAGGCAGTGTTAAGTGGCTTGCTGTAATGGTAATTTAAATGGGAAGATTTTTCCTATTCATTAACAGACCCATGTGACTTTCCTGGGTCACATGGAAGTCTAAGTCATATGGAGTCTGTGGCGGGAAGAGTTTGTTGAATGGGTAGAACAGGCAGGGTGTAAGGGCAAGCAAAGGAAAATCTTTTGTTGTTTTTGTTTTAGTATAATCAAGTGCCTTGGATTGAATCTTGCATTTATCAACCAAGAGTCTTAACTAGGAGTAAAGTAAAGAAACAAGAGTTTCTTTAACTACAAACAGTATATGTATTTGTATTGTGAATGTGATTAAAGATCTTCCCCACCCATTAATGGGCCTGCCCATTAAATGGAGTTTGATTAGGGAAGACTTGTAGGAAGGTCCACACCTATTGTTAATGGGAGGCACTGGTTTTCAAGGGTTGGGATGTCCTCCAGCTCTAAAAAAGTGTAAATACTCCAAGGGTGAGCTTTTACTTTGGAGCTTAGTTTTTGGAAGAAAATCCGTGTACTAGATAAGATTCTGGAAGCCACTAAGGAGACCCCCAGCTTTGAAAATGCAGATGTTGTTGCTTCATGCTCTGGCAACTATGGTTAGAGAGTTGGACCTGTCTGTTGACTTATAAGACAAGTATTGCCTATGTTAGACAGTTTGGAAGCATTGTAGATTTCTTGAACTAAGTGAATGATATATGTACTTGATTAAAGGAGATTGTTGTTCAAAAGTTGTCTTTCCTTTTAGAAAAGCAGATCAAAGAACCTGTGATAGCAGCCCCACTGTGTATGTCAGCGTGCTTACTGCCACAAAGTCACAGAACAGGAAGGGTGGAACTGGAGGAGGTAGAGCAGAGCTGAGAGGAAATTAATTATAAGAGCAGTCAGAGCTAAGAATGATGCAGGCAAATAGGCAGCTGGCTAGCATGGGTGAAAGAGCTTGTTTGTGATTTTGTTTAAGGGAACTGGTTTGTGGGAAACCTAGCAAGGGGGAAGGCTTGGGGATGGTGTTGTTCTCTGAATTGTTATCGTGTATTGTTATTATGATGGATTTGGCTTTCTAGTATCTGAAAAAATGTTTTGGTTCTGTATTCCATGTGGAGAGTCTGTTGTATTTTGCGATTTAGAATTGCACCAGGATATTTGTGGTTGCCATAGGCACTGTGAATATTGCTTTGGTGCTACACTTGCACAGTCATATAGCTAGTGTCTGAGACCAGATATGAACTCAAGAAGATAAGTCCCTGACTCTAGGTCAAGCACTGTATGTACTGCACCACCTAGCTGCCTGTTTTTATCTTATTAAGTAAATAGTTATATTTAAGATTTAATATGTCATCACTGAGTAACTAGGTTTTCATAAATGGAAGCACACCATCGGGTTCTTGAGAGCCATAATGGTGAGTCAGTGTATTGTACTCTACTGACAAAAGGGTTACACCTAGGATTCTGAAAAAGTGAGTATACTCAGTAGTGATAGTCCTTTTCTGGAAACCTAAACCTTATCAGCTCCATGGTAAGCTAGGATAAGTGAGCTAACATACAGAACTTGGGAATCCACAGCAAGGACACTCCACAGAATTGTTAGGGTAGTAAATGATGTAAAAAGTTGGTTGAGTCAAATTGCTTCTTAACCTCTTTTGAGGTTTCCCACCAGATCTTGTCAATTAGAAATCTCTTTCCCAAGTTCTGTGTGTTTTTAGGCTTATCAAATACTCAATATTTGAATTCTTTTTTTTTAGATTCATTCTTATATTTACTGATCCATTTTTTTTCTTTTTTTTTTATGAGTGTCAGAGTTTTGATGGTTCTGATTTATATTACATTTTGAGGTTTAAAAATATTAATTCCTTTATTTTATTGAAGTATTTATTTCCTTTAATTCCTACTTTTTATCATTATTTCTCTTAAGATTCTAGGCCCCCTGCCAATCAGTCATCATGCATTTTTAAATGTTTACAAATAGACATTTTACTTTAATTTGTGGAATAAAACAAGCATTTTTCATAACATACCATAATAAAAAGATGATTGCACATGAACAAGCAAATCAATTACATACAGCTAGCTATTCCTTTTAAATATATAATAAAGTAATCATGTAAATTTCTTTCATCATTTTGTTTCTTTCCTTCCCCCCTGAAGATGGCTACTATTAGACACATACACATATGTAAAACTATTCTGTAAATACTTCTATTTATCAATTCTTTCTCTAAATGCAGTGTCTTTCTTCCCATGTCTTTTATAGTTAATTTGGGCATTTAGAATAGTCAAAATGACTGATTTGCTCCAAGTTATTTTCAAAATAACATTGCTATTACTGTATGCACTGTTCTCATGGTTCTGCTTATTTCATTCTTATTTGTGCAAGTTTTTGTATGTTTTTCTAAGATCATTGAGCTGATCATTTCTAATAGCACAATAGCATTCCATCACAATCATATACCACAACTTGTTCAGCCAATCCCAATTAACAGGCATCACTGACATTTCTAGTTCTTTGCAACATGCATTTATTAAATGTTTATTACGTTAAGGTTTGGAACATAAATATAAACAAAAAGAAAAAACATTGAGTCCCCTTTTTATGATCATAATCCATTGACTTTTCACCTCTCCCTCTGCCTTCCCTTCTAAATATAACCTACCCTGTGACCTCCAATCCCTTTTTCCTTCAGTTCTCTCCCAGACCATCTCCCCTGCACTTGACGTTTTCTCCTCTTCTCCCCGTTTTGACCCTGTGGCAAATCAGTTCAGATCTGCACTGTCCTCCTCCCTGGAATCCCTAACTCCTTTGTTTCGTTGATTACACCCAGACAAGCCTCAGCTTTGGATCACTACACCATTCATCACCTTCACTCCTACACACATATTGCTGAATGCAGATGGAGAAGATCATGCAAACATTCTGACTCATCACACCACAAATCTGTTGCATAACCTCAGTTGGACTCTTGCTGCTGCTAGGCAATCCTAATATACTTCTGTTATGAACTCTCCACAAAGGGTCTTCCAAAGCTCTCCACTGCTACTCAGACCTCCCATGCATCTCCCTCCCACCATTCCCTCAGCGGAGCATCTTGCCTCATATTTTACAGAAAAAACTGAGACTATTCGTGATGAACTCCCTCTTCTCCTCTCTTCCCTATTTCATATCATTCATATGCCTTCTGCCACTCTTTTCTCCTTAACCCATTTCACATGATGAAGTGGCCTTTCTCTTTTCCAAGGCTAACCCCTCTACTTGTTCAAGCAATTCTATTCCAACCTGTCTCCTCCAACAGATTGTCCCCTCAGTCATCCCCACTCTCACTTATTTTCAATTTTTCCCTCTTTACTGTCTCATTTTCTAATGCCTACAAACATGTCCAAATCTCCCCAGCCTGACAAAACCCTCACTTGACCCTTTCATCCTTGCTGACTATCACCCTATATCTCTTCTGCCATTTGTAGCTAAACTCCTGGAAAAGACTATCTACAATAGATAACTCCATATTCTCTACCCTCACTTTCTTCTTAGCCCTTGACCCTATCATCCCACTGAAACTGCTCTATCCGAAGTTACTAATGATCTCTTAGTTGATAAATAAGCTGGTCTTTTCTCAATTCTCATTCCCCTTGTTCGGTCTGCAGTCATTGACATGGTTGATCACTCCCTTTTCTTCAATACTTTCTTCTCCCCAGGTTTCAAAGATGCTCCTTTCTTTTGATTTTCTTCCTGCATATTTGAGTGCTCTTTTTTTGGTTTCCTTTTCTAGCTTCTCTTCTAAATCATTCCCTAAGCTTGTGTCCCTCAGGATTCTGTGCTCAGCACTCTTCTTCCTCTAATTATTTCACTTGATGATCTCATCCACTCCAATGGACTCATTTATCATTTCTGCTGATTATTCTCAAATCTACCTATCCTACTTCAATCTCTGTGCTGACCTCCAATCTCATATTTCCAGTTACCATTCAGACTTCTGAAACTGGACGTCTAGTAGATGTCTTAAACTCACTATGTCCAAAATGATCTCATTATCTTTTCCCCAAGCCCTCCCAGCTCCTATCTTCCCTATTATTATAGAAGCCAGATTGTGGGGATGTCATTCCCCTAACCTCCTTGCCCAATGTGGGTTAACTGAAATCGTTTCTTCTCAGTTTCTTCTCCATCTCCAATAGTATCCAGAGAATATAATAAATAAGTTACTTTGTGAATCAAATGAGGTCATAGAAGGTTTAGAGTGCTATGTCAATTTTAGTTTTTATTTATGACCTTGGACAAACTCTTAATTTCTTTTTGGGTCTAAATTTTCTCACCCCTAAAATGTGTTTAGTGTGGATATTTGCTAAGAATCCTCTCCAGGTCAAAATTATTTTATTTCAATATGCCTAAAATATAACTTTCCCCCAAAATCCTTACCTGCTTTTGAACCTCTATTACTATTAAGGATACTATCATCCAGTTGTTGCCAAATCTTGTATCTACTTTCACAACATATCTTATGTAAGTCCCCCTTTCTGTGCTTAAGTGAAGTCACTCTTTGAAAAATGATCAACCACAAGTCAGCAAACATTTAGTTACTAAGCACTCTATGTGCTACTTTGCTTACCACTAGGGATACAGTGCAAGATCAAAACAGTTTGTTCCTTCAAAGAACTCACAAGACAGAGCAAACATGCAAATAACTATGTACAAGTATGATATATACAGGATATACTGGAAATAATGACAGGGGAAAGGTACTAGGCATTAAGGGGACCATGAGAAACTTCTTGAAAGAGAAGGCATTTAGCTGGCACCTAAAGGAGGTCAGAAGGGGCAACTAGGTGCTATAGTGGATAGAGTACCAGTACAGGAATCAGGAGGACCTGAGTTCAAATGTCACCTTAGACACTTGACACTCACTAGCTGTGTGACCTTGGGCAAGTCACTTAACCCCAACTGCCTCATCCTGGGCTATCTTCAGTCATCCTGATGAATATCTGGTCACTGGATTCAGATGGCTCTGGAGGAGAAGTGAGGCTGGTGACCTGCACAGCCCTCCCTCCCTCAAAACAAAGTCAAGTGTAAGTCATGTCATTATTTCTCTGATGATATGGTTTTCTTTGGCAATGAAGGATGAAAACACACAAACAAGATAATACCATCCTCACAATCCACCAGACTCACAACCTAGGAGATTTTCTAGATTTCTCACTGCCTCTCACCCCTCCCTCTGTATTGAAGCTGTTGCCAAGGCCTGTGAAGCTAACCTTTGCAACATCTGTTGAATAAGACCCCTTTTCTCCTCTGACTCTGCACCTCCCTGGTGCAGGCCATTATAACTTCCAGCCCAGATTATTAAAATAGCCTGCTGGTGGTTCTACATGCCTTAAGTGAATTCTCATTCCAATGCACCCTCCATTCAGCAAGTAAAATGATTTTCCTAAATTGCAGGTTCTAGCATGTCACACAACACCATCCCCACCTCCACTCAACAGATTTAAATGGTGTTCTAGCATCTTTAGGATCAAATACAAAGCATTCTGTTTGACATTCAAAGACTTTCATAACCTGGACACCTCTTTCCTTTCCAATATTTCTGCATCTTACTCTTCAAAACAGATTCTTCCATGAAGTAGCACTAGTTTCCTGACAGTTACATGAGCAAGATATTCTCTTAACTCTGTACATTCTTTGTGGCTGTTCCTTATTATTCATGGAACATCCTCCATCCTTGACTCCAATGAGTGATCTCCCTGGCTTCCTTTAAGTCCTGTAAGTCCCAACTAAAATCTCATTTTCTACAGGAGGCCTTCCCTAAGACCTCTTATTTCCAGTGCCTCCCTTCTTTTAATTATTTCCTATTTACTCTGTATATTGCTTGCCTGATATGCATTTTTGGTGTGTTGTCTCTCCAATTAGATAGACTTGTCTTTTTGCCTTCTTAGATTGTTGTCTGGCACATAGTAGGTGCTTAATGAAAATTAATTGACTGAGGGTGATAAATCGCAGGTATATAGCCTGAATAGTTCACAGGTAAGGAAGAAGATTGCTTAAAGGGGATCTGAAAGTTATGTACAAACCATCCCAAATATCAAAGCATCATTTATTAACCAAAATTCACATTCTAGTAATATGAGCTAAATCAGGAGAAACCATTTAGGCACTGATGTCAAGATTCTGGTGCTAAGATATGTAAATTTCAGACAAAATCCTGACCTCCATAGCTCCAGACCAGCGGAAAATCAAAACGGTGCTGATTACTTTGGGATGGCGACTTTGAAGTTATATGGATAACATGGAGATGATTTGGATATGTAAATGAGCTAAACTCAAGGTGGCACAGATAGGATTTGGTCTGTTTCCCTGAAAAAATATTAAAATGAAATATCAAACTTCTGCCTCACCCTTCCAATCCTTAAGAGTCCATGGTGCTTAAGTGTTCTCACTTCCAACCGGTGATTATGTAAATGACTCATCCTTTTTTTATTCCTTTCCTCTTGCTCCTTGCCTTTCTTCAAGATCCTCTTTCCCTGTCCCCATGGTGTCTGCATTCTTCAGTTTACTTCACTTGTCTACTTATTTCCTTTATTGTTTGCACTTATATCCATTATTGCTACTAAAATGTGACTGCTGCCAATTGGGGCCTTTCTTAGACCCAGACATACTGGCCCCTATTATATAATTTTATAAATTGATTATCAAATCAAGAGGTCAATCTACTAAAGAACAAGGGAGGATTGAACTTGTGCATAGATGAGTTGATTTTATCAAGAGGAAAGGCCACCTCATTATTGGAGACTGAAGTAAAGGAGGAGAGAATAGAATATGATGTTAAGGAATGATAAGATAGAGAGAAGGGGTAAATGAAATTATTTCTATTTTCTCAATAAAGTATGAAGTGAACTTCTTAGCTATGGGGAAAGGAAGAGGAGGTGATTTAGGATGCTTAAGGAGAGATGAGAAGCCTTTGTGGAGAGTGGAATAGAGAATATTAGAGGAATTAAAGTATTAAAGAAAAATAAAAGGATTGTCTTTCTGCATGAAGAGCCTGCAAAACCTAAATTTGTTGGGGAATCCATTCAGCTTCATTCAGTAGTATGTGAAGAAGGATGGAAAAGGCAGTTGATGGGAGTAATATAGTGCTGGAGTTTGGGGCCAGGCATTACAAGTTTAGGGGCTAAGCACTAAGGGATTTGAGGAAGATGTTTTGTAGAATTAATCTTCTTTTCTATATATCTGAGACTGGAAAGGTAGGAAAGAAAAGTTAGAGAAGGAATGATAGCCTTGAAGACAGAGATAGTGTAGGTCCCAATAAAGGTAAAGAATATGTTGAGGAAGGAGTAAAGGACATATGGAGAAGAATGATAGATGGTTATGCAAGATAAACTATTTCAGAGTTTTTTAATTAATTAAATGGAACACAAGGCTGAATGTCTGGCACATAGAAGGCTAATCGATGTTTACTGAGTGACATGTTGGTGATGACAAGATTAAAGCAGAACCATACCTGTGATAAGCTGAAGAGACCAAAGACTTACTAGGACCTGATGTTTGAGGGAATGAATATAAGCAATGCTGTGTTGAAATAGTCTACTGTAAGTTCAGGAGTTGGGATAAAGAGAAAGAGAGTGAGCCAGTCAGTCCATTAAACTCCTAAGAAAGGAGGGAGAATGTCTAGTAGATAATTACTACAAAGATCTTGATTGAAGGATAAATTAAATGGGAAAAACCTCAAAGAAAGAAAGATTGTTGGGTGATAATAAGTGGAAGAATGGATCCTCTTGAGAACTTGTATTTGCGGAGAGAGGGATATGAATAAGAAAGGAAAAAATACCTATTATGTACATATATCTATATATCTCATAACCTATAAACAGCCTAGCTTCCCCCACTCCTCCATGTCTGAAATGCTTTATCTCTTCCTCAATGCCTCTTAGAAACCCTAGCTTCATTCAAGACTCAATGTGATGTCCACCTTGTAACTGAAGCCTTTTTCATGAACCCTGCCCTCATTAACTAACACAGACCTACAAAATCTGTGCCTGTCAAAGTATTTCAGGAGGCCCTTGAAAAATGTAGAGGAAAACATCCTCTGCCCACAGGTTGTATAGGCCTGGGCTAGCAATTCCTCCACCTCTTTCCCCTAAATCACTTTTCATTTACTTTTTACACATTCAAACATGTTATCAATGTGTATCTTGCTTGCCCAGTAGAATTTAAACTTTTTGAAGCTGGGAGCTATTTTCTCTAAGACCTAGAACAATGCCTCCCACATGCTTAGTAGCTACTTAATAAATGTTTATTGACTAGAAAATAAGAAAGGACTTTCCCCTTTAGGTCATATTGCTCCTATATTGCTAATATTTCAAAGCTACTGAAGACTAGTCCTTGTTGTCAGCAATTGCCACCAAAATTCCTGATGTCAGATCCCTTTGTTAGTTAATTATTTAAATATATGGAAATATGCATGTTTTTGAGAAAAATTTCAAAATTGCACCTGATAAAAATCTTCATTGTGATTTTGAAAAAATTCCTGGAAATAAAATTGTTTCACAGTAAACCTACAGATGGTTCAAATGGAAGTCTTATAAAATAGGTAGAACAGAAAGGCATTTTAAGTTGTCCTGTCAAATCTTCCATTAACTTCACATGCAAAGGACTTTTGAAATATATTAATGAATAAGAAAAGGCTATTCCATTTGTGTTTTACTATTTCAGTTTCCACAGTCTCTCTTCATGTATATTTCATTCCTCTCCCCACTCCATCCCAAATTAAAAGTGCCTTCCCTTTCCATATTTGCATATATGAGTAATCAAAAACGGACTAGACACCTAGACCAGTATATTATATATCTCAGGAGTATTGCATCTTGAGCAGAGCATACATGACATTGTGTGTGTGTGTGTGTGTGTGTGTGTGTGTGTGTGTATTTAAAGGATTTAATGGGCCCCATTCCGTTCAGTGATACATTTGCTTAGTTTCTCTTTAGCTCTGTGTTCGGTGTAATCTTTACGAGGGATCAAGGGTTCAGCAGTTCTCAAAGTTGTGGGAATTTCTGTGCCTCTCCGCTTTAGCATCCCTAAGTGCAAATAGCCCATCTTTTATGCACTGGCATGATTCTTCTCTGCAGTCCCTGACACCCTTTCAATGCATTTTCTCAGGACCACGAGAATGACATTCCTCTTCGAATCTTCCTCATTATTCTTTAAAGTCGCTGCTTTTACCACAGTCTTTTGTGGAAAGAAGACTCCCTATTCCTCAGCTACATTCCTTCGGTTGTGCTCATTATCACTTGGAAGCAGACTCAGTACTTCAGTATATTCATCTTTCTTCAGTCCAGATCAATAGATCATTTCAAATCAGTGCACCGAAGACTGAAAAGACCACCTTTTATTGCAGGCTGGTAGTTCAGACTTAAGAGAGTGAGTGATTTCTTGGGGTTTGTGGTCCATAATTATATTAACCTTGGTCCCACATCAAGCCATTTGAAACTTCTCACACCTCATTACCAGTCAATGTGTCCTTCTCTTTATAAGGATTGCATTGTTTGACTTTGAAAGACATGTTGTTAAAATCCCTTTACAGGTTAGTGAGGTTTCTTTAGAAGGGTGGAACAAATTTCATGGTCAAAGTCAAGTTTTTAGTACCCTTTTTATCACAAGGACAATGTCCAAACAACTGAGGTCCAGAATTGTCTCCACTTTAATTAGAAGAAGGGAAATATGTATATGCTTGTAGGTATCCACGTGACTCTTCAGCAACATATTATTAATATACTTTACATTTGAGCAAGTAATACCACAATGTATATCCACACAAAAACTAACGTCATGGAATATTACAAAATGTGTGGAAATAATAATAATGATTGATTTAGCATGTTTCTGTTTTCAAATAATTTAAGATCAATGAATTTATTTTGGTGGTGAGCTTGAGTTGTAAAAAACATTTTTGAGGGAATAGAATTCTCCATTGTGTAAGGAAATTGACTCTTTAAAGGAACTCATTCGACATTCAAATAACCTCTTTCTAGGCATTCATAAAATAAAAAAAAGCAGGCTTGGCACAAACATTTATCTAATTCATATTTAAATAAGCACTATAACTACAAAAACTTAAAAAGTGGTTCATAAGATCATGATTTTTAGTTATCTAATCCAACTGCCTCAGATTATACTTGAGGAAAATTAGATCCAGAAGGACTATTCTGACCCTCTCTTTCTCCAGATGAAAAAAAAAAAAAGTCATAGAGAAATTAACTAAATTACCTGAGATCACACAGGCAGTAATTAGTAGAATCAGAATTCAGATCCAGGGCTTTTGACTCCAAATCCATCCTTCTTTCAGCTCTCCTATCTTATTCAATACAAAAGTTTAAAACAATGTAAAAGTAAATATGTTTAAATCTTTTAAAATTTATGATTCATTGCAAATGAATTAAAAACATAAAAAAAGTCTTATCATCTTACGGAGAAGTTTACTAAATTTATCAATATCAATGACAATACTTCCATCATCTCCCAGTTGTCTTGTAGTAATGCAGGGTCTATAAACAAATATATTAATTACAAGAAGACCATTAAATCACAATTATTATGAATACAATAAAACCCATTTAACTGAATTCATCACTAAATAAAATGTTCTAGTTAATGAAACTATTTCATTTTAACTGAATAACAAAAAAAAATCACTTTTCACTATTGTAAAAAATCATTCCAAATTTATATTGGTCACAAGTTATTCTTCCTTTTATGAATTTGTAGAGCTCGTTAATATCCTGTGAATTAGTTCTTATATAACACTATAAAGATAGATGCAACAGTTTAGGAGACTGCAGTATATGTGTATTGAAGACAGAATCTCCTAGTATTTTGTTTTGTTTTCTTGGTCTCACTTCATATGAGCTTATTTTTGTATATTTCATTTCTTTTATCTTGAAGCAAATGACAATGATTCTGGAAAATGGAGGCTTCACTTGAGGTCTATCTAATTAATTGAGATACTATCACAGCATCTGCTTTTCATTCTTTTTCTTCTCTGTTCTCCCTCCTATAGAAGCTATGCTTGAATGACATTTGAGTGAGGGACCAAAAGGAAGGCACCTTATTATTAAGATGACCTATTTTTTGTAATCAAAATTTCTTTCCCTTTCCCTCATACTTTTAATTCTATGTGGAATTGAATTCTACTGTGTAGAAAGGAAGGCTCTTTTCTCCTGGTTTTGTTGAGGTTTGGGGTGCTGGGAACCCTAAAATACTGATGTCAGGTCCTGCTCAAATGAATTCAAAACAAGCCTTCTTAAAGCCAAAGGAAAACAAAGTGTATTAAAGATTCGTCATACTGGGTTAACTCTTAAGGAGCCTAAGAATTTGTGATGCTTGAATTAGGAAGTGGGCCAGATAGAATCTCAGTTAAACAGAGTCTGAGCTGGATTGAATACGAGCACCTTCATGGGGCAAGATGGATCTTATATACAGAAAGACTGTGGGAGAGATCTGGGGGTGGTCTAGTAGTCTGGGGGTTCCAGGGATGGTCTTAATGGGGAGTGGTCAGTAGTCTAAGGTCTCTAGATGTCTTGATGGGAAGGACCAGTAGCTTGGGGTGAATAAAGATCAAATCTAGGGAGGATCTTGATGAGAGTGGCCAGTAGCCTGGACAGTGGGATTTTGATAGGATCAAGGGTGGGAAGTATAACAGAGATTTGGGCGTACTGATAATGAAAATCTTGTGGGCCTCAGAAGATTGCCAGATCAAGTGAGAAGATTGAAGGAGGATTCAAGGAAGTTCCCAGAGTCTGTACCCCATCAGTTTTGTTGGAGCAGAATCTCTCTTGTTAGCGTCTCATTTGGGACTCCTTTCAGAATCTCCATCCTGGACACTTGCCCCTTATATGCTACCTGGTTAATTTGACTTGTACTGAATTTCAAAGATTTAAAATTCAATACAATCGTGTAAGCGCACATACAGTGCTATGAAAGGTTGCTCTGAATGTAAATAATAACAACAAATAATGATGACAACTATTATTAGTTTTACTTAAATATTTACTTTGATTGAGGGTAACTGTAAGTGTTTACAATGTAAAAAAAAAGCACATCAAGAAAGCTTTAATAAAAAATTACCTCCCCACTTCTGCAGAGATGGGAAATGAATCTTCGTAAAATTTGCATAACATTTTAACTACAAGGCAGAAGTTAACTCATTTTACTTTACTCAGAAATGTGTATTTACAGATTTAGAGCTAGAAGGAACTCAAAACTTTCTTCCCACACTTTCAAAGTGAGGGCATTGAGGCCCAGCCAGGTTATTCAAACGGTCTAAGTCCATACAATAAAAGTCAGAACTGGAACTCACGTCTTGTAATTCCCTATCTTGTTTTTTTTTTTTTTTTTTGTATTGTACTCAAAACATCCTTGAGGATAAAGAGGTCATTGAGTCCAAGGAAAAATACAGACATTCTATGAGCAAAGTTGTTCTCTGAAAAATTTTGACAATGTAGAAAGTAAGGTTTCTATTCTTTGAGAAAACAGTGCTTACTTAAAACTATTTTCCATTTTCATTGTCACTATTCAATTTGACTCATTTGAGAAATTATTTCTTCCAAAAATTGCACATATAAAGAAAGCTCCTTATCTCTTCTATGCTCTCCATATTCTACTTTGGAACCTATTTCCATGTTTCTCTGTTCAAAATTATCAAGGATTTTAAGGATGTAGTCATGGTTTATCCATGTGACTGGATATTCCCCAGGCCACACAAACTATTGCCTTACTGATCTTTTACCTTGGATCCATTAGTTTATTATATTGACCTAGTAGGAATGTTTAAAAAAGGATAAAAACCATATTGTTTGTCTGTTATAGGTTTTTGTGACCTCCCTACCATTCTGATCTGTTCCAAGCTCCTTTAGAATTGTTTGATGTTTGGACATTTCTAATGAGTCTCTTAGGGAACAATATTAACTTTATTTAATTTCTTACACATGCAGCATAAAGTATGGTTATTTGTCATCTCATATTACAATAAGGCCAATGAAGGCATAGAACTCTCATTCAGTTGTTACAAATTCCTTGAGAAATGAGGTAGTTGTTTTGTAGGTGGTCTTTGATAGGTAAGTAGATCAGCAACCATGGCTAAGAGAATAACCTTCTCTCAGATCTGCATGAGAAGTCCACTCATTGTCAAAGGCAGAGGGAAATTTTGCAAAGAATACAAGAGATCTGGTCTCTTCTTAGGTCTGGCACTGAGCTAGCATGTGACCTTCAGTTTACTTCCTCCTTCTGGAATTCATTTTCTAATCTATAAAATTAAAATTTTGATTAAATATCTTACTTTTTTCTTATTTCCTCAAAATAAAAAAAGGAATATCTGAGAAGAAATGGGTGTGCCCCTCCCTTTTATTTTCTATTTACCTGTACAAGAGAACACCTTAAAGAGAAGTTTGGCACAAAGTCACCAAATGAATAAAGGGATGCTTAGTAGCAATGATATCAGTAGATTTCACCTAAAAAGTTGACCTGAAAAAGTCACCTTTTTTTCATGCATAAATGATTCTATGCTATAAATATTCTCTCCTGAAGGACATTGATCCATTTCTGCTTATCCAATGACTTAAAAAAAAAAGATACATACTCCCTAGCACTGCACTGGGGATACAAAGATAAAATTGATAGAGTTCTTTGTTTTCAAGGAGCTTACATATTATTAAAGGGAAAACATGCCCACAGAAAAGTAAATAGGCAATATATAGTGTCTGCTCTAACTGCCATGGGCTGCCGGTCATCTTACCTACTCCAGCTCTTCAGCGGCCAGCCGGATAAACATAATGAGAGAAGAGATCTCCAGAGCCAAACAGAAGTGTAGGCTTTATTCCGGATACCAGCTACATGTCAGCATGCAGGACGAGTTCTCCCGTGGAGCCCCCTCCTCCTTCCAGAGAAGAGAGGAACCCAACCACCAGGCTTTCCTGTCCCCATTTAAGCTCTCCCAGCTGCATAGTTCGCTCATGGACAGCGTGCTCTCAGCCTGTTAGCCAATTAACAACAGGTGTGCTCAGACCACGGACCAATATCAAGGGTGGGATGCTCTCCCAAGCAAGTTTCCACTGAGAAGAGGTGGAAAAACAAGATAGCTCGTGATTCACTCCTCAATTCCCAGTTGTTCCCTGGGGGCCTCATGAGAGCTCTGTGGTTTAGAAGTCCTCACCTTTACCTGACCCAAGGCTGTTCACTTGAAAACTGAGCTTCCATCCCAACAATATAGAAAGGAATTTCCAGAGTGGGAAGCACTAGCTGATGACAGAATAGGGATGATTTCCTGTTAGAAGAAGTACCTGAGCTAAGCATCCATTATATTTTAAGTACCTTGAGGACAAGGGCTCTCTTTTGTATCTTTTCGTATGCCCAGTATTTGGCACAGTATCTGGCACATGGTAGGCATTAATAAATAATTATTGAATGGATGAATGAATGAAAGGGACCTGAAGATTCCAGGAGGTGAAAGTGAGAAGGACGTGCATTGCAAGCATAGGAGAGAACATGTACAAAGGCATGGAGGCTGGAGATGGAATGACAAACTTAGGGAACAATAACTAGGTCAATAACTAGGCCATAGAATTCATGAATGAAAATGATGTACAGTAAGCCTGGAGCCAGAATTTGAAGGGCTTTAGAATCCATACCCAAGAATTTGTATTTGATCTTAGAAAAAACAAATTCTTTTTCTTTTTTTTATTTTTAAATTAATTTATTTCCAGTTTTCAACAATCACTTGCATAAGTTTTAAATTTTCTCCCTCACCCCAAGATGGCATGCAATTTTCTATGAGTTCTACATATACATTCTTATTAAACATATTTTCCCATTAGTCATGTGGAATAGAAGAATTAAAATGAATAGGAGAAACCATGAGAAAAACCAAAATCAAACAAAATATAGCAAAAGAGAAAATGGTCTGCTTCATGCTGCATTCCAACTCTATAATTCTTTCTTTGGATGTGGATGGCATTTTGCATCATGAGTCCTTTGGAAATGTTTTAGGTCCTTGAAATGCTGTGAAGGGCTAAGTCTATCAGAAACAGTCCTTGTACACTGTGGCTCTTATTGTGTAAAATCTTCTCCTGATTCTGCTCATTTCACTAAACATCAGTTCACATAAGTCATTCCAGGTTTTTCTGAAGTTTGCCTGTTCATTGTTTCTTATAGCACAATAGCATTCCATGACATTCATACACCACAACTTGCTCAGTCATTCCCCAGTTAATGGGCAACACCTCAATTTCCAAATCTTGGCCACCACAAAAAGAACTGTTATGAATGTTTTTGTACATGTGAGTCCATTTCCCATTTTTATGATCTCTTTGAGATAAAGCTGTAGAAGAGATATATTTATTTATTTAACTTTTTACATTCATTTTCACAAAATTTTGGGTTCCAATTTTTTCTCCCCTTTTATCCCCTCTCCCCACCCCAATACACCGAGCAATCTAATTTTCCCTATCTCCAATCTGCCCTCTCTTCTGTCATCCCTCCCTTCTCTTGTCCCCATCTTCTCTTTTGTCCTGTAGGGCCAGATGACTTTCTATTCCTCATTAACTGTATGTCTTATTTCCTAGTAGCAACAACAATACTAAACAGTTGTTCCTAAAACTTGAGTTCCAAATTCTCCCCATCCCTCCCTCCCCACCCATTCCCTTTGGGAAGGCAGGCAATTCAATATAGGCCATATCTGTGTAGTTTTGCAAATGACTTCGATAATAGTCGTGTTGTGTGAGACTAACTGAATTCCCCTCCATCCTATCCTGCCCCTCATTGTTTCTATTCTGTCTTTTGATCCTGTCCCTCCCTGTGTGTTGAATCAAATTGCTCCCTCCTCCCATTGCCCTCCCTTCCATCATCCCCCCCCCACCCTGCTTATCTCCTTCTCCCCCACTTTCCTGTACTGTAAGATAGGTTTTCATACCAAAATGAGTGTGCATTTTATTCCTTCCCTTAGTCAAATGTGATGAGGGTAAACTTCTTGTTTTTTTTCTCAGCTCTCCTCTTTTTCCCTCCACTAAAAAGTCTCCTGCTTGCCTCTTGAATGAGATATAATTTACCCCATTCCATTTCACCCTCTTTCCTCCCCCTACCTTTCTCTCTCACCATTTACCTTAATTTCTTTTAAGATATGGTCCCATTCTATTCAATTCACTCTGTGCTCTCTGTCTCTGTATGTGCGTGCATGTGTGTATGTGTGTGTGCGTGCATGCATGTACATGTGTGTGTGTGTGTGTGTGTGTGATTCTACCAACTACCCAGACACTGAAAAGTTTTAAGAGTTTCAAATATTGTCTTTCCATGTAGGTATGTAAACAGTTCACCTTTGGTAAGTCCCTTATGACTTCTTTGCTTCTTCTCATTCTTGTGTTTGAAAGTCAAATTTTCTTTTCAGCTCTGGTCTTTTCATCAAGAATGCTTGAAAGTCCTCTGTTTCATTGAAAAGCCATATTTTCTCCTGAAGTATTATATTCAGTTTTGCTGGGTAGGTGATTCTTGGTTTGAGTCCTAGTTCCTTTGACTTCTGGAATATCCTATTCCATGCCCTTTGATCCCTTAATGTAGAAGCTGCTAGATCTTGAGTTATCCTGACTTTATTTCCACAATACTAGAATTGTTTCTTTCTAGCTGCTTGCAAGATTTTCTCCTTGACCTGGGAGTTCTGGAATTTGGCCACAATGTTCCTAGGAGTTTCTCTTTTTGGATCTATTTCAGGCGCTGATCGATGGATTCTTTCAGTACTTATTTTGCCCTCTGGTTGTAGAATATCAGGGCAGTTTTCCTCGATAATTTCATGGAAGATGATGTCTAGGCTCTTTTTTTGATCATGAGTTTCAGGTAGTCCCATAATTTTTAAATTGTCTCCCCTGGATCTATTTTCCAGGTCAGTTGTTTTTCCCATGAGATATTTCACATTCTCTTCCATTTTTTAATTCTTTTGGTTTTGTTTGATGATTTCTTGGTTTCTCAGAAAGTCATTAGACTCCATCTGTTCCATTCTAATTTGAGAGAACTATTATCTTCAGTAAGCTTTTGAACCTCTTTTTCCATTTGGCTAATTCTGCTTTTGAAAGCATTCTTCTCCTCATTGGCTTTTTGAACCTCTTTTGCCAATTGAGTTAGCCTATTTTTCAAGGTGTTATTTTCTTCAGCATTTTTTTGGGTCTCCTTTACCAAGGTATTGACCCGTTTTTCATACTTTTCTTGCATCTCTCTCATTTCTCTTCCCAGTTTTTCCTCCACCTGTCTAACTTGCTTTTCAAAATCCTTTTTGAGCTCGTCCAAGGCCTGAACCCACCGGACATCCCCCTGGGATGTCTGGGGTACCGAGGCCCTGCCCTCCATGTCTTTCCCTGATGGCGAGAATATTTCCTCGTTGTCAGAACCGAATGACAGGAACATTTGCACCTGCTCAAAAAAGCTCTCTATAGTCTTATTTTTCTTCCTTTTTCTGGTCATTTTCCCAGCCAGTTACTTGAGTTCTGAGATCCCTGTCCACCCCCATCTAGATCCTCCCAGCTAGTGCTTGGGGTCTGAGATTCAAATGGGCTTTCCTCGGCAGGCGTGGCTCCTATTCAATGTGAGCTTTAGTTCTGGTGCTAGGGTGGGGGCAGGGCCGCCTCCCAGGCTCAGCTCCTTCAGGTGGTTTATGCAGAGACTTTCAGTATTGAAGATCCTGCCTGCTGCTCGGGGAGTCCCGGACCGCCCCCTCCTCTGCCTCTGCCGCTTCCTCCCGAGGGCGCTCGAGCCAAGGAGACACCTTGCTGTCCTCTCAGCCAGCCCAGCCGTCTCTCTCACTGACCTGTAGCACCTGTGGGCGGAGGGACCTTCCCGGCCACCGGAGGTTCTATCCCTGAAGCCTGCTCGGATCAGCTCTTCTGGGGCCACAGCCAGGGCAGCACTGGGGCGGACTCCGCTTTCCGGGGCGCAATGGACCCTGGGGACAGCTCTCCAGGGCTCTCTGGAACGGAAATCTCTTCCACTGTGTTTCTGCACACCCTGCAGGGATCTAGAACTTGTAGGGAGCTCTTCTTACATTAAATCCATGGGCTGTGGGTTCGGAGCTAGCATACGTGAGTCTTTCTACTCCGCCATCTTGACTCCGCCCTCTGTAGAAGAGATATTGCTGGGTCAAAGGGTATGCACATTTTTATAGTCCTTTGGGCTTATTTCCAACCTGTTCTCCAGAATATTTGGATCAGCTCACAGCTCCACCAACAATGAATTAGTGTTGTAATTCTCCCACATCTTCTCCAAAATGTATCATTGTCCTGTTATATTATGTTAGCTAATCTGATAGGTGTGAGGTAGTACCTCAGAGTTGTTTTAAATTTTATCTCTCTAATAAATAGTGATTTGGAGCACTTTTTTTATATGATTATAGATAACTTTAATTTCTTCCTCTGAAAAATGCCTGTTCATATCCTTTGATGATTTATAAATTGGGGAACAATTTGTATTCTTGTAAATTTGACTAAATTCTCTATGTATTTTAGAAATAAGGCCTTGATCAGAGGCACTAGTTGTAAAAATTCTTTCCCAGCTTTCTGCTTCCCTCCTAATCTTGATTGCATTGGGTTTGTTTATACAAAAACTTTTCAATTTAATGTAATCAAAATTATTCATTTTGCTTTTCATAATGTTCTCTACCTCTTTTTTGTGTGTGTACAGCTATACATACATAATTGTAGTGTCGGTGTGATATTCACAGCACCTACCCTGGCCTTGGATATCACAGTACAATTCTGAATCACAAAAGGCACAGACTCTCCACATGGAAGGCAGAATAAAAACATTTATTCCCATATACACATCAGAAAGCCAAATCCGTTGCAGTAACAAAAATCTATACACAATAACAATGCAGAAAACAGCACCATCCTAAGCCTTCCCCCAAAATCACAAACAAGCCCTTTCACTTCCACTAGCCAGCTGCCTGCATCCTTCCTGGCTCTGACTGCTCTCAAGACTAACTTCCTCTCAGCTCTGCTCCAGTTCCACGTCTTCCTGTTCCTCCCATTCAGGAAACTCTTCCCACCACAAGCTCCATGTGACTCAGATTCATGTAAGTCAAGATTCCATGTGACCCAGGCAGGTTACATGGGTCTATGAATGAATATAAAAGATTTTCCATTTAAATTACCACTACATGCAGCCTCAATATCTTTCTTATTCATTACATAGGTCAGGTCAGTGAGGCGACTGGTTTCAACAGAACTTTAACATGATAACTGAAAAATAAGCATATAAAACTATCTTAGGGTGGGGTTTTAGCGCAAGTACTCCATCCTTCTCCCCTTGAATAAATAGGGCCTAAAATTTTGGAGTAAGAGTTGAAGGTCTCTTCTTCCATTGCTACTTCCTGCTAAAATTGGGTGTAGAGCTGTCCCTTTCTCAAGAGGTCACATCCGAGGGGTCAGTTCTTTAGCAGACTTCCAGAGCTTGGTCAACACTAGGTCTAAGCATGACACAGCACATTGGACAGGGGTTAACATCTGGCTTAAGCAATCAGGCATCTAGAAGAAGAGGGTACTAGCCCTATAGAAAACAGATCTGACAAACACGGTGAACAGACAAAAAGCCAAAAAAGAAACAGGGAGACAATAACCAGAAACAGTGTAGATATAGGGCCAGCTCTGCTTCTAGAGTCCATGACCACATTATCACAATCTCATTCTCTATTGTTTACTGTTTTCCAATTTGCAGACCTGGGGTCATCATTCTGGCTAGAGGTACACCCTCTTTATTCTGAGTTGGGGCCTGGCAACCCTCCCATTCTCCCTGTAGGTGTGATGAACTTGGATACAATGTTTCAGGAGGATCAGCAGGCACAGTTCTCATTTCCTCGCTCAGTCTAAAATAAAACCTCTTTCCTTGATACATTTTTTATAATTCATTAGTTGGAATGCCATTTTTGCTTCCAAAATCAACCCCTGCTCTCAACAGAGTAGTAAACAATTCTCTTTTCTGTCAGTCTCTTCTGATTGAATCCCCTGGCTATTTTCTTTTCCAAGGAAATTTATGTTTTTCACTGATTCTCACTATCCAAGGTCACAATTATTCTCCCATCCTTTGGGCAAACTGACTAAAATCTCTGACCTCCTGCTGAGTAAAATCCTCAATAACCTCCCCAAACACTGGGGGATGCCAGTTCTTCTTCTTTCCTAGTACTGGTCGACCCTCCCTGACTCAGATCAAAGTCAACTGTAAGGCATGTCATCATCTTGATGTCATGGTCCTCTCTGAGAATGAAGGACAAACGCAAAAAGAGCCAAACATCAGTCAGCCTCCTCATTTGTTTCCTTCTCCTCCACATCTTCCTGGCCTGTGTTTAGGTCCCAATCAAGCCCAGCTTGTGCAAGGGCTGCATTCACTTTCCTATCATTAACTTTTTACCTGTGCACCAAACCAAAATCAGCTTTTTCTTCCACCACCTGACATTCTCTAGCTTCCTCTCCTAAAGGATGGTTTGAATGCTGTAGGACAAAAAGCTTCTCCTGCAAAACAGCTAACTTTCTTTCCATCAGAGACTTCTCCTCCAGCAGCTTGTCTCTGCTTTTAAATATAATTCTATAGCTTGTCAGCAAGGCCAAGTGTCTCTAACACACCCCTGCTATTTCTTTCCCTGGTTCTATGGTTATTTCCTATAAACATCTTTCCAAGTCTCTGGGTTCTCCCTTCTGCAGTCTCGATTCACTCACAAAGTCCTGCGCAGTTAGCCCATTTAGCCCATTCTCTTGCTAAGGGGGAATAAAACAAATCATCCCATCGTGGGATATCCATGTCTTCCTCTATCTCCTCAGTCTTTCTGTCTCCAGATTGAGGTCTCATATTTCATAATCCTATCTCTGTTGCCATTTGCAGCACCAATGAGATATTCACAGCACCTACCATGATCATGAGTAAACCAGCACAATTCTGAATCATGAAATGCTGCAGACTCTCCACATGGAAGGCAGAACCAAAACATTTCTTCAGACACCAGAAAGCCAGATGCATCACAGTAACAAAAATCTATACATAATAACAATGCAGAGAACAACACTATCCTCAGGCCTTCCCCATGCTAGGTTTCCCACAATCCAGCTCCATTAAACAAATCACAAGCAGGCTTCCTTAAACTAAATCACAAACAAGCCCTTTTACTCACACTAGACAGCAGCCCTCATCCTTCCTAGCTCTGACTGCTCTCAAGACTAACTTCCTCTCAACTGTACTCTAGCTCCACCTTTTCCTGTTCTACCCATTCAGCAAACTCCTCCCACCACAGTCTCTGTGTGACTCAAACTCATGTAACTCAGGCTGCCATGTGACCCAGGCAGGTTACATGGGCCTACCAATGAATATGAAAGATTTTCCATTTAAATTAACATTACAATAATATTAATACATACTTACATATGTAACTATTTCAATATGATTGGTTTCTTTTGTAATCCTATGTGTTTTATTCCATTCATTTAAAAACACTATCCCCCAGAAAAGTCATCCATATGCTTCAATAGACTTCCAAAGGGATCCATGCCACAAAAATGTTAAGAACTATTGCATTAGGGAAACTGAACTATAATCAGTATTTATATAATATATTTGAGTGAAACCAAATGACAAGATAATTCTATCTAAATTCACTTACAATGTGTCCTTTGAGAGGGAACTATAGCAGGTAGCAGAATTATTTTCTAATTTCCCACCCTCCCCCCTCCAAAAAAAAAAAGCAAATATTCTTTCATATTTATTCTTATGGTTCTTGGTCATTTTACGTTGCTATGTTCTTGGAGTGCATAAACTAATATGCTCTCACAAAGAGAAGTACAGTTTATTCACTAGTATCCTTTGTAAAAGACAAAGAATTAGTGTAACTCTTGAAAGAAACTGACAAGTTCCTTTAAATTCATTAACATATACATTGATACCTGGTGACTAGAAAGTATGAGGAATAAAATATTCCACTGGATTTATTGTTTACTGATTACATAAAGGTATTTGACTTAGTAGAACAAAGTACAAGCAGAATGAGTCCTCCAATGGGGAGGGATTGGATTGTTCAACAACTCTCCAGTAATTAAATTAATATCGAATGAAGAACAAAACAGATAATTGTGCTCACCAGAGTTGTTCATCAGTATCACAGGAGATATTCCATGCTCTGCTCCTTCAGGTTCCTTATGTATAATGTTTCTCCGTTCTGTATGTGTCCACCCTTCCCAGTGATGCTGGGGCTTTGTGTTTTTTTCATACAGTATCCTAATGGCTTATTATTATTCCATTTCATTAAATGTCTTTGTTTGAATGGTGCATGGATGCATGAACCTATACTGTAATTAGTTTAAGAAGCCCCTTCCATAGATGCAAATTGTGAACTAGTTTATACTTTACAAAAGGGTATGTTCTCTGGAGCACTGAGAGTTTGAATGTTTTGCTCCTAGTCATACAGCACTTATACATGAGGTACAACTAGAACCCCTGTGTTCTTGACTCCAAAGCCAGTCTTAAGTCACTAGATGATGATGTTTTGTATCAGCATGTATATATTTCTTAGACTAAATGATATGCATATATCCATGTGTGTCTATCAACAGTTACATGATGTACTTATCCAATACTTTAAGGATTCATAATTGTATTTTGTGGTCTACTCCCCACCAACGGAGATGATTACCTCTCCAGGTTTCAGTAGTGGTAACCCCAGTTTTGACAATGAGTCTCTTTAAAATTAGGTAGGCAGATCTTTAGATAAGAGACATCTCTGGTGTGTGTGTGTGTGTGTGTGTGTGTGTGAAATAAAGCACCTAAGGAAAAGGGAAGAAGATAGGGAGGGAAAGAGAGAGAAACTTTGAGGAGAATGTTGTTCAGGATAACCCATTTTAAAATGCTATCTCAAGTCTAAAGTAAAAATGATCATCAAGAAATGACTCTCCAAAGATTGAAATAATTATATATCAGAAAAGAAATATTTACTTTGCCAATATAAGCATAAAATAAAGATATTGATGCATTTAAATTATGTTTCTCTTCAAACAAAATATGGTAGTCTATTTTTAAAGAAACACTGACAGTGGGAAATGCAATATTACTTTGTGTTATGGAAGCTGTTGATAGAGTATGGCAGCTTTAACTTAGAATACTAAGGCTTTTGTTAAACTGTGCCTCGTCCTTCATGTTATTTTGATGTACAGAATGGAAATAAGATTATATGTCAGTATTAGAGTTTTGCATTAAATTGCAGATTTTTTTTCTCCCATCATGTCTCTCTGTGAAGGGGATATATTTGTAGAGGATAGCATTTCTTTCTGAATTTGTGGCATATCTACCCAAATACAATATATAATTTCCAAGAAGAATATTGTTCAATGTGGAAAAAAATAACACCCTCAGTTATTATTTCAGCCAGCATGTCTGCCTGTTGTGCTTAGAAGTTATTTATTTGAAGTTTATGTAACATACATTACTTGAGATTTGAAAGCAGCTTTATTAATTCTAACAGTCAAAGCACCGGAGCCTAGAAAAGCTGTCCTTACTTACACTTAGTTGAATACTCAAGCACAAAATTATTTTAAAAGGAGCTTGTACTCTAAATGCAGCAGTAAGCTGATTTGTGTACATGAGAAGGCTGTTTTTCCTCAAAAGCACATTCTTAAATAAGGAAAGAGTTGGAAAGAAAAAGCGACTAGCACCTTGAAGCGAAAGAACAGGAACAGATGTCCTTTGGCTGTGTGTTTTATTGATTTATAAACACTCTGTCAGGCTACCTCATCTCTGCAGAGTAATTTAGATATGGGAAAATATCTGTGAAATATATTGATTATATTATTGATTGAAAAGCCAATTGCTGTTCCACGCCTGTTTTACCATTTAAGTCCTGACACATTTTGACATATGAGCCAGCTGTGACTATTGCCTTGATTCTGCAGTGAGATAATGTAAAAGCTGTCATAACTACTTCTCTGTCAGCCCAACAATTTATAGTACAGTCATGCAGCTATTTAGTTTGTTCTTTAACTACCTAAATAATTAGCATGTCTTCAAGCTTTAGCTCTAATAGATACACTTTTTTTTCAATGTGGAAGAAGGGATGTGCACATGAACATACTTGCATATTTGTAATCATATGTGTATGTATACATATAGATATGTATGCACATATCTATATGTATTATTCTGAGTTGGTTATTTGGATTGAGTAAAAGAAATGAGAGAACATTTTGTTAATATCCAGGTCTATATGTGCGGAGATTGTAATTTCAGCTCTACCATTTTCCTTATTTTTTTCTCCTCGGAAAATTTGGACTTTAGAGCGATTTTAGTGCATTACACTAGAGAATTTTCACTTGTTACCAGATCAGTTTCTCCTCAGTGGCAATAAATCAAGAGATGACAAGGAAAAAATTCCACTTCCTTCTATTTACAGCTCTGTTATTTATTTAGAATATTTAAACTGTTGGAAATTTATTGTAAGAAATAAAGGAAGATAATTTACAAAGCAATTACACTATAGCTATGATTCGCAGAAAACTCCTCCACACAAATTAGCTTTTCTGAACCCCCCATAAATACTTATAAAAAATTCACATGAATGCATTGGCTCAAAAAAGCATTCAGTAAAAGAGCTCCATTTTCAGAATTCACTCAGCATATTATTGAGTATGAAAACATTATTACCTATTCCCATTCACATAACTGTAATGGACCTGAATAACTACTGTATATCATGGATTTGATGAATATAGTCAATATGGACTTTTTCCAAATAAGATTGTTTAAATGTATATTATTTATTATCGTCATTGGTGTCCATAATATACATCTTATATTCTGATGTGTCATCTAGACTTCATATAATTTTCCTTATTAATCACAATGAGAACACTGCTACCCTCCTTTACTTTGACTAAAAGCACCCTTTGATATAAATGAGCAAAAGAGATAATCCCATAATACCTGGGCAGTGCTGATTTAAATAGCCAGGTAACAGTGATCCTAAAGATGGACAATTGATCACTTCTGGAGGAGATTAAAATGTACAACTTAAAGGCATAAATTATGCTCAATTTTGATAGGTCAGACCATGTTATTAGAGGTATGCTTTAATGTTTTCATTGGTTTGGGGCCATCTTTTTGAAAGAAACATAGAATGTGCAGATTTATCAATTAGGGTTTTGTGCACATGCAAGAAAATAAACATATTCAAGATCTAGCTTCTTGTCCCATTTTAGCCACTGAGCTAATTGTGTAACACCCTTCTAGTCATTTTATCTTAAAGTTAGATTAGGGAAAAGAACATCAATTATATTAGCTCCCTTTCTCATTACAGACTGTGGGCAGTGGTAGTCTCTTGATAGAACCATTACTATTGACTCCAATGTCTGCAGGTCATAGGAACTAGTGGTAATGTACTTGATAGGTCTTTCCTAGCTAGAATTTCTAGGTGAGTTTTTACAGTCTTCCTTGGAACCCACTCTATCAGAACCTTGTTAGGATCAGGGGGAATCTTCTGGTTTCACAGAAGCTTACTAGAGCTCCAAATGATTTCAAGCTTTAGGAATTTCTGTGAAATTTATCCATTGTTGCCTTTAACTAATGAAAATAAATGCAACAAATCTTACCATGTAAATTGGATAGCAACTCCTCTTCACCTGTAACTCAATGCCCTTTTCCCATCTCCGATTTCACTTCAAGAAGACTATATATTTAGTGGCACATCTATCAAAGAATCGCTTGGTTGCCTGTTCAGGTGAAAGAATACAGACTGATCTGTCAGCCATGAAGTTGCCCACAGATGTTACATGGGAGACTATGCCATTACCACAGCACCTACTTCACAGTGCTCTTCTTTTGTCACTGCTAGGGCCGTATGAAGCTCTTCAAATAGCCCAGCAGTTATCTTGTCTTTGTTCCAGGTGGAACTCATTATGGCTACTGACTCCCATGCTTGAGGCCAGATGCCACATTCCCTTAAATTAGCCTTTAGAGAACCTTTATATAATTTAGTAGGATGTCTAATAGCTTTCTTTGCATCACAGAACTGGTCACAGAAAATTCTTTCCAGGATGCTAACATCCTCCATTTGTGCAAGATGACTGACTCTGCTGACATAATGATGGACTTTATTCCATGGATGTAACATTTCCGAATCACTGACATATTTGAAACACAATCTTGCCATTTCCTAGGTGTTAACTTGAGCAGACAGTGCAGAGGAGAATGGTTTTGTTTTCCAATATGACCACATTACGTGGTCAACATCCCATTAAAATAGATCTAAGTCCCACTCCCAGAGCACCATTGACTTTCTGAGTGATCTTAGGCAAGTCTCCTAACCTCTATCTCTTTTTGCTTCACCCACTATAAAATGGAAAATCTTGAGCTTTCCATTTTTCCCATAATAGGGTGGTTGTCAGGATCAAATTAGATCATGAATGTGAATGTGCTTGAAAATGTATGAAGCACTAAAATAAATGAAACATTATTATAAGCAAAGTAATGGAGGAAATGGTTTGACCCACATCAATTTTTGCACTGACTGTGATTCTGTCTTCATTCCCCAGACACTTTGTCAACTGTCTCCAAGCAGCAGTGGCTCTTGCCAATGAGCAACACCAGGGCAGGTTGACGGTTTATTTCATAACACTATATGACACTCAACCAATATCGAACAGTAAGGAGAAATGGAGGGAAAATGACTATTTTCCAGGTCTCCATCACTGCATGTAAGACTAAATGGTTTTCATGGTGTTCATGTGCCTTGGTATGCATCAACCCTTTTGTATAAATCAAATTGATCTTTCTAGGTTGTTTGGCCCAGGCCTGTCATTCTATGGTCGACATCCATACAATGCTGTATTATACACCATTATTCTATAGTACATCACAGCATACTGTATCTATTACAGTCATCTCATATGGAATTACCTCTTACAAAGGGAAGGAGCATGCACTAAATTACAACGGTCACATGCCTTGTACTAGTTTTAGCAGGAGAAGCACTTTTTGCAACCATGCAATTACCTCTGGTGTGATAGAGGAAAGGCAGTATTTCTTTCCTGGAGAACTGAAATGCTTTCCTAGGGGAAAAAAATATAAATCTATATATTTTAAGGTAGCAGCATTAGCTCTGGCATTCACAGAAGCAAGTACAAATGATTTTATCTTAACATAATAAGGTAGTGATGGGACTGAAGTCACTTTTCAGATTGTTTTAGGGTAAAGAGAACATATAGTCTAAGGAAGATGTGGTTAACATTTTTTTTTTATATTGTGGGCCTCTGGCAATCTGGTGAAATCCATAGACCTTTTCCCAGAATAATGGTTATAAAGGAATAATGGTTATAAATGCATAAAGAAACAAATTGTGTTGAAATATAGCTATAAATATTTTTAAAAGATATTCAGAGTCTGGATTAAGAACTTTTAATCTAGTATTATACAGACACATCTTACTTATGGATGCCCTACCCAATACGTTCACAATAATATCATTAATATTTTATGACCAAATTCCACTCTTAAGTCACAATGTAGCATTGTTTGGCCAGTCAACTATTTGTAACATTATTCTAGTGAAATTAATTGTGCCCTAGTAATGTCATTTCACCTAATGTGTTTGCAGAACCAACTGAAAATGTTCGGTGGGGAATGTGCAAAATACTTGAAGACAAAGATGCCAATTTTTATACAAGTAGAGTACTCTTTCCAGTCTAAAAATGCACCGATCAGGGTTTTTCAATTAAGTGATCCCAGTTCTAATTAAAATTTAAAAGTAAGTCAAAGATTAAATATCATTACAGCATCAGATATATCCCCTATCTGATAAATTATTTCTTGTTTTTTTGCTGTTCTGAATAACCATTCAAGTGAACTCTATATAGCAAGAGCACTTAAATATTATACAAATAATGAACAGAATAAAATGAAAATGTATATTAGATGAAATCAAATAAATTTACATCTATCAGAAGTAGCCCACATATCTTGTTAATAAAACTTGTGATAGCTAATGGATCTCAGAAAACTTAATAATATGACCATCACTGAACTCCTTTAAGAGCAGGATTTCTTCATGTAGTATCTGTGAACTTTTAAAATATTTTGATAATGCATTTAATGCAATTGGCTTTTCCTTTGCAATCCTATGTATTTTTTTATGAGAAGGGGTTCAGAGGCTTCAACAGACAATTATATGGGCCCATGATATAAAAAAATTAAGAATCCCTGCCTGTGAGTAAAAGTGTTGACATCATCATTATACACTCCTTTCCTTTACACTGTACTGCCATACACAGAAAGATACACACACAAAATGTTCCTAACACAAGTTACACTTAACCTTATTCCTTGTGTTGACATTATTGCTTGAGAATGTGAACTGTCCAAGAGCAGAGTGAGAATTAACAAGATCTAGGGAATTAATAAATTCCTCATTACTGAAAATAGGAAGAAGCTGTGTGTCTGTCAGGACTGTTGTAAAGGGGACTCCTGGGAATGATACAAGTGGGACTCGTGGACCTCTGAGATACTTCCCATCTCTGAGATTCTATAATCCTCTGCTCCAAAGTAAGCTGATATGAGTAAAATTGAAAATTGGTAATAGTATGGCAAAGTTTAGCTTAAGCTACATTATTTATTCTATATTCTCTGTCCTTTGAGATCTCAAGTATTTATTTATATCATTTTTTCCCTACCTGAGCAAAAGGTGTTCCCAAGGGATATGTAAAGAGATTATCAGATATTTGAGAAAGCTCATATCTAAGAAAGATAATAACAGAGGGATAATAGATAAAACATATGGAGTGATTAACAATAACTTATTACATTCTTTCAGGATCTCTAAGTGAAAAGTCTTGCGCCATCTTTCTCAGGTCTCCCCATATATTTTGACAAAAATAAACATGCAAACATACCCTACTTTGATGAAGTAGAAATGTTAAACAATAGAGGAAAACCTAAAAGGGTGTCTCCTTGGAAAACCATAAACATACTTTTATTTGATATTAGGTAAGGCTTATCATTTACTATTATAGTGTAATGACAAAAGAAACACACTTTAAAGCATTGTTGTCATTACATTTGCCCTTCTGTGTTCCTCTAGGAAACCACTGTTGCTCTAATTCAATTTTACTCAACAAGCGTTCCCTAAGCACTTACTGGATAACAAGAACTTTACTAAACACTGAAGATGCCAAATATATTCTCAGTCCCTAAGGAAATTATAATCTACTAAAGAAAAACATATACACAGATAAGTAAATGTATGTAAATGTATACATGTATATATACTCATATATGCACCTACATATAATATATACATGACAAAACATATACAGTATTATCATACATATGCATTACAATGTAAGTATGTACAATAGTATGTATGACATAATACCTTATGTATGTATAATAATATGCATTTGTTGTTTAGTCATTTTCAGTCATGTCCCAATCTTCATGATCCAATTGGGTTTTCTTGGAAAAGATACTGAGGTAATTTATCATTTACTTCTCCAGCTATTTTATAGATGAGGAAACTGAGGCAAACAGGGTGAAGTAACTTGCCCAGGGTCACATAGCTAATAAATGTTTGAAGCCAAACTGGAACTCAGGAAGATGAGTCTTCCTGACTCCAAACCCAGCACTCTATCCACAATTCCACATAGCTGCCCCAATAATATACATATATTTATATAGATACTAAATGCATATATTTATATAGATACAACATAAATATATTATAATACGTATGCAGATAAGTAAAATACAAATTAATTGTTTTTGCCAGTGAAAACGAGTCTGGACAACACTAGTAAGAACTGACTGGACCAGGAAGGATAGCATGTTGTATCTGAGTTAAATCTTGCATGAAGTTAGGGATTTCAAGAAACACAGGTGAATAAACAATGCATTCGAGGAGCAGTGGGGTATTATATGCAAACACAGGCACCCAGGAAATGGAATATCATTTATGGGCATTAGTAATTAGGAGTCTTTTGTTGAACATAAAGTATGTGAGAGGAACTAATCTGAACTATTAGTACAGAAAGTTATGTTGTTAAGGGCATTAAATTACACAGAGTTCATATTTTACACTGGAGATAATAAGGAGCCATTGAACTTTCTTGAGGGCTGGTTTGATATTGACATATAAGTGCCTTAAGAATATCAATTTGACAGCTGTATGGAGGATGCTTTGGAGAAGAAAAAGAATGCAAACAGAGAGGCCAGTTAGGAGGCAATTTCAAGAGTCTAGGTAGGAAATAACAAGGGCCTGAACAATAGTGATAATCCTATGAGTGAAAATGAGACATACAGAAAAGATATTGAGGAGGTAGAATTTCAAACAAAATCATAGCAATTATAATAACTAGCATTTATAGAATACTTTAAGGTTTAAAAAGCAATTTACAAATGTCTCATTTGATCCCTACAATCCTGATTTTATAGTTGGAGAAACTGAGGCAAACAGAGGATAAGTGCCTTGATCAGAGGGACACAGCCATTAAGTGTCTGAGAGTAGATTTGAATTTGTATTTCTAACTCCAGGTCCAGAACTCTATCACCACCTATCTGTCTCTAATAAGGATATCACATGCCCAGTCCTTGTCCCCAGGTAAATAATAACGCATTCCATACATATGATAATAAAATTGTCAATGTAGATACTTCAATATTTTCAGATAGTGCTGAAGGATTTGTGATGGTATACCTACACCCTCTTTTCTAATACACTTGTGTTCAACAATATATTAGCCTACATAAACTGCCTAATATATACTCCTAGGTGGAATTGCTAGAAATGGTAGTGAAAAGAACACTAGACTGGGAGGCAGAGGAGTTAGGTCCAAACTAATCTTTCCATTGTGTGACCATGGTTAAGTCACTTAGGCTTTACTAGGCCTTGGCCTTGATTTCCTTTCCTATAAAATAAATGGATTGGTCCAGATGCCATCTGATGTCCCTTCCAGATCTAAATTATGATCCTAAGCGGGCAATATATTTTCCATGTTGAAATTATTTACCTCATAAAATGTTTGAGGAAAAAGTGCATGATTTTGAACTGAGGGAATGGTTCTCTTTTTTCTTAATATAATTATTTCTGTTTAGTTTTCAACATTCACCTCTATAAGATTTTGAGTTTTGAATTCTCCCCTCTATCCTCTTCTCCCCCCTTCCCAAGATGGCATTCAATCTGATATAGGTTCTACTTATACATTCATATTAAACATATTTTCATATTGTCATGATGTACAGAAGAATTAGAACTAATGGGAGGAACCATGAGAAAGGAGAAACAAAATAAAACAACAAAAGAAAAGGAAAGCAAATAATATGTTTCCATCTCCATTCATAGTCCATAATTCCTTCTCTGGATGTGGGTAGCATCTTACAGCATGAGTCTTTTGGAGTTAACTTAGGTCATTGCATTGCTGTGAAGAGCTCAGTCTATCAAAGTGTAATGTCCTCCTGGTCCTGTTTATTTCACTCAGTACCAGTTCATATAAATTTTTTCAGGTTTTTTTGAAGTCCTTCTGCTCACCATTTCTTATGGAACAGGAGTATTCCATTACATTCATATACCACAGCTTGTTCAGCCACAGCCCAATTGATGGACATCTGAGGGGAGGTTTCTACTATGAATATCAGCATGCCATTATATAGAAATATGCATTGGATACTGACTGTGCATTCCCATAGTATTAACAACTGAGTGGCCGTGAGTGGAAAAGATGCCACGTAATTATAGAGCCTACAATGACCTGGGGTCACCCCAGAAGTCAACTCAAAGGAATCATCTTTATTAAATGTAGGAATATTGCAGAGGCAGCCAAATGGCACAGTGGTAGAGCCCTGGCTCTAAAATCAGGAAGACTTGGATTCAATTCTAGCCTCAGATATTTGCTAGATATGACTCTAGGCAAGTCACTTAACTTTTGTTTTCTTGCCTTGGTTTTCTCAGTTGTAAAATTGGTATCATAAAAACACTCACCTGACAGGGTTGTTGTGAAGGTCAGATGACGTTATATTGGTCAATCACTTAGCACAATTTCTAAGAAAAAGTGATGCTTAATAAATGCTTATTCTCTTTCCTTTCACCCCAACCTGTACCATGTAAGACTCCCTCACATGAACATAGAAGCAAAGTCAAAATGTGTCTATTATAGGCATGCCATAATACTGTTTCTGCCATTTTAGGGTAGCTACATGTTTCAGTGGACAGAGCACTGGATCTGGAGTCAGGAGTACCTGAGTTTATTTTCTAGCTTTGTGATCCTGGTTACATTTCTTAATCTCTGCCTCCATTTCCTTATTTTAAAATGGGAATAGTAATAGCACCTACTGCCAAGAGTTAACATGAGAATCTAATGAGATGCTAATTCTAAAGCTCTTAGCACAAAGCCTCTCTTGTATCAAAGAAGACTAGCTAAACAAAATTGACTGCAAAATGACTTCATATGGCATAATATATAAGATTCTCTTCCTATATCCTCCAACTCTGAACTAAGAGGAAGAAAATTTAGAAATGTCTAGTTGGCATAGTGGATATATCTGTGGGACTGGAATCAGGAAGTTATGTTTAAATCTAGTCTCAGACATATACTAGATATATGAACATTGGTAAGTCACTTTGCCTTTATTTGCCTCAGTTTTCTCAACTAAAATGTGGATAATTATGGCGCCTTTCTTTCAGAATTGTTGTGAAGATTTAATGACATATTTGTAAAGTGTCTGGCATAGAATAGATGCTTAATAAATGTCTATTCCCTTTCTCTTTTCATCATCAAATTTAGCCATTTTTTTAAAAGGTTCAGTGCTAGGCATTAAGGGTACAAAAACAAAATAAAAATGTCTCTGCCCTTGAGAAAGTTATATTGTGCTGAGGAGATACATGTGTAGAATCAAATTAAATGAAAGATAGAAAGGTTTCAGCTAGAATTTGTCAAATAGCCTCTATTTTGAAGACTGCAAAGTACAAGGCAAAATTGAGAAGGGAGAATATTTGTAGCAAAGGGAAAAACTATACAAAGACATAAACATAGGGATGTTATGAAATTGAGAACATTTGAAGTAACATGATATCATACTGCAAAGAAACCTTGATACAGGTTTTCTTCATAGCCAAGAATGATCATTGTCTTATCTTGTGTAGAACACAGGTCATTATGTACATCCCAATGATTTCTTATTCCACTTGAACTTGGATCCTGACTCTGAGACTCTGTTTTGATCTCCCGGGAAAATGACAACTCTTCAGAATCCATGTATTGTCATCCTCGTTGTCTTCTCCATTAGAAAGTGAGTTCTTCCAGGGCAGAACTGACCTACTTGATGCTGTATCCTTAGTGCCCACTTAACACAATGCCTGACACACAGCAAGCATTTAATCAGTGTTTTTGGATGAACTCACTTATTGCAATTCATCTGAATTTGCCTATTATGGATCATTGCAGTACTATATATACTCTTCTGATTCTGCTTTCTTCTTTCTGCATCAGTTCACTCAAGTCTTCTCATGGTTCTCTGAATTCCTCACAATCGTAGTTTCTCAGAGTACTCTAATAAGAATTATGTTTTTTAAGTAAAACTATTCCAGTGTAACATGTTCTTTCTTGAACATGCCTGGTGCATAGACTTTTGACTTCCTAGGTACATTATGAGGTAGCTTAATAAAGAAAGAGGGGATATAAAAAAGAATAATATATCCTTTAATAAATCATACATCCTTGTGCTATTTAAATGTTTCTTCAAGGTTGATTGAAACTTTAACCTCAGTCTCGATAAAGAAGAAAAGCTTCAAATTTGCTAGACCTTGAATTTTTACAACACTATGTTGAATTATGCAGTGATCAGTCAATTATTCATCTCTCTCAGCCAGAGAGGGCTGTGCTTTGAAAAGCATGCAAAAATGGGGCTACAGACTGTGATGCTGTGTCAACACATTTCACTCAGGATTGCTTACAAGACAAATTTTTGTTTCAACATTGATTCTAGTTTTCTTGATGTTTGCTTCTAATAAGGTACCTGTTACAAATCAATTTCAGTTTGCATGCTTTAGTTTCTGATTCAGGATGATACACTGCCAAAATGACATTACTATTTTTTTCCATAGATTTTTACACCCACAAGAGAAATAAAGACCTTTTGTATTTCAAGGTAATCTTAACATAGAGCCACATGGAAAACTCATATTGCAGTGGATATAATGGGCAAGAATATATAGATGCTGCGTCTCTGAATAAACTAATGTGAAATGATAGGCATAATTTAATATATGATATACAAATAAATGTATGTTCAGAATATATGTCAAGAATGTGCAAATTCTACCAGTCATCATTTGTTAATTGTATTCATACTATTTACACATAGGACTGGTTTGGGCAGTCATTTGCCTAAATAAGAAAGTTGGTGAAGTATATGTTTGAGGTAGGAGGAAAAGAGCTCTCTCCCTACTGGCCTAAGAGGTCTCTCTCTGTTGACCTACATACACATTCTTTCAGTTTACCCAGATGTCCATATTTTCACATTTTTCATCAGTTGATCCAAAAGATATTCAACTCACATCTGCCTTTCTTAAAGAAGTATGAAAATACACGTTATGTTTATCCTTTCTGCTCTTTGAGGGAGGTCATCTGACTAGATATTTTGATTGATGGGTTCATAGGTACAAATTCAATCCAGCAAACATGTATTAGACACCAATTATGTGTGATGAATACTGGCAATATCAAAATATATATGGCACAGACATTTTCTATCAGCTTATTGTGTAGGGAAGAAAATATGTATCACTCAATCAACAAGTATTCATTAAACACTTACTATGTAACAGGTACTGTGCCTAGGAATACAAAAAGAAGTGATCATACCCCCAAGAAGCTTATATTCTAACATGGCAGACAGCATATACATATATAGCTATATGATAGACAGAGAGACAGGCAGATAGATAGAAGGTAACCTTTGAGGGAAAGAATCTGGAAAGATCTCCTAGAGGTGTCACTTCAGATGAATATTAAAGGAAACCAGAGATTTGAAAAGACATAGATGAAAAGAGAGAGATTAATGGGTGGAAGATAAAGCATACTGTATTAATAGCAAGTAGCCAAGTATACCATAGAATGTGTCAGGAAGCTATAAAGGAAAGAGAAGAAAAAAGTATTTCTAAGCAACAACCTAAATTGTCTTGGTAAAGTATGAAGTGAAATCCTTAGAATAAATGGAGGAAGAGGTTGTGTGGGAGGCTTGAGCAGACAACAAGGTTTGCAACATCTACTGTGTGAGAATGAAATAGAACCAATTAAGAGGTGTAAAGGAATTGCCTTAGTACAGAGAGGACCCAGTAGAAATTATATAACATATTTGAAGTGGGCCTAATCTACACATTGGCATGACTTCCTATGATCCTATTTAACAGCATGGAAGTAGAAACTGAGACAAATGGTGGGAGTAATTCAGTGCTGTTGTTTGACGAGGCATGAAAGGAACAAGACAAGGGAGCCAAAAATTTCAGAAGGAAGACAGATAGAATTAGACTGGTTTACCTAGAAAGCTGAGATTTGTAAGAAAGGGAACATAGCCAGAACAGGGGTGATAACTTTGGAAAGTAATGAAAGGTTGAGCTAGTAGAAGGCCATGGCAATACACTTGAGGAGTGGCAAAGACAAGGTAGGAATGGAAAGATAAAAGTTATGATGAGAGAGAGAGAGAGGATTCTGAAAATCTGTCAAGATTTTCCTTCACAAAAGAGATAAAACAGTTTCTTAGGGCAAACAAAGAGCAGGTAAAAGTCAAGAAGGGAAAGTGCAGAGCATGGGTCCTCTTGGGAAAATTGGAGAGCATCTGAAGAAAAATCCAGGGAAGAGGTTTGGCCCCTGTGTATAGTAAATATCTCTAAGTGGGTACTCTTAAACAATAAACAGCAAGACCTGGGATTAGCTAGGTTGGGAGGCTGCTCCAGCAGGCCTCACCTACAGGAATTTTTATCCCAAAGATAGGGAGGGGATTTGGGGATCTAAGCCAGGGAATATCAAGTACCTCTACTGACAAGGAATGCCAGACCCAGAAGTGCTACAGAGACACAGCAGAGGCAAAAAAGGAGCCAGTACATACCAGTGAGTGCAAAAACAGTGGGACAGGTATCTTGCTGACTATGGACACTTACAGAAGGCTGGAATTCTTGGTTTGGGTTCAAGGTCAGATAGGAGAACTGAAGGAAGATCTGAGGCCAGAGACACCATTCCCACACCCCTAGAAGTGATTAAGAAAATTAAGCTATTTTAAAAGTGCACAGAACATGGAGAAAGAATTCAACCAAAAAAGTTACTATGGGAATACAGAATAGGCTTTATCTTTAGAGGAGGATAGTGAAACAAAGAAATCATCTTCTATCACAAAAAGTAATCCTTCTCCAAAAGAATTCACATAAGAACTTTTAAAAGACTTTAAAAATCAAATGAGAAATATTGAGGGGAAAAAGTAAGATCAATTTAAGAAAAACAAGAAGATTATGAAAAGAAAGTCAACCAATTTAAAAAGGAGATCCAGAATCTTAAGGAAGAAAATGACTCCTTGAAAATCAGATTTGGGCAAGGGGAAGCCAGTGAAATTGTAAGAGATCAAGAACTAATTAAACTAAATAAGAAAAACAATTGATCTGGAGAACAGATAAAGAAGAGAAAACATAAGAATAATTGGATTGCCTGAAAGTTGTGATCCAAAAAATATCTTGATACAACAGTACAAGAAATAATTAAAGAAAGGTGTCCCAAAGCATCAGAACAAGAGGGGAAAGTAGAAATACAAAAAAAAAAAAATCCCCTGATCACCACCTGAAAGAGATTCTTCAAGGAAAACCTAAAGGAATATCATAGTAAAATTCTGAAACTCCTCAGCTCAAGGATAAAATACTACAAGCAACCAGAAAAAAAGAATGTACATATGGTGGGATAACATTAGAATTACACAAGACCTAGTGTTGGTAACACTAAAAGGTCTTGGAACACTATGTATCCAAGAGCAAAAGAACTGGGCTTCTGACTAAAAATATCATACCCAGCTAAGCTAAGTACAATTCCAAATGAAGAAAAAAATGGATATTTAATGAATTGTCAGACTTTCAGGACTTTGTTAAAAAAAAAACAAACCTGCACTTATTAAAAGATCTTACACACAAGAGCCAAGAGAAACATAAGATACATACCAAAGATCAAATACAAGGGACTCAACAAGGACAGAGGGTTTACCTTTTATGTATGAAAAATGTAAAATGTATATCTAAGATTGTTATTAGTAATTACAAAGTTCATAAGAATGGGGTAGACATGAGCATGACATGGTTTCAATAAGTAAAACCATTAGGAACAGCTAAAAAGAGTTATTATCTTATACAAATGAGGTGCAAGAGGATGAACTGATACAGAGGAATTAGATGGGGAAGAAAGACCAGTTAGTTGTGGAAATCTACTTTCATTGGGAATAGGTTTAAGAGGGAAATGATGCATATAAATCTAGAATAGTATAAAAGTCTTCTAAATTTAGAAAGAAATAAAACACTAAGGGGATAGGGAAGAAATAGAGGATAAGGGAGGGACCTTTAAAGGGGAGGGTGAGGGAATAGGTCAAAGGAGTATATAAAAGGCTGTTTAAATCTATGGGAATGGGAGAATAAGGGAGGGATTTTTGCAGGGGCTGGGGTGGGGAGGAAGGGTAAGTTGTGTAACACAAGGGGGCAAGATAGCCAGTAACAGTAAAGTAGAGGAGCCAAGAGGGAGAGGAAATAAGAGATGTACACAAACATAAAAATAAATATTATGAGTAGAATTTTTAGGGAAAGTATATGTTTACATATGTGTGTATGTATGTGTATGTATAGAATATCTATCTATCTATAAAACCATGCTTAATTGTAGTCTGGTGAGGGAGGAGTGGGGAGGAAGGGGCAGCAAAAGTAAAAAGTATACAGCAGAGAACAAAAGAAAACCTACAAGGAAGCAAAGGACAGATGGACAGCTCTCAGTGCAATGTATAATATTTAACATATAGGCTTTCTTGAAATGGAAATTTATTGCTAAATATTTTGAATCCTCTCTTACATTGTGCTGTCTTTTCTTATTTTATATTTAAGTTTTAAAATCTAAGTTTATAATGTTTCTTTTTATTTTATGTATATTTTAATATTTTTTAAAAAAGAAAACATTATGATTGGATAAAGAGATTTCAGAGTTCTTGAACATGAAAGAAAGATCAAAGGTATGATCATTCCTCTGTGTTGCTAAGGCAGAATAGAGGAATAAATCACTGGTGTTTAATATATGGAAGTGTTATTGGAGCGACCAATAACATGTATGTTGAAGTTCCATAATAGAGAACAGAAGGTGGAGAATAAAGGGAGAATGTGATCCAATCCCTGCATTCACTCATAAAATTCAACTACTTCACAAAGGCCTGTGAATCATGGGAAATAAGCAAAGGTACAACCAGTTTTGCCAGTGATACAGTATGTTCCATGGTAAGCAAGAGAGGAAGTGATCAAAATGAAAGAAAGATTGTTCATTGAAGAGCTGGTGGCTCAAAATATACAGTGGAAAATATACATACAGAAAGTATTGGAGTGGAACATTAGGAGCTAGGGTTGTGGAGGATAGCAATAAAGGAGCAGAAAATTTACATTGGAGGAGACTTTCCATGACAGTCAAGGGGTCAATATCATAAGGACAAAGAGATCTCTGCCCTCAAGAAACTCATAGATTCTAATGAGTGCAGCAAAAAGAAACTTTTTTTTAGTATATCAAGATACATACAAGGAAATTAGAAGTAATTGCAGAGGAAAAACATTAGCAGTACAGGGGTGTGGATGACAACACACTTTAAAGACTGGGAAGTAATTAGAAATAAAATGGCTTAAGTTTTAATAGTAGGGATTTTGGTTGGGCTAGTTACTAATACAGCTATTTTCACACACTACAAAAATAAGTTCTGCCTGTCTGAAAGAAGTTAGAATTCATCCTCCTCAGCCTAGACAAGGGCATCCCAAAACTAACAGAATGGTCAATAGCCCGCATGGAAACGTGAACCAACTTCCCATTTCATTTGGAAGTTTATGGGTTATGAGAAGTTTCAGTTGACACCAAAATGGCCCCACACAAAATTTGAGACAGGCTTAACGAGTAATATGACAACTTTGGTTTCAATCTGGTCATCACTCCCAAATGGACACCATCGGTAACAAAGAACATATCAGGTTTATCATTGTGAAGAAAGAACAAAATGCAGAATTCTGCACACTGTCATAATTGTAGTTATGAACTGTAAAACAAACAACAACTTAGGAAGTAGAAAAAAAAACAATCACTAAATAATGATGGTGAAATGTTACTTTAAATAAATCCAACTATAGCCATTGTGCTAAGACACTCATATGCTACAGATATCAAATTAAACATATTTTCATGTTTTTATCTACTAAATAATACTTTGAATAATCTAGGTCTCACAAGACAAAATTTGACATAAAATATTTTGCCCCCACTCAAAGGCTATTCATGTGTGAGTCAAAATATACATCATAATTAGATCAAATCCAAAGGACAGTGTTGGGGGAGGGGGGGTGAGAAGTGTCTCTCCTTTCACATATGGGGTATCAGATTAAATGCTCCATTGCTTTCAAAGGTGCTATTCTCCCTTGTTAGAAATGCTGAGTAAAAAATCAGTGGAGCATAGACTAATGAATGTAGGACCAAGTGAATCTAGGCATATGCTCCGTTAATCTAAGAGAATTACTCATGTCATTTATTTAAATAACATCTCAGAACATTTAAAAATGTAAGGCCTAAGTGACTACTGATCCCATAGTCCAATGACTACTGATATTTTTCTCAGTTAACTCTCAACCTAATCATTGTAACTTCTCAGTAAATTTTTCCATAGGGATTGACTTCCCAGGATTTGAGATTATGAAAGGTAGGGTTGGGTCATTTCCCATCAATCTGCAGTTAATTCTGACATAATGAAAAATGCCTAAGTTATTATGTGGTGATATGAGAGAGAAAGAGAGAGGGGGGGGGAGAAAAGGAGAGAGAGGAAGAGAGAGAAAGAGAGAGAGGGAGAGAGAGAGGGAGAGAGAGGGGGGGGAGAGAAAAGGAGAGAGAGGGAGAGAGAGAGGGAGAGAGAGAGAGAGAGAGGGAGAGAGAGAGAGAGAGAGAGAGAGAGAGAGAGAGAGAGAGAGAGGGAGAGGGAGAGAGAGCGAGCAAAATGGACTCATCAGAAACTTGCACTGCAGAAAGCAACCACAGATTTAAAATCCAATTGGCATCTAAGTAACATATTTATTTAAGGACATGAAGGAACTTCCTTTAAAATGAACTTTCTTGATAAATGAAAACTTTCCCCCATTATCCTCTGGGCAATTTGTATTCCTCTGATATTTGGCATTCTACATAACTTAAGCATATATTTGCCCATATATTTATATTTACCTTATAGTACATTCAAAAGCCAGGCTACAGTCAGCTTTAGAGTCAATTGTTAAATTTTAAGTATGTGCATTTATACCTTAGAACGGTTCATATTGTGGTTTGATTTGTGATTTTGGTGCTTGTCTAGACTTAAGAAATGATGGAGAGAATGTCAATAATGCAGATTATATTTAAAAGTGTGTCGTTTTCAGAGAGCTGCTTGCTTAACATCTACCACCACTGCTATACTTGTGCTCAGCTGTTCCTGTCGTGTCTAACTCTTTGCGACCCCATTGGGGTTTTTCTTGGCAAAGGTGTTGGAGTGACTTGCTGTCTCCTTCTGTAACTCATTCTACAGATTAGGAAACAGAGATAAATGGGGTTAAGTGACTTGCCCAGTCACACAGATAGTAAGTGTCTGATGCTGAATTTGAACTCAGGTATTTCTGACTCCAGGCATTGGTGGCACTCTGCCTACTTCCTTACCTAGCTATTCATTCACCAGCATCACCCTGAGTATACGGTTATATGTGTATCTATCTATCTGTGTGTGTGTATGTGTATGTGTGTGTGTGTGTGTGCGTGTGTATGTGTGTGTATGTGTGTGTGTGAGAGAGAGACAGAGAGAGGCAGAGATGGGTTTTTTTTACTTTAAGCTGGATTTTAATTTTTTTATGAAAGTAGGGTAAAAGAATGAAGAATACACACACATTTATACACGTGTATTGTTGCTACTGTATTTCCATTTTCAAAAAGGGCAAATGTCTTCATATGTTGACGACTTGCAAGTAAACTGGATATAAGTATATGAGTGAGGCAGAGTTGCACAATCCTCAGGCTCATTTCCTCTTTCAGAATCACCCAGTGACCAAACCAAAGTCAAGACAACTGCCAATGGCTCAGTGGATGACCTTGGAACATTGAATAAACTTACAGCACTCCAGAGTGCCTGCATCAGCCACCTTTGTGGTTATTGGAACAAATTGTTCTCATTCGCCCATTCTGCCCAAGGAAGACTTTATATGCCTGTGGTAGGTGGATTTGAGGCCTGTTGGTTACCCTTAAACTGCTTTAGACCCTCTATGGAGACAGTTTTACCAGGGTATGGATGTTGTGGATGCTTCAGCTTCTTGGAGCCACAGGTGAGAGGTGACATCAAAGTTGGACAAGCAACTCCGAGAAGAGCCAAGAAGACCTCACACCAGAAGTTCCAATCTTCCCTAAAACTCAATAAGCTCCTTATATGTATGTGTGTATGTATGTGTGTATAATATCATCTGAGTATAGAAAATATAGATAAATGTGTAAAAAGATAGATGTGTAAAAAAAAATAGAAAGTTGCAGTTTTTAAAAGCTTTTCCCATGTAAAAAATAGAATCCAAATATAAATCACTAGCTAGCATACTATCCCTTCCTACCCATGTTCATCATTTACATGATAATGGAAAATTCTACTTAATATATAAATATTGACCAACTATTAAGTATGACTATTAAATTCTGAGGAGGAATACAAAAATAGTTAAGGACAAAGTTTCCACTCCTTTTGAGTTCATCATTTTGGACAAAACACATGCTAGCAATTTAGAAACAAAGAAAAAAAATGCTTTAGGTTACCATATCAATGAACCAATTTTTATTAAGCGCATACTATATGCTGAGCATTGTGTGCCAGGCACTGGAGATATAGGCAAAAATTAAACCTTATCTGCCCCTGAGGATGATATTCTATCAAGAGACGATATGTGCATATATATTTATTTATTTATAACCAAAATATTAGAAGAAATACAAGGCAATGGAGCAAGATATATATCCACATATATATATATATCCATATATATATACATAACATATATAATCTATATATATGTATATATCTAAGTTTTGAAGAAACTCAAAATAAAAAAGTTAGCACACGATAAAATTCAGATTTGTAAAACATCTTGGAGATCATCTAGTCTGTTGCGATAGAGGATTAATCAAGGAAAGATTTCTTGGAGAATGCGAATAACATGTTTCTCCAAAATCTTTATGTAGTACAACTCATGTGGGAATTAAGACAACAAAATATATTTGTTCACCGTAATGCGGACCACATAAGATTCAATTTAAAAATTAGGCATCTTAAATTTGCTATGTCTAAAACAGACTTTGTCCTTTTCTCCTTAAGCCTACCATGATCCAAACTTATGTGGAAATACCACTGCCCCCTAAAAACCCAGGCCCATAACCTCTGTGTCATCCTTGACCCTTCATTTTGGTTAAACCCACATAGGTAATCAGTTTCCAAAACTTCCCATTCATACTTTTCCAAAACTCTCCTATCTATCCTTTTTTCTTCACTCATTCACAGCCATAAACCTCCTTTTATTATTAACTGTTGCCCAGACCACACAAGAACCTTCTCATTGATCTCCTTGCCTCAGGTTTTCCAAAGTTGCCCAAATAATATTTTTCCTAAAGCATAAATCTTACCCTGTCATTGTCTTACTTAATAAACTGCAGGGGCTTCCTATCACCTATAGGATCCCCAAAATTCTTCTATTTGTCTTTCAAAAATCTTCACAATCTCATCCCTACTTTTCTTTTCGGTCTCAGTACACTGGTCTCTCCTTATTCTCTCCACCTCACAAAACCAAACATTTGAAGTGGCTGTTCTCTGGGCCTTTAATGTGTACCTCCTCATTTTTGCTTCTTAGAGTTCCTTGAAGTTTTAGTGACAGTTTCACTTTCTCTGTAAGGCCTTTTCTAATCATCCCATTTCCTAGTACATCTCCCTCTTCCACCAAATTACTACACATGCACACATACATGTGTTTACATGTTTGTTTTTGTATATATATGTGCATATATATATGTGTGTGCATAGATGGATGGATGTAAGCTAGGTGGTACATTAAAGTGTTGAGTTTAAATCTGGTCTCAGATACTTACTAGCGGTGTGACCCTGGGCAAGTCATTGAATCCTATTTGTCTCAGTTTCTTCATCTATAAAATAAGAGGAGAAGGAAACAGCAAACTCCTCTAGTATCTTTGGATGATAAACCCAAATGTAGTCACAAAGAGTCAGACACAAAGCTGCAACAACATGCATACACATACATATGCACCTACATACTAAATACATTCAATATATGCATGTATATTTGCACATGCACTTATTAAGCATTCCTATTTAGATATGCTTGCCTTTCCTGTTAGAATATAAGTTCCCTGCGGTCAGAAAGGCTTATTTCTCTGATGTATTTCATGAATCCAACCCAATAACTAGTGCATAGAGGATATTTAGTAAATATTTATTGACTTATTGACTCGTTTACTTGTACCTGTGAAACGCTGTTTTTATAATATTTAGCACAGTATGAAAATTTTCGTTTTATTATTTGGTAATCATTAAAGAGCTCTTATATCGCATTCGTTTCATACACAACACAGGTTTCTAATTAAATATATATACTATGGCATCATTATATTAAATTCTTTGTAATATCTATGAGATCTTGCATTTGATAATTTCTGTCATCCTATGAAGCTATTATCCAACTAAATTACAAGCTTTCGAGGACATCACATGCAGTTCAGCCATCAAGCAATAAGTCTCTCCTTCTATGATCTGATAATTCAATTCCTGTCATTACTTAGTCTATCCAGTAGATTTTTTTTTTAACTTTTGGGGTCATGGGAACTACCCTTCTCCTGCATTTTATTTAACAGATTCTTGTTCTGTCTAATGGACTAAAGGAATTATCATTATTGTTGGGGCACTGGGAAGTAAGCTGCATGACACACACTGTTAGTTTGATACCCTCTCTGATGACAGTTCATGGTTCAACAGTTTGGTTAAACAGTACTTCAGCAGCAGCAATGGGTGATCAATCTCTTTCCCCATCGTGCTGCTCCCCAAAGTGTCATTACTGAGAATAAAATGAGGGAAGGCCATCAGAGGGAATCATTGGGTTTATTTCTAAAAATAAGAAAAGAAAGGTGGGGTTGGAAATGCATTTTATATTCCTTTCATACCTTGAAAGAACAAAGGATCTTATATACTATCTGGGGAATAGCAATTAAATTTCTAAATTGACTTGGCCAAATTTGCTGGTTAATATAATTTACTCACCTGCAATATCAGAATATTTCTGTTAGAGATCCCCATTATCTTTGTTTCAGCAATCAACTGAAATAAGAACACTAAATTTTACTATCCAGGACTGATGTTTGAATATTTAATGCTTAGGACAAATTAAGTTTTGAATATTTGACAGATAAGTAGTATTCCTCTAGCTTAGGATCTTATGCAATTAAAGGATATTAGGACCAATGCTGGAAGGGACCTTGGAGGCCACTAAAAATCTAGTCCCTGCATTTTACAAATAAGAAAACAGAGTTCCCTAGAAGGTTTAGGTGGCCTTCCCAGGGTTATATAGCTAGAAAGTGTCTGAGGAAGGATTTGAACCAAGGTCTTCCTGACTATAATCCACTAGTACACTCTATCCACTATACAATGCTGTTATTTTGCTCTTGTTCAATGAGCAATGGAGAATTAACAATGAAAATGGAGGAACAATTCAGATGATTTGGCTATTTTTAGAATGATTCATTCAGTATATCACTAACATTATTAGATTGATAGTTATGTACCATAAGAGACAAAGAATAGAGAAGTCTTTATGTTCCTTAGGACAACTACCTTTCAGTGCAAGAGATTTTCATATTTCATGGAGCAGAGATGGTTGCTAAAGTCACGTAAAATTAAAAAAGAAAAAAGTCTCTATAAAATTGTTAATGTTTCTAAGAAGCACTTTTTTCAGTACTATGGAGTCAGAATAAGTGGTTAATATCTTAAATACATTTCATGGATGTGAAGAAACTCATTTAAATTAAATGTTTTCTTCAAGTGCATGCAAAATTAATTGTACAAAATTATGTAAATCACAGAATAGGCATTTGATGTGCTGATATGTTGTGTCACAATTTAAAGATAAAGCTGGTTAGGATCTCCTGTGAATATGGACATCATTACTTCCTAGAAACTAATTGGTCTTTCTGAATTTTAATATTTTTCTTTAGAGGGAGGGGACCCTCTGAATGCATGCAGTAAGCCCTTCTGAATTACGATCACACTAACAATCCTCTGTGAATTTCATCACAACCTCACAAAGACAGTCAAGTGTCGCTGACTGATTTCAAACCATTTTGCAACTAATCAGATGGGAGATTTTAACACTGGCTTGCTTTAAATTAAATGTTCTTTGCATATTTTTTCATATGTGCTAGCTACCAACCACCTTTAAAGTTTTATGACTGTAAGCATGTTAATAATCTTCACAGACATGAGTGTAGGACTTTTGGGGGTAGCCAAGTACTTAATGATTTTTTAAAATTTATATTCAACATGTGACTGACTGCATTGCAAAGTTTCCCCAATCTCAAAATAAAATCCCTAATATTTCAATTAAATTCAGTTCACTTTAGTTCAACTCTGGATATTAAGCATTTATCAGGCACTGAATTCACATCTTACACAACAGAAAACAATAAACTCTAATTACAATAGTGAACTAAAATGTTTAAAAAGCCAAAAACTTATAAGAAAAAGAGTACTATGTTTCTATCACTTGTGAAAAAAATTCAGAAGAAATTATTGAAGATAAAACATGTTTGTTTATGCAAAGACAATGATTATTGCATGGAAAAATAATTAAGGCTAAAATTAAAAAAAAAGAAATTAAAGAGATTGGGAAAATGCTTACCTTAAATATATCTGATAAAGTTCTAACATGCATAATTTAATAACTTAAAATTAATAAAGAGTTGTATATGATTCTAAATGGAGAAGTAGTATAAGAAAGAATATAGATAATAAAATTACGTATTGTTACTCTACATTAAAATGCTTCTCAGATTTTCTAAAGATCAAAGAAATAAAAATAAAAAATATTCACATATAATTTCAGTCATCAAGGTGGCAAAAATGTGAAAAATTAAATAATTCAGTATTGTTAGAACCATGTAGAAATAGGTACGTTTATTACAACATGGAAGACTAACAACTAGGATAAAATCTTTAAGTTTTTGCCCTAGGTCATAAATTTGGGGATACAGCTTCTGGGAATAAAGGGTGGTTTCTTCCCAAAATGTTCTAGAGACCATATAGCATCCTCAGAAGGCACTGGATTGTTACCCTCTCTCCCAGAAACCAAATCCATGGTCAGTCTGTTGATCTCCATGTGTCCAAGAATCCTTCTATCTTGATGTTTTAAAGATTCTTGCAAAATAATTCTTAATTGTAATTTTAGTAGAAGGAACTAACTCAATGTCTCCTAAGATCCTGTACAACTCTAAATCTATGATAGTGTGACTGAAGCCATTGGCCACCTCCCTACTTCAAACGAACCCCAACAACAGTAATGAAAAGTCATCAGAAACATGCATAGTCAAGCAAAATAAATCCCACATTATTCATACCCCAAAATCTATATCTCTCTGTGTATTTTAATTCATTAACTTTCATGCAGGAGGTAAGTGACATGTTTCATTTTTAGTCTTCTGGACTAAGATTTTATCATTTAATTGATCCAAATTATAAAGGTTTTCAAACTTGTTTTTTTCTTTCTATAACATTATTGAATGGTTCTCCCAATTCAGCTCAACTTATTTAGCATAAGTTTGTAGAAGTCTCCCCAATTTCATCTAAAGTCATCTATTTTATTATTTTTATGATATAATGATATTCCAATTCATCCACATACCATTGTTTGTTCATCCATTCTTAAAAGGAGAATGTTCCCTTAAGTTTCCAATTTTTGGCCACCTTCAAAAGAGTTATTAATTCTAGCAGTGGCATAGGTGGGTCAAAGGTTACACAGAATTCAGTGAATTTTGAGATATGATATTCAATTTTAATTAATGATAGACACTTTGTTTGAGAGCAGCCTAAAAACTTATTTAGTTGTACCAAGTCAACTGTTTCTTACACAAGGAAATCTTATATTCTCTACAGTTTTCATGAAGACATGGTCTGCTACAGCAAATCATTTCAAAATACCTTCTTGTTCTCTACTCATTATTTTCATCATGAATACCCTTCATGAATGAAAGAACCATCCTCAAAAAGATATTTTATAAATATGATAAAAGTAGAGAGATTTTTGCTTCTCCCTACTATAAGAATCCAACTTTTAAATTCCATTATATTATGTGGCTGTAAATTATGTAATATGGAAATACCAATGGATTAAAATGCTATGTTATACAAAGGACAATTGAGAGTTTCGAGGAGACGGTAGCATATCAGTGATAAAAATGATTCACAAGAAGCAGGGTAAAAGATTATCAGCAAAGAAACATGTGGCCAGATAAAATGGTGGCCCAGTATTGGTACCCATGGAATGTCAAGGAACATAGGGGAAGCAATATAGTACATTGGAATAACCATATGATTGACTTATGTGAGGACATGGACACTTTACGAGATAAAAAGGCATGCATATCATGATCTGTATCATGAAAGGGAGTACTCATACAAAATGATCACAGATCCACAGAAGAAAAAACCGCAATCCATGGAAAAAGCATGTTTGTTTGTTTTTAGTGGGAGAGGCTATTGTAACATTTCACAGTGTAGCCACGAGGACCTGCTTCACACACTCTACAACCTAACCTTCAAAGCACAGACTATTTTAATAGCTGGTTGGTCTCCTTGCTTCAATTTTCAATTCCATTTTCTGCTAAGTAAGGTGAGCAGAACTGCAAGAACAATTGAGCAATATTATAGAAAAAAAAACAAGTTTGAAAAACTTTATAATTTGGATCAATTAAATGATAAACTCTTAGTCCAGAAGATTAAATTGAAATATATGTGTATATGGCTCTGTGTATGTATGTATGTGTGTATATGCCTACATTACAGTTTTGACCATGTCACCTACTTCTGTGGAAATCTTTTCACCTCCAGGGTTAAGAACAAAATCTTGTGTTTGGCATCCTGACTCTTCATATCCTGCCTCCCTCCCGTCCTTCCAGTCTTCTTAAGTCTTACTCACCTCCATGCACGCTGTGATTCGGTGACACTGGCTTCCTTATTGTTTTTCACACAAGACACCTCATCTCCCCAATATAGCAGTTTTCATTGTCTGTATCCCATAGCAGCAATTCTGCCCCTTTTCATCCTTGCTTCCCTGTTTCCTCTGACTTAATTTAATTTCCTGCTGAGTGGGCAGCTAGGTGGTGCAGTGGATAGAGCACCAGGGCAGGAGTCAGGAGGACCTGAGTTCAAATCTCACCTCAGACACTTGACACTCACTAACTGTGTGACCTTGGGCAAGTCACTTAACCCTAACTGCCTCATCCTGGGTCATTTCCAGTCATCCTGATGAATATCTGGTCACTGGATTCAGATGGCTCTGGAGGAGAAGTGAGGCTAGTGACCTCACTCAAAACAAAGTCAAGTGCAAGTCATGTCATCATTTCTCTGATGGCATGGTCTTCTTCAGCAACAAAGGACGAACACACACTCAGGGAAGAATTTCCTGCTATCTCCTACAAGCTAGCATATTTCCTCTATTGCTATGTTTCCTCTTATCTTCTATAAGAAGTATTCTCTGATCCCTCTAAATCATAGTTATCACTATTGTTTAGTTATTTCAGTCATTCTGACTCTTCATTACCCCATTTGTTTTTTTTGGGGGGGGGGCAAAGATGCTGGAGTGGTTTTCCATTTACTTCTCCAGATCATTTTACAGATGGCAAAACTGACACAGAGTTAAGTGACTTGCTCAGGGTCACAGAGCTAGTAAGGATCTGAGGCTCGATTTCAACTCGATTCTTCCTGACTCCAGACTTGGCACTCTAAATCTCAGTCCTTTCCTTCTATTGATCATCTCTGATTTATCTTATTTGCATATAATTGTCTACATATTGTTTCCCCATTCGATTGTTAGCTCTTGGAGAACAGAAAGTATTTTTCATCTTTCTTTATATACCTAAATGTGTGTGGAAAATATAAACACTTAAATGTTAATTAAATGACTGACTGAAGAAATATGGAGGATAATGTATATAGAAAGATTGTACTTAGAGGGCTTTATTTCAAAAATTTATTTTATGATTTTATTTAAAAACTGCTTTATCATTTATTATCATAGAACTACAAATTTAGAACCAGGTGGGATATCAGAGATCATCAATTGCAGTTATTTCATTTTATAGATTAAAAATTTGAGGCCCTGAAAAGTTAGATTAGTTATCAATGTTACATAGACATAGATATCACATAGATAGCATCAGAAGTGCTACTACACCACACTGTCTCAACTACCTGTGCAACACTGAGCAATTCCTTCAGTCTGGATCTCAGCCTTTTCATTTGTAATATTAGGGGTTTGAATTAAAAATCCTCCAACATCTCTTTGAGCTTTAATCTGTATCCTTTGACAATACATACGCTGTCAGATGCAGCCGCTGTGTTTGTTGGTTTTTTACTTATATGTTTTTCCTGATTAAATGAGAACTTTCTATAGGACAGGTAGATTTTAGAAATTGAATAAGGTACAAGTAGCCAAAAACATATAAAAAAGCTTAAAAGCAATAAATAAATAAATAAATACATTGAGAAGAAGAAAGGAAAAGTAAAGATACCCAAATTAGGAGATACTGTATAATTGTGGCTTCATTTCTGACAGGTGATGGCAGAAGAGGATGCTGCATTCACTGTGGACAGGTACAAAGGATTTCAGTGTTTGCAACCAAGAGGAAAATATCTTTTCATCGGCCCTTTGACTCAGCAGAGGGTATTGGCATGAAATTAACACCAGTCTTCTTTGGACCATTCTGTGTCACCTAGCATTCATCAGATTTGAATGATATTTCATACAAATTGCCTTAAGGAAGAGTTACAGGGATTTTCATGTTCTAGTTGTGTAGTACTATTGGTATCATTGGAGAATACCTTAACCCCTAAAGACTTGCTGTTAACAAAAATACTGTGCTTTTCCCCATTATACCACAGCTTCCCAATATAAAAGATTTTAAGAAATAAAGATAACATATTGAAGAGTCCCATCCCTATTCCCTCAGACTCTATTATAATCACCCTTATGATGGAGCACACCTCATTACAAAAGCCAAATTACTTATCTCCCAAGGGTTATCTTTTAGTCAGGGTGGATTTTACTTATCCTCCAAACAACCAAAAATAATCAAGATGATTGTCTTAGTCTGACAATGTCTGAGCATTTTTGCATAATAAAGTTAGAAGGTTTCTTTTTTAAAAAAGAAAAATCCTCCAGATAGGCCAACAAGATGGCGCATAATTGATACTGATTCAAACTGAAGAGGCTTAAAGGATGCTATATGCATACTTATATAAATGGATACAAACAAGTTACGGTTTAATGTTTGATGCCTGAATTTAAAGATCTGTAATAACAGTATCTAATGATCCAAAACTGAATCACATCAATAAGGAAATATAAAATACTTTTTTTTAAAAAAAGTAAATATTTTATTTACATATTTAATTTTATAAAATAAGTACTGAAGCTCACATTTATGCACTCTATTAAATTCTGCAAAAATGTGTCTACACTATACCCGCATGAGCTAGATAGCCCCAAAACTATTATCTTTTTGGAAGCTGAAACTTGGAGATATAAAATGTCAGAGATAAAGCCACATTAAGTAGCAGAGGTATGTTTTTAAATTGGATTATATGATTCCAAATTCAATGAATGTTACACTATTCTGAATTTCTTTACATACTTTGCTCTGTTCTGGAAGACTTCCTACCTTTCAGTTACCACCTCCCCCACCTCAAGATTCTACTGATTTCTATAAGATACCTTAAAGTTTGCAAAGTGATTTATATGAATTAAAGCACCTTCTTCACCAAAAGGGGAAGGAACTCAAATGATAACTTTCTCAAGTAAAAAAGCTTTTTACGGTCACCTCCTGCTTATCCAGAAATCAGATTTCCAGTCATGTCACCCATCCAGAAAACAGTCACAGAGTCGGAAATGACTGAAAAGAGACTGAATAAGGACTGAAAATTACTAAAAGTTTTGTGACATCTTATTCACTGAATCCATAGAAAAAACACAGCAATGTCATCAGACCTTTCCCACAGTCAACAATAAGAAGGGGTCATTGTGATGCAGTAGAAAGGAAATTTGATTTGGAATTAGAGGATATATGTTGAACTCACAATCACCTATTTACTATCTCTGTGACATCAGGCAAGGCACTTCACTTCTGTAGGACTCAGTTTCCTTGCTCATCTTTAAAATGAGGACCATCAACCAGATGCTCTCTAACACTCCTTGCAGCTGTAAATCTTACATCCATGTGTAAATGTCACAATTAGGACTTGAAATGAGCTTGCGTCTTCTGTTTCTAGTTCTTTAACAGGGTTTGAAGATGGAAGAGTGAAACGCTTTTCAGAATTGGGACTCCTGAGTGACTGCATTAATTGAGGTCAGGGAATGAAGAAAAAGTCTTTGAAAATTCCGTCCCACAGAGAACAGAACTGGCACAGGTGCTAGGAGTCCAGATGTCAACAACAGGTTAGGTAAACCATCAAAAAGAGACAAAAAGCTAAAATTATGCTCTAACAAATGGTGGTCAGCCAAGAAAAGAGCACTAAACTCAAGCCAAAAGAAAGTAAGCTAAAAAAAACAAATAAAAATACTTGATGTCTATCACTATGATCATTAAGGTGGTGTAGATGTTGTCTCCTTTATTAGAATGTAAGCTCCTAGAGGAAAGGGAATGTCAGTTTTGTCCTTGTGTCCCCACCCCCAACATAGTTCCCAGCACATGAGAAACATTTAATAAATGTCTACAGATTGATTATGTTGGGTGAATGTGTTATTACTCTATCCATATTCAAATTCAAACCTGACAGTTTCTTAATTAAGCCAACTAATCTTTGACGCTGTAACCTTTAGCTTTTTTTTATCTTACTCCTTCTCAGAAAAAGACAGAACCTGCCTTTTCCTACATGTTTTCTGATTTGCAAAGGGTTTTACTTTTCCCTTTAAAAGCTATGGTGATCATACTAACAAATACAAAAGTGAAATTTAAATAAAGAAATAGGCTTTCAAAATTGACCTGAGTTAAAGAAATACATGCCACATTTTAACACCTAGCATGACAAGGAGAGAAATCGATATCAGAACAAATTTGCTATTTCTCCTAACTAATTGTATTTTTATAAGCTATTTGGCATATGTGACTACATTTATTTATAAACAGCAGAAAAACACCTACCTTATTGATTCCTGGTAGTGATTGTTGGACATATGAGTGGAGTATAATTACTGTATCTGTAAAATGAATCAAAATTTATTGAAAGGGAATTAATCTATCCTTAGAACTCCTTGTCTTAGCATTGGTGTTTTCATGAAAGTGTATCACATGGCAAGCTTTCTTTGTATGAAACATGGAGTGGTAACACTAATCTTGTTCCTTGTCTTTTGATGTATTTCATGTAAAAAGCCTGTTGTCTGAAACATAGGCAACATTTCCCTTCAGACTCTTGTCTGAAAATTAAAAAGAAAAAAATCTCATAATGGAAGACTAGTTAGTCCTGTTTCAGTAATTCATCCATTTTGTTAAACAAAAACCAAAATACTCACAATTGGTTGAGAGTTTATATCCTATAATCTTGGTCTAGAAAATTTACGACTTTAAGTAGTTGTCCTGATTGTGTGAAATAGTCTCAAGAAAAATATGTCTAGTAGACTTATATGAATTATATGAAAAATTGTCTTATATGAAGCAATTGATCCAGGAGGGACTAGGAAATCCATGAGATGCTTGAGTAATACTTAGAGAGGAAAAAAATTATCACAGTGTATAATTTGCTTTATTCTGATGAAATAATCTGTAACAAATTATTTATGTTTGGAAGTCAAAAACATAATGATTAGGATTCATGTTATAAAAATTATTCTAGATAAAACAAGTTTAGGTATCAGAGCACATTCTACCTATTTGTGTCTACTCTCTCCCTTCTCCTATTCATTGTCCAGATAGCTGCCAAAATATTTTGAAACTCTTAAGTCTGCCTACATAACTATTCTGCTCAAGAATCTAGCCTCTCATAAAAAGCAACCTCTATTTGACATTTAAAGACATTTGCAATCTACCTCCAAACAATATTTCCATACTGATTTAGCAATACTCTTAATCACAGTTTCTTTGTTCTAGCTAAGATGAAAAATGTGCTACTCTCTCTATGGTCAGGCCTCTGTCATTTGCTTTGGCTGTCACCCATGCCTGAAATGTTCTCCCTTTGAACTTCTGCCTCCAAAAATCTGCAACTCCCTTAACATCCCAACTGAAGGACTTTGAATGGAAACATTTCATGATTCACCTAGTTAGTAGTAACATCCTCCTGTCCCTGAAAAATTGTGACATATCTATAATTATCTATCTCTGTGTATATGTGTGCGTGTGTATGTGTGTATACACACATACACACACACATATATATATATACACATATATATATATATACATATATATATATATAATATATATATATATATATATATATTATGGCAAGAGGCAACATGACATAGTGGAGGGAGAGTTAGCTTCAAAACCAGAAAGATCTATGTTTAATTCTACTTCTGACATTGGATGTATGAACTGGGAAAAGCCACTTAATCTCTCAACTCTCTAAGACTATAAATTACAGTTCACTGGGTCATGAAGAATCAACATGACTGAACATCAACAACCAATGTGCCAAGTACTATGTTAAGTGCTTTACTTCCAAAATAAATGTACATTTCTAAACAACAACCACAACAACTAATTAAGTGTGACTAGTCAAATGATGTCAACTGATAATCATTGTGGGAGGATGTTGTGTGGAGTACAATGGGCACTGCTGAGTCAAAGCGTTGGAAAGACCCATCCCTACTCCAAAAAGGACTCAGCCAGGAAGCATGAAAAGAGATATAGTGGTTAAGCACTTGAGACCTTGAAGACTGGGAGAGTAACTCTATGCAATACACAAAGAAAGTGTAAACCCATATGGAAAGTTGCAAATCGTTTGAGAGTTTCTTTCACCAATGATATAATAAGTCTAATCCCTGTCTCTATATTTTTATATACTTATCCATAGAATGTCTCTCTCTTTTCTACACACACACACACACACACACACACACACCACAATACACACTTCCACACTAAGGCATAATATGAACTCCTTGAGGGAAGGGTTATTTAATTTTTTGTCTTTGTATTTCTACTGCCTAGCATAGTGCTATGCATGTAACCGTTGCTAAATAAATGATTTTTTGAATTAAATTGGGGTGTATTGACTTGGCTATATAAGAACAAACAAGGCTTGGTAAAATGAGCATGACTGTTTTCAGAGGAAAGTACATCTAGGCTGAACCTTATGTGGTCCAAGAGCTATGGAGTTGCCATTTAAATGTACTTACTCTCTCTTTCCTTTATCAATGTGTTAAACACTAACCCGAAGTGTATTGCCAAGTATAAAACCTCTGTGCTCCTATAGCACTCCTGGGAGCAATGATATGTCTTCATTTCATTGAGTCCTGTAACTGAGGAGTGGGAATGGGTATTGTGGACATGTCAGAATGAAAAGTTTGGTAGGTTTAGCCCACACTGTGAAAATAGAAAAAAATGATTCTTCATTTATTTCATTTTGTTCATTTCCACCAACAAAACTGTTCTGCACTTAAAAATAATGAAATGTATGCATTAGAGTAGATGGGGAAGTCAAAGGTCAAAAGGCAAATCTCACTTTCTATTTCACATTTTTATGGATAGAACCTTTACAGTATGGACAGCAGCACTCACATAGAGAATACTATTCATCCCTGCAATGGAGAAAGGATGAAATGAAGAAAATCTAGAGGGAAATACAAGGATCAAAATGTGTCAAGTTGAAAGATCTGCACAATCACCTGCTTTCTCATTCTTTTGGGTTTATGTTCTCCTCAAATTCTACTTTCATATATCTGAGGTCAGGAAAATTTTAGAATGGCAACAGCTGGATGAAACTTCTGAGAAGAGCAAAATAGACTAAAATAAGAGAAGAATTTAATTTTCCTAATCAATTTTTTAATTGCACGTCAATTAGTGTAACAATGTTTAAAATGCTTGGACAAAAAATATACTTAGTTCCAGTAAAGGAAAAGGCATTGTATTCAACAGTGTATATTTTTCAGAATTCCTACCTGGGAGGAAATCGTAATAGTATGACTGTGTGGACAGGCACAAGTTTTTTATTTGAGATGGCAAATTTGGTTTAATTCATTCAACCATCTGATATTTTATAAACTTAGTGACCTAGTTTTTTCTTAGAGGCATATTCTGATACTCAAATGGATCTATGATTTTATGGCTTTCCCTCTAGAACTCCTCCATACCTGCCCCTCCTATGTGACACATGCTTTTCCTCCCACAAAGATTGCCAGAGATCTACCAAAACTTCAGAAAAGTCTTCCTTGAATCCTTTTGACATCTTGTAGATGCCAATAGACCACATCAACTGACCTCACTCTTGTTGGATGAGAATTCTACCTTCTTTTCTAACCATGCATTTGACCATATATTCCATCAACCTGTACTTCTTAATTTTGTTTGTGACATGTTAACAGTAGTTTGTCCCTTTGTTGTCTGTTAGATTATCCACAAGTACAATTCTTTACAGATTTCTATCCCAAGACTCACAATCACAAAGCGTCACACGCAAAAAAATAGACTGTGTTTATCTAATGACTGGTTCTAAACTTTAATGTAATCATTGGCTTATTTTCACCGTGATTTAGGTTTCTGTTGTCAGTCCAACCACAGTTTCATTGAATTCTTTACAATTATTCAAGGAAATTGCAGTGGTATAGCCTGAAAGATTTCATACATTTTTGTCATCATCCTAGCTATTCATCCAGGTGGCATGGGTTTGCCTCCAACACATCTGAAAATTAACCAATATGGCAAAGCTAAGATAAACTACCTAGTACTACTATAAAACAAGGGGTTATTCCTGCCAACTTAAAAAAAAGCCTTCAAGGTTAAGAAATAATTTGAACATTCTTCCATATGGGAGGTCCACATACATTCAAAAGAGTTTTCATTAATAATTCACAAAGGTAAAACTCTAGTAGGTACAGGATGACTATAGCCCAAATTAAGACATTCATTTGAAAGACCAGACCATTCAGTTGATTCATCAGTAACACGGGAATGCACAGAATATGAGTTGTCTGTATTTGAGAGTGTCAGCTCACCTGAAGCAAGTATCTCCACTGGCCCTTCTTCTCTTCAAGGGAAAACACATGCAGGGATAATGACTCAGAGAAAGAGCCAATGGGAATGTTCTGTCCATGGTGTGTAGCATACCCTTCTTAGGTGCTATATATTCCTTTGATAAGTACATATATCTTGAATAGACACTCCAGATGTAGTATGAGCTGATCTGAAATTGAATAGGAGAAAGAGAACAGGTAGCATCACTGAAAAAGATAATCTTTTCAAAGCTTCCAAGCTAGTTCCTAAAACAGACATGTTTTCAATATTAAAAATAGTTCTAATGTTGTTTTATGTCTTCCACTTGAAGAAGTACTCACACTAGTTATTCCAAATTATAATCAGGCTCAGTTCATGACTTCCAAGATTGTGTCTATACCTCCAACCCACTTACCCTCTCATCTGGCAATGCCTTCTTCCATCAATTGGTAAGTTTATCACTGGAACTTGCATCTGAGAATCTAACATCAGCTATTCTCACTTTATGCTCAGCTTTAGATCATGACCTCTTGGATAATAATTTGTCTGTCTTACTCCTATGTGAGGTACTTTCCCTCTCCTTGCTTTTCATCTCCTTCTTATGTGTATTTTTTCACAAATTAGAGTTCCTTGAGGAAAGTGGCTTTCATTTTTTTTGTATATATTTGTATTTTCTATACTAACTACAGTGCTGAACACATAGTAGTGCTTAACAAATGTGCCAAGTATCTTTCTATCAATCAGTTAGCAGAGAATTATTCAGGGCCTACTATGGACCAGATGTTTCGTTAAGTGCTCAGAATATTTTTTTTTAAAGTCAAGTAAATTATAGTCTATTAGGGAGGAAATATTTACAAATAAAGAATAGGAAGAATATAAAGAAAAGTAATACAAGGTGGCTATGGGAAGGAAGACACTAGCTACTGGGACAGGATAGGATAAAACCTTCATCCAGTCATTTGAGCTGAATCTTTAAGGAAATGGGAGATTTCAAGAGGAAGATATGACATGGGGGATAGTCTGTAGAAATGTAAAATGACTGACATCATTTGTGCAGAATACTATAGACCAGTATAACTCAGTTATAGAAAGTTTAGAGGTACGTGACATAAAAATACTGGAAGATAAAAAAGTTTAGGTTATGGAAAGATTTAAATGTTAGAGCAGCTAATATTTTATGCTAGAAGTAATAGGGAGTTACTTGAGTTTATTGAGTAGGGGGAAGGTATGGTCAAACCAGTATTTAAAACAAATACCTTGGTAGATATGTAGGAGACTGATTGGAGTAGGGAGAGAAAAGGCAAGGAAAAAAGTAGGAAGATTTTACTATAGTCTGAGTGATAAATAAAGAGAGCCTATACTGGGCTGGTGGCAGTATGAGTAGAGAGCAGGTTTGCGTAGAGATGACAAGATTTGGCAACTGACTAAATATGTGGAATGAGTGAGTAAGGAGTCAAGAATGATAGGTGTAAACCGGAGTAACTGGGAGGGTTGCGGTGCTCTTAATGGTATAAGGGAAGTTTAGGAAAGAGATGGGTTTGGGGAAAAGATGAATTTTGTATTAGTCATGTTGCATTTTAGATGCCTATAGTATACCTAGCTCAAAATGTTTAATAGGTAGGTAAAGAGTTAGAGCAGCCCAGGAGAGTGACTAGAACTGGAAATATAGTTCTGGAAGCAATTTGCATAAAAGTGGACAGAGCTCTTTGTTTAACCTAAAGTTAATAAATCATGGCAGAAGATGGGTAAAGATCAATGAGACAGAGCAGGAGCTCCAGGAAAGAACAATTGCACCAAAACTCAGAGAAGAGAGAGTATTCAGAAGTAGAAGTGATCACCATATAAAATGCTATAATGAGGTCAGTAACTACAAGGACTGAGAAGGGGCTATTAGATTTAGTAACTAATAGAACACTGGAAACTTTGGAGAGAGGAGTTTCAGTTGAGCAATGAGCTCAGAATCCAGACCACAAAGTATTTAGAAGAGAGCAAGAAGAATATACATCATAGGACATCATAAATTCTAAAGAATCAAATCAAATGTAGTCATGACCTACAGGGCAAATGAAAAGATGTAAACTGCATTATGAGGAATCTGTAACATGCTACCAACTCTGACTTACCTATGTGAGGGAGAAAATATAATACTTAGACTATGTATCATTAGAAAGGGAGACTGATTGATAATGTAGCAAGTGAATGATAATGGATAGCCCATATGTTATACTAGCATTCATATAATGTTAGAAGATACAGAAGAAAATCTTCAGCATGTTGGGAATCATATCTTTGGAATATTTATGAAAGGACATGAACAAGAATCATATAGAGTGAAAAGACATGGATTGACTATGATCAACATTGTAGAAAAGACAAACCCAGACTGATGAGTTCATGTTTTCACTGATGTATATTCATGAGGGAATTAAAATAGAAAGATCACTCTGAACTTCAGACGATTGGGATTCATTTTCTATAAGAGCTGTATTGAACCACTGAAGAGATCACAATAAAGATTCATGATCATGGCACAAGACAAAGTCAGGATCTTGCCTCCATCCTTCTCCCCATTTTGTAAGAATGTCCATGGTCATGATGGATGTGGAGGTGGTCAAAGTAATTTTCTTCAGTATTTTCTGTATACTTCTACAAAAGGGATAATAGAATTTATTCTGAAATTGATCTTAGAGACTATCTTATTCCATTGCCCTTATTCTACAGATGAGGGAATGAAGGTCATCTACAAAAAATGTGTCTTGCTCAAAATGAAACAACTAGTAAGCCGCAGAGAATGAAGAAAGGAAGGTAAGAAGGAAGGAAGCAAGGAAGGAAAAAGGAGGAAGGAAGAACCAAACATTTATTAAGTACCTACTGTATTCCAGGCAGTGTGGTAAGTGCTTTGCCTAGTTTCACTTGATCTTCACTACAAACCTGGGATTATTATCCATATTTTACTTATGAAAAAACTGAGAAAGACAGAGGTTAAATGACGTGTCTGGGTTTTATTGCAAGTAGTTGTTTGAAGGTAGATTTGAAGGTCTTCTGGACTTTAGCACCAGTAATTTCTCCCTCCTCAATTTAACTTGGACATACAGTTAGTTGAAGACAACAGCTGGTTCAATTTTGTTGTTCATACTTCCAGTATCTGGAACATAGAAGGTGCTTATTAAAGATATATTGATTAATTAATGCTTAGCATACTACATCTGATAGGCACCATATTTGCATTTTAACAGTGACCCTCTGAAACTGTACTTGATATCAAATTCCAGTATAATGAAAGGGCAATAGAAGAGATAGGTCATTTGTGACCAACAGGCTTTTTGAGAATGCTATTGTAATTGGCTGTCCACTTTACAAAATGCTATTGTAACCATGTAATTGGCTGTCTACTTTATAAAGGACCAGTCCTATTTATACAGGTACAGACATTTGAGAGTTAGGTCAATTAGAGCTTTTAGTCAAATATTTAGACAATCATGCGTATGCTTTTGTGTGTGTACAAATGAGCCTTGGTCCCACATATCTTTGACCACACATTATATGTTTATTTACCCTCCCCCACCTTATGGCAGACATGTCCCTGATCCGCTTAGTTGAGTTTAACACAGATGTCATCGTAAACTTTCTGGCCCCAGTTTAAGGTTTTTAATAAATGCCTTCCAGGACTTAGAAATAATACCTTTTCTAGTTTAACAAAATACTTTAGAAGAATTATTAAACAATACTCTACTAAATGGTACTCTAGTAACCTAGGATAGTTAATGTAGATTTAAAACTGGGAAAATTTTGTTGAATAAGAAATAGATTAATATCTCCATGGAATGTCCACTATAACCTGACTCAGAATAAGGCTATAAATAACTAAAATGAAAGAAATCTTAACCACACATTTCTTTGATAATAAGTGGCGTAAAATCATGTGCACATTTTTTTTGTATAGTTTATTCTTTTATCTACGGAGAAAAGTGTTTGGTATGTGTATTTGTGGGTATTTGTGTAAGTCCTGAAATTATATTAATTACAAAACCAGTGATGAAGTTGTCAAGGAACACCCTAAGGCAAAAACAATGAACCATGAAGAAATGAATGTGTAGAATCTGATGAGCTTCCATGATATCTATTGACTTCTAAAGATTTTATTATTACAGCACATTTGTCTGGCTTATATATTTTTTTCAGGATAGTCTCTTTAGGAGCCTATAGTAATATCTAACAGGGCTAAAAGCCAAAAAGCAGAAGGTAACTGCATCACTGTTGGGGTTATTCAGCTTTCAAAAATTCTCTTCACATTAAAGGTATGAGAACTTCTTATTTCAAATCTGCCTCAAATAAAGAAATGTAGAAGTTTATAGTGGTCATGCATAGGCTATGGTATATTGCCAATGAACAATTTTGGAGGAGTTGAATAAGAGAAGTGGTTTATAGGAGGTCTTCAGAGAAAAATGTGGAAAAAATAGGAAAGGAAGTAGGCTGGTCATGTAGTCACAGAGTCATGAAAAACCAATCAATAATCCATCGATATCCATGGAATGTCAACAGAACTAAACAAAAGCTCCATACACATTGGAATGACCTCCTGTGGAGGACTGATAAGGAAATCTGAACAAGAGTTGCACAGGATAAAAAATAGTACCTTGTGATTTGCATCACTGAAAAGGAGTGACAGGAGACAGTGTGTGTCAGGCAAGGCAAACCACCACCAACACAACCTTGACTACCCTCTCCCCTCAATCCATGATGGAGACAGTCCAGGGCATTAAAACCAATAGTCTTGGAAATAACAATACTTCCAGCCAGGACCTGCAGCCATCATCCTGGAGAAATACTCTTATGGAGAAATAGCCTGGCAACCACTCCTACAGGTTCCCAAGTCATGAATACTGAAGGTTTTGCCACCAAAGTCCTCAACACTTTAAAATGGGTCAGCATCAGAATCTGATAGAATGTTATCAGTGGAAATGGCATTACCATTTGCCTTACTGCTAACTCTAAGAGCCATAGGAACTTTTTATTTAACTTACTGCTGAAATCTTCCACCCCACATTGTCTTCTTGATTACGGTGTGTTGCTTGAGAATAGCAACTCTTTTATTTTTGCATCCTCAGCACTAAGCACATTGGTAAGTGCTTAGTAATTTTTTTCATTCATTCATACATACACTGATGAGATCGCAAATCCATCAAAATATAAACATATAATCAAATAGCTTTGTTGTAGCTGTACTTTGGAGTTATAACTATGAAGTTATGGCAAATTCTTTCAATATATGCTACAATTCCTATAGACAAGATGATCTGACCATACCACTTCCAAATAATTCCTTGAAAAACTATACATTTTTAGAAGATTGTGGAATTGTTTGTAGTTTGAGTCTTATTCTTTTGTAATATCCACTAATGTTAAATTTTCACCATTTAAAAGTAGATTTTTTTCCTTTAAGGTTAGAGGTATAGGAACATATAAAAAGTAATTTAGAGTTCAACCTGATGAACTTTATGGTTGATCAAATTTAATCACATAATTTCATGTCAAAATGTTGCACAGGATAAAATTTAATTATATATATATATACATATATTATAAATAATTATAAAATAATAACATTGATGGTGTTGAATGACTGGCTCATGAACTAATTCTGAAGGCAGATCCTAGAGAAGGATTTTTGGTTTGGGCTTTAAATGTTTCTTTTTAAATTTTTCCCTATTGCTTATCAAGAAAATTTTTAGCATTCATTTTTACAAGATTTTGAGTTTCATTTTTTTCTCCCCATCTCCACTCTCCTCTTCTAAAAATGGTAAGCAATTTGATATAGTTTCTACGTTTGCTATCATGTAAAACATATTTCCATATTTGTCACAGTTGTATAAGAAGAAACAGATCAAAAGGGGGAAAAGTGTGAGAAAGAATAATAAGAGAAAAAATATGCTTCGTTCTGTATTCAGAGTCCATTACTTCTTTATCTGGATATGGATAGTATTTTCCTTTGTCCTCCAACATCAGACAATGTTGCTAATACTACGTACAATGCTTTCCTGGTTCTGCTTAGCTCACATTGCATCAGTTTGTACAAGTCTCCCCAGGTTTTTCTGAAATCTGTCTGTTCATCATTTCATACTGAACAATGTTATTCAATTACATTCATAACCCACAGCTTGTTCAACCATTCCCCAACTGATGGACATTCTCTCAGTTCCAATATTTTGCCACCATGAATAGGGCTACTATAAATACTTTTGCACATGTAGGTCCCTTTCCCTTTTTTATGATCTCTTTGGGATACAGACTTTTTAGTGGTATTGCTGGATCTAAGGGTATGCACAGCTTGGTTATCCTTTGGGCATATTTCCAAATTGCTCTCCAGAATGGTTAGATCAATTTACAACTTCAACAATAGTACATTATTTTCCCAATTTTCCCAGATCCTCTCCAACACTTGTCCTTTTCCTCTTTTTTTGTCATATTTGCCAATTTGGTGTGAAGTGGTACTTGCTGTTTTAATTTGCATTTCTCTAATCAAAGTGATATAGAGTACTTCGTATGCCTAATTGATTTCTTCTTCTGAAAACTACTTGTTCATATCCTTTGACCATTTATCAACTGGGGAATGGCTTGTATTCTCATAAATTTGACTCAGTTCACTATATATTTGAGAAATGAGTCATTTGTCAGAGATACTTGCTGTAGAGATTGTTTTCAAGCCTTCTGCTTTCCTTCTAATCTTGGCTGCGCTGGTTTCATTTTTACAAAAATTTTTCAATTTAATTGAATTTAATTTCAATTTAATGTGATGAAAATTATCTCTTCTACATTTTGCAATGCTCACTATCTCTTGTTTGGATATGAATTCTTCCCCTCCCTATAGATCTGCCAGTAGATTATTCCTTGCTCTTCTAATCTGATTGCTTCATTGTCTATGGTGCCTCTTAGCAAAATGGAGTATCTTTCCTTGTTTCTTTTAATTAGATCTATTTTTGCTTTTACTTTGTCTAATATCAGTATTGCAACCCCTGATTCTTTTTTTTATTACTTCAGTCACAGCATAATAGATTCTGCTCCAGCCCCTTACCTTTTACTCCATGTGTGTCTCTCTGCTTTAAGTGTGTTTCTTGTAAGCAACGTAGAATTCTGGTTTTTCATCCACTCTCCTTTTCACTTCCATTTTATGGGAGAGTTCATCCCATTCACATTCACAGTTATGATTACTACCAGTGTATTTCCCTCCATCCTATTTGTCCTCTTTCTCGTTTCACTCTTTCCCTTCTCACCAGTGTTTTGCTTCTTTCTACCATCTCTTCTGATGTACCCTGCCTTCTATCAGTCCCTACCCACTCCCTTTATTTGCTCTCTTCCCCTCCTATGTTCCTTTCAGGTAAAATAGATTTCTATATTCAACTGTTTGTATATATTATTCCCTCTATGAACTAATACTGATGAGAGTAAGCTTCAAACAATGCCCAGCTCCCACCCTTCAATCTTCTCCTCCACTGGAATAGGTCTTTCTTGTCTCTTCATGTGAGATGATTTACCCCATTCTACCTCTCCCTTTCTTCTCCGCCTATTGTACTCCTCTTTCTCATCCCTTTTTTATGTAATTCCCTTATATTTATGTTATACCCATACCCTATGTCTAAGTATATTCCTTCTATCTATACTGATAGTGATAAATTTTTTGAGTTACAGCTATCATCTTCCTGTGCAGATGTAACATCAAGGACCATAGCATATACAGGAGGGACTGCTGTACAGGTTCTTAGATCTGCTTTTCTAAAAGGAAAGAAACTTTTGAGGGGTCAACATTCTACTTTAATCAAGCACATATATCATTCACTTAGTTCAGGGGAAAAATGTCATCACCTTCAACTTAAGAGAAAATACAGAGAAATAAAAACCAACAGACAGTGTTTGCAAAAGTCTGACCATAAGCAATACATATATCACAGATCAACAGACAGATCCAGCTGTCTGATCATAATTAACAGAGAGAGAAGCACCAACATCTGAGTTTTCAAAGCCAGAGTTCCTTTGCAGCTACCCAGAGTCTCATCTGGCCAAATAAACACTTCATATGAGCAAGCCCCAAAACAAAACCTCACTTCAGATATTTATACACTTTTAAGAGCCAGAGGGCAGGACCCTCTGACCCATTGCCTCAGTAGAAATTAACAAAGGATATTGAGGCATATTAATGGGCAGGGAAGATCTTTAACTCCCCTGCACCCCACCATTAACCTTAAATTACCACTACAGTAAGGATGTAAACAGTTTAACTCTATTGAATCCCTTATGTTTTCTTTTCACTTTTTATCTGTTCATGCTTCTCCTGGGTCTTGATATTATAGGTCAAATTTTTGGGTTAATTCTAATCTCCTTGTGAAGGTCTAGAGAAAGGTTGTTTTTTTTTCTGAGTTTTAAGCAATGTGGTGACATAAATGTGTAGTCTTTTAAAATGACTAATTTGTAGGCTAACACTCATTTCCTTGTGTGGGCTCTAACATATATGTTTAATTCTTCAGTATTGCTGTTTTATTTCTATTAACCACTCATATAATCTGAATGGATATGAAAGGGAGAGAATGAAAATAATCAACAAGATTACTTGAATAGAGGTCTGAAAACTCTTGAGGTTATAGGTGTGACAGTTTAAAAACTAGCTCTCTGAAAAAGTGTTAACTCACTTTTGGATTTGATCTACATTAATAATATTTCTCTATCTTTTTTAAGTCTAGAAAAACAACAAAATTAGAAGAGGATTTGAATTGACTTCAGCACACCTCTCTATGGGTCCTGCTATTATATGTTTTATAGGCATTTAGTGATTTGCTGTAATTAATCAGATGGTCACATTCTTTTGTTCATATACAACTCAACTCACTTACACTTATTGACAGCCTACTATGTAAATGGCAATATGTTAGACACCAGACATGTAGAGACAAAAATAAAGCAATTTTTACTCCATTGAACTTACATCCATTGGGCTAAACATAATATACACAAAGATGAGTAGATACAAGATAATTTGAGAAGAGAAATACACTAATAGTGACATGTGTTTCTACTTATCCATTGAAGGAACAAATGCAAGTTTCTATATTTGACATTAAATTTTTAGTTCCAGCCTACTTTTCCAGACTCATTGCATGTAACCATCCTTCATGCACACTACCACCCAATCAAACTAACTTGTCTGCTATCTTTCTTACATGACCTTTCATATCCCATCCCTATATCTTTGCATAAGCTGTTCCCTATACCTTGAATGTACTTTTTCCTCACTTTATCCTTTTAGAATTTCTAGCCTTCTTGAAAGCTCAGTTCAAGCAATACCTCTTACATAAAGCATTTCCTGATTCTCTTTCCAGTGACCAGTTCTTCCCATGAACTGAAAATAACTTGTGGTTATATAAATTTATTTTGTATATATTTATTCATGATATATTTTCCCCAGTGAGACATGTAAGCCCCCTGAGGACAGAGACAGTTTTATTTTATCTTTCTGTCCCTATCTCTTACTACAGTGTCTGGTACATAGTAGGCATTTAACAAATTCAGATTGATAAATATGATGAGAAATCTATAGAAACAAATAGATGTAAAGGACAAAAATAAATCAATACCAGGCATGTATATTAATAAATAAATTTCATCTGTTAAAAAAGTCTCTTATATTTTAAGACACATGTACCAAAAGATGCTAAGAAAGATCCTACTTTGCATGAAACTCTGGTCTCTATTTCTTTCGCTTCATCTTCCTCATAGTATGAAACAATATGACGATGATTTTTTAATATTTTCTTTATCCCTATATGGTCAACTCAGGTTTTGAAAAAAATACTGAAAAATGGAATTCTGATGGAGTTCAAGTTTTGTTACTTCTACCTACCTATAAAAGGCTTTGAGTATAGATTAAAGAAAAAAATATATTTTTGTGTAAGACCACACAGAGGAATATCAACCAAAGTGGGATTGTCAGTTGATTTTATTTTGGTTACAATAATTCGCGAAAAAGAGTCCTTTCTCAATTCCTCCAAACCTCTAGCATCTTTCTGACTAAGGTTACTTAAATTTATGTATGGTATGTACTACCCATGTGCATATTGGTTTATCTAAATTCATTTCATAGGGCATAATGGATAGAATTCTATAGTTTCATCCACTCCTCTCCAAGGAAGATTTGGATTCTTTACTGTAGGAGAGGAGGAGGTTGGGAGCACAAGGCCAGCTGCTTTGCTCTCCTCAGAGAGAGATTACTGGACTAGAATTGGATGTCTGCTCTCTCCACTGCCTGTACCCACCTCCACACACCAACCCCCAGCAAGGTGAGGGGAAATGTTTTCATTCTTAGATTTAAACTGTTTTCCTGGACACTATTTTTTAAAGAGGAAGGAGTATTCCCAGGTTTATACTTGAAAGCTTTACTCCATTCCCATAAAAGACCAACAGAATGAGTAAACCCCTTTATGTGAGCATATATCAAACAAATCATAAAATAGGAGTTTTTGAATAAATAAAATTAAATAAAACATTTAATATAGACTAGCATATGTTAGACAATACATAGAGTAAATGAATTCTCCTAGTAGGTGTGAAATATCTTATTCCAACCAAGAGTGTCCTCAATCTCACCCAAGGCAAAATTTCTCAGACTAGGGAAGAAACCCAGAAAAGAGGGACATATCAAAGTATTAGCTGCTTTGTGTATCTACTCTTTACAAAGATTTTTTTGCTTCAACCAAGGATATCTCCCTGAAAAGAATTTTGAACCTGGAAACATGTGTGTCCTCTCTTAAAGCCAAACAATGAAAAGGTCTCGCCTCTCCAGAGCACTAATATTGGCCCTCATGCAGGTGTGCAAGGCTGAATAATCATTCTTTTCATCAATGAGAAGTCTTATGCAAATGTACTAGACTTCAACCCTGAACGTCATATTTACAATGGAAATATGTCAAGCAGCACTTGGATTGCAAGAGTATGGAAACAGCAGACTCAAACAGCCCAGAGTTAATCAGTTAGTGATTTTTTTATTTGTATTTTTAAAAATTTATGTTGTATTTTGAAGAATTCTGAGAGGAAAATTGAAAGAGGGGAGGGAGCTTCCCTGTTAAAGTACATGTTATTAAAGGTTAAAGTGGTATTTTTCAAAGACTTTGGTAAGCTTCTATTACTGAATGGAGAAACCAAAGTAGTGAGGGGCCAGAGAGACTGCTCAGATTAAAGAGAGAGAATTGGTGGGAGGGCATGAACATCTCCTTTTCCTCCATGACTGTGTAGATAAGAAAGCAGCTCCCCATTATTAACTGAAAAATACAAGTTTTTATTGTTCTTTCATTTCTGTAAGAGGAAAGAATTAGAGGGAGGAGAAACTGACTCTGCCACTGCAGCCAGAAGTGCAAACCACCAATTTATTTTCTTTACAAATGAATAATTCCCCACTTTGCTTACCGTCCTTTCATTGCTATAATTTTGTTTCATCCAACTTTGATATAAAGGAAAATCTAGCAGGCAATAATCATTGTCTGCTATTATTAATGCTGGCACAAGTAGATATTTGGTAAAATAGTTTGAATATAAGTAAAAGTAAGTGTTACTGACTCCAACTTCAGCTTATCTGAATCCAGAGTGGAGAAAGATAAGGTAATGACTCCAGTAGAAAGGCAGTGGAGATACTTCAAATCGCACCTTTAGGAAAGTACATGTTTTCATAAGCAGAAACCCTGACAAGTAAAAAAGATGATAACAACATATATTTGTATATATATGTATATGTGTGTATATCACATACATAATATACATAGCATAAAAATATTTCCTATAACATGAGATATATATTTTACATGGCATGCTATATAATATAGGTGATATATAAATATTATCATGTGTATCACATATGTGTTGTACAATATGGCTTTCTAATAGGCTCTTCAATTTATGGAGATATATGGTATATGCACACATGAAAAACAATGTGTGCCTAAATACATGTGTTTGTGTGTAAGTCATACATCTATATGTAAACATATACATACATGCATATGTTTATGCATAAGGGAAATAACATTTCTTTGTATTCCATATGTATGGGGGGTTGCTCATTAAAATGTTACATATAGTGGCCCCACACAGATATTAGAAGTGACACTGTTAAAACGTTAAACACATATACCTAACTTCAGATTTTGTCTCTTCCATTAAAATGTAAACTCCATGAGAAGAGGGATTATTGAACTTTTTTTCCTTTTTGTATGACCTCTTACATTTCTATGTCAGTACTTACTTGAAACATAGTACATGCTAAATAAATGCCTGTTGATTGATTGAGAAAAAGGAATGTGAACTGATAAGGCTAAATAGAATAGATGAGAGTGTGGGTAGAGATATGATGGGAAGGGGCATAGTATGGCATTGTTTGGGGACAGGAACATTTGGAAAAGCTTGTCTCTATTGGAGCAGCCTTCATCCATTTGGATTCTATGCAGGGTATCTATGATACCTTTGTACTCTGTAGGTGAGCATATGTCTCCTTGTTTTATGGCGTACTTGATGTTGGTACTCAGTGGATGGCTGAACAGAGTTATCTCCGTGATTCCATCTGTCATAAAATCTCATATAATTTTAACATATGTGGGAGAGACACCTTGTTTTAGGTGAGCTTTAAAGATGCATTTTGCTCAACTGAACAAAATGATTTAAAAAAAACACAAAAGACACATGGGGAATCACATATTCTCTACGTCTTTCACTTAGTTGCGTCACCATAAATAACAATTGACATTTATGTTGTGTTTTAAGATTTGCAAAGTGTTCTACACACATTATCTCACTTGATCTTAAAGCAATCCTGTGAGATAAATACAAAAGGTATTACTATCCCTATTTTATAGCCTCTCCTCCCTTTAACTCCTTCCCCTCAAAGAAGGGGAGACAAAAATAAAACAGCAGAAAACAGTTGAGTTGGGCTGTTAATGATAATCTCCTTTCTCACTGGGTATGAAAGTGAGATCTCCAAGCAAGCTGCTTATAATATTTCATCCACCATTGTCTTGTCTCTCAAGAGTATCTCTAGCATCTCACCATTCTGATTTATCCATCCAGGGTTAGCAGTCCACCAAGTCTTATAAGGATGAGCCAAGGGACAAGACACCCAGACACTGAACATACCATTTTGTCTTGCATGCTTCTCTTCTTTCAACTTCCCTTTCCCAGAGTTGTTCAAAACACTGTGGCAGAAATCCAAATTTAAAAATATATCACCAACTGTTAAACTCTAGGATAGCATTTGCTTGAGTCTCTTTTGTCCCCATATTCACTCTTGCTATATAGGTGCTATGCAAAATACCCAGAAAGTATATACAAGGCAGGGTAACCATAAACCAGAAATCTTTAGCAACTGGTGGAATCTTGAAAGGTTTCTACTTCTCTGCCCTCCTTTTCCATTTTCTTTACATTAATGCTTTCTCCTCTTGTCAACCTAAATTTCTTTTCTTGTACTCTCCATTCTTTTTGTATTCTTTTCCTTCTATACCACTCCTTCTATACCACTCTATACCACTTCTATACCACTTGATGATTTATTCAGATACCATAGATTTATTATCTCAGTGCTGAAAATATTCAAACCTGTCTACCCAATTTCAACCTCTCTTCTGATATCCAGTCTCATTATCTTCAACAGCTTTTCAGAGATCTTGAACTAGTTGTCTAGTAAATATCTTAAATTCAACTTTTCCAATATGGGATTCATTATCTTCCCCTCCCCACTCCTACCCCCATGGCTGGTGAACCTGAAACCTTGAGACCACATGTCACCTTCTAGATCTTTGGGTAAGACTTTTCAACCGAGTCCAAGTATAACAGAACAAATCCTTTTATTAAGGGGATTTGTTCTATGAATTGTGGATTCAGTCAAAGGGTGGCACTTGGGGACCTAGAAGGCCACATGTGACCATGGGGCTACAGATTCCCCACATTTTCAAACTTTCTCTGCCTCCTATCATTCTCTCTATCCCTTAGACTTGCAATCTAGGAATCATTCTGGACTCCTTACTATCCTTACTCTGTTGCCTAAACTTCTCAATTTTACCTTTGCAATTTGGCTTGAATAGGCAAACCTTCCTTCTCCTTCTGACACCCCCATCTCTCTGGTATAGGTCCTCATCACCTCATCTCTGAACTTTGCTGTAGCTTCTTGATGGTTCTCCTTGTCTCAATTCTCTCTCCTTTCCAGTCCCCCCCTCATTTAGCCACTAAAGCGATTTTCCTAAAGTTCAGGTTCTACCATATTCCTGTTCCTCTAAACTCCCCAATCCCATCTTGCTCAATAAACTCCAGTGGATATCTATCACTTTCAGAATTAAATACAAAATACTCTGTTTGTCATTCAAAGTCCTTCATAACCCAATTGTATGTTTCCAGTCTTTTTGCACCTTATTCTTGTTACGTATTACTTGATCAGGTGACACTGGTGTTCCATGAACAAGACCCTCCATTTTTCAGATCTGGGCATTTTCTCTACCTATCCTTCACACCTAGAGCATCCTTCCTCCTTATCTCCATCAACTAACTACCCTGAATTCCTTTAATTTCTAAGTAAAATCTCATCTTCTACAGGAAACCTTTCTCAATCCCTATTAGTTCCGGTGTCTTCCCTCTGTTATTTATTTCATATTTATCTCCTATATTACTTGTTTGTATATATTTGTCTGTTGTTTTTCCCATACTCTATGAGCTTCTTGAAGTCAGGGATTATCTTTTACCTCTTTTGTGTTCCAAGGGCTTAGCATATCATGTAGCACAAAGTAGGGACTTAACTCTTCATTGATTGATTGACCAGTTGATTAACACAAGGTAAACTGAGTCAGGAGGGAGGACTCACAATAAGAGAGAGTTTCATAAATAATATATATTTAATATATGTAATAATAATAGTAGATAATATTTATATAATGCTTGCTGTATTCTAGACACTATACTAACAACCCTGGGAGGTAGGTGCTATTATTATTTCCATTATACAGTTGTGGAAATTGAGGCAAACAGTTAATGTCTTGTCTGAGGTCACATAGATGAAGGTAGATTTTTAACTCCGGTCTTTCTGACTCCACACTCAGCTCTCTGTCTACTTTGCCACTTAGCTGCCTGTGAAGCGTTTTTCAAACCTTAAAGTGCTATATACAAAGCATCCAGTTTCAAACACTCATTAGCTGCGTGACCCTGGGTAAGTCACTTAATTGTTTCCCTCAGGTTTTTCATCTGTAAAATGACCTGGAGAAAAAAATGGCAAAACACTCCAGTATCTTTGCTAAAACAAAAACCCAGATGGGCTCATGAAGAATCAGATATGACTAAGCAACAACATATAAGTTAGATTATTACTGCTGTTACATAAAGGAGGTTCCATTATATCTGATCTTTGAAGGGAGTGATTTTCAAATGTAGAGATGGGGAAACAGTGCATCCCACATATGAAGGGTGACGTGTCAGAAGGAATTTAAGTGATATGAGATGAGAAGGGAAAGTTCTTTATGAATGGCCTCATTTTTCCAATAAAACATGAGGCACAACTCTTGTATGACAGAGTGGAGTGGGAGGGGGCCAGTAGGCAGGGAGGTCATGGGAGGTTTGAGGAGGTTTAGGAGAGTAGGATAGGGAGTTGATAAGGCAGGACTGGCTATGAGGGGCTAGTTGAAGAGACGTAACATTAATTTGTCATGGACCCTGACAAGAATACCTACCTAATTTTCTCTACCTTCATTAAAGAACACGTGTAGGAATTGGAACTAAGGTGACAGTCCTGGGAAGTATTCAAGGCTGAGGCCTAATGGGTGTTAGATAAAAGATCTCCCACTCAGAGTACCTACAACTAAATTCACGTTTGTAAAGGATCTAAAAACTTTAATTTCTTCTCCTCAACTATTATTGTAGAAGTAAGTAGAGATTAGAGGTTGTACCGGCATAAAGACTATGCTATACTTTTCTTGACTGTGTGATTTGTCCAATAATTTGTCACCTAGTAGTTAACATAATAGAAACTAGTATGTCTAAACCAGGGATGGGGAACTGTGAATTCAAAAGCCACATGTGAATTTCTAGGTCATTGGCTATGGCCCTTCAGGTGAGTCCACGTTTTACACGATAAATCTTTTTATTAAGGGGATTTTTCTATGAAGTTTGGATTCAGCCAAAGGGTCGCACTTGAGGACCTGGAGAACCACATGTGACTTCGAGGCACCAGATTCCCCACCCCTGGTCTAAATTTAGCTATGGTTGTCCTAGACCAGAATTACTAGATTGTCCCGGGGATCATATTTAAGTCTTTCTTAGAACAAGCCAATTGTTAAATTTTCAGTGTATTTTCACCTCAGAAATCAGCAAAGGCTACAAACTCAGGTTTTATTGATTGATTGATTGACTTGTAAATTGACTAGAAAGTTATGGAGAACATGTTAAAAAACACAGATGAAATTTAAAAGCATGTCCTTCGTATTTTTTAGCAAAGACAAATTATAGGTTCTTTGAGGTACCAAAGCACCAGGACAGAATAAGCCATAGTTATGAAGAAGACAAACAAAGATGATATGAAGAAAAGGAAGTATTAACTGTTGATGAAGAAAAAGGCAGCTTCCTGACTTTTTAAAAAATAAAACTGATCTCTACTTACAAGAAAGTATTTATTCAACTATGAGCAAGTCAATTTGACTAAAACAGAAATTCTAGCTTTGGAATCTTTCAGAATTTTGAAATGCTCTAAATAACTAATTTTTAAATCACCTTTGAGGTTCTACTTCACACCTCTCAAAATGGTAAGGAAGATAAAAGAGAAAAATGACACCTCATTTTGGAAAGACTCTGGGGAAAAGAGTTACATTGGTACACTTTTAGTGGAGCTGTTAATTAGTTCAGCCATTTTGGAAAGCAATTTCTAACTATGCCCAGAAACGTATCAAACTGTATATCCTTTGACACAGCTCTCCCACAACACTGCCTGCACATCAAGAAATGTGGAGAAGGATCCTTGTGTATAATAATGTTTATGATAGCTCTTTTCATGGTAGCCAAAATTCAGAAACTAAAGTGCCATCCCTCTATTGGAAACAGCAAAACAAAGTGTGGCACAAGAAATAAAATGGACAATTTTGGAGGAAAATCATAATGTCTTTTGGAATTTACAGAGAGAGAAATGAGCAAAACTGGAAGAACGATTTATACAATGGTTTTTAAAAATCATCATAGAGAAAAACAACATAGAAACAATTTAGAACTCTGAATAATAAACAAATAAATAAAATACTTTTCCAAAGAATGAAACATCATTTCCCAACACAGAGATGAATAAGTCAAAATTCACAACGACACATTTTCCAACATCACTGCTGTTGGGATTTCTTTTACTGGACTATGTAACTATATGTTGAGAGTTTTATTTTTTCAGAGGTTTCTTCTTATTTTATTTTAATTTGCTCTCTAAGAGGAGAGAACAGGTGGGAAAGAGTTATTACTGAAATAAAAAACTTATTACTTGAAAGAAAAAATAGGAATTTTCTAATGATGTTTGTCTAATGATGTTCATTTATGATAGTGTTTACGGTTCACTAATTTGAAACCACTAGTCTTCCCGGCTTGCTCCTTCTATACTTCACCATTCTAATATAAATTAAAATTTTCAGGTTTTCTTCTACTTCATCATCCCATCAACACAGTCTGTAATTCAATGAGATGTGAAAAAAGTTAATTGAAAACTGATCAAATCTCTTTGAGCCCCAGTTTCTTCATCTATAACAGGAGGAGGTTATACTAGATAGTGTCTAAGGTTATATTTTTAATTTCTAAATCTATGACTCAGTGACAGATATTGAGATATTCAAGATGAAAATAAAGCACATCCTTAAAATGTTCATATGGTGAAAATGATTTCCCCATAAAAAGTTGCTTAAATTCCAGTTTGTGTTTTTAGAACTTGTGTATAAAATTAAAAAATAATTATGCCTAGGGAAATTTTCCTAAATCATATTTATAGATGGAATTGAGCATCTCAAGATGTTTGATGAGAGATAGGTCGGTGAAATTTTATACAAATCAATAAAAGTAAAACTAGAAAAGCAAAATTAATTTTCAGGAGTCTTTCAGGAATGTGTCAAAATAGCCTAAATAGAGCATAAGCACTAGTACTCACTCTTGTTCAAACACAAACACAGAGTAATATAGAGTAATATGTTAATAGGTTAAGATAATATAAATTCATCATGGAAAATATTTTGTTAGTAAATAAGGCCATGATTAAAGATGACCTTGAGTGGAACATTTGGTTGTGGTCTTTACATGTCAAAAGGCTGTAACATTGGATTTCTATAGTGCCCTTTTTTTTTAAGAAACAGAAAATACAAATTAAGGAATTGCCCATCATTTTAAAAACTCAGGATAAAAATTTGATGATCTACTTGTAGGGAAAACAAATATTATTGTCTTAGTGCCTAGAGATGGATAATAAAATGGATAATCATAAACCTAATATTCAGAGGATGAAAAGAAAACCAGTGGTGGGAACAGTTAAATGTGATATAGACTTGATGAGATAAATATGAAATAAGAAATACAGTTTATTAAATTACTTATTCCACACTGCTTTTGGAATTCTTCTTAACTTAATTATTTCTACAACCTACCCTTTCTAAAGAAGGCACAAATAAAAACATTCTATAAAGATATTTTTATAACTAAAAATAACTGTTTGAAAAGTGACATCAATCAATATGTTGCTTAGTTTTGACTGTTTAAAGGACTTTCCTCCCTTTTAAATTAATTGGATATGTAGGAGTTATACAGACTTAGCCTGAGTCAAAGGGCCAAAAACAATGACCTTCTCCCAATATGGTTAACTATTGTCATGTTCTTTGGTCTAAAAATAAAATTCTTAAGGGATTAAAATATGCCTTTGGGATGTTGTTTATAATACTACAGAGTATGCCAATGTTATACACACAAAATACCCATAATAGATTAGCATATATTTAACATAGATTAATTGATGAAAAGAAGAAAACATTCAGGAAGACATAAAAAACTGAATTGTTTTCTTGAATCCTTGACCAATTGGGCTTTAGCATTTGAAAAGAAATGAAAATGTTAACATTTTACTTATTTTGATCTATGAACTTGAACTTCATGATTTCATTCTTCAATTTCTCTTCAAGATCATTTACATATATCATATTTCTTTATCTATTTGAAAATATCCAGAATGAAATTTTCACTTTTCATCTTCATATTCAAAGTAATATAATTTAATATAAAATTAATAACAATTTTGTGTCATGAAAATCTTTGGCAATCAGATTAAATTATGGATGACTTATTAAAATAATTTTCTTTAAATGAATATAATAAAATGCATAGGCTTATAAAAGAAAATAATAATAATAAGAAATAGCTATCAATAACTTTTAAAAATCAAATTCATGGACTCCCAAAGTAGAAACTATGCCATAATGCATTTAATAACTAACCTTATCCTTTAAAAACGAGGGAAATGTTTCACTTCATGCATAACTTGGTCTAGCATAAAACTCTTGGGCTTTTTTCTTTATAGGACCTCAGCCATCATGACTGAATTGACCGATCACAGTAGTTAAAATGCCAATTACCTGATCCAGTCGATGAACCTGAATTTTTCACTGAGTTGACTAGTTTTTCAATGAACTGACAGAAATACACTGTTGTTTTACTATCTTGCTAACATAACTCCTACAGACTAACGTCTTTGCTTTTGTATTCAGGATAGAAAAAAAATGCTCATAAAAATATCACAATACTGGAACACATGAACCAGAAAACATCGAGGCGTCAACAAGCCTAGTTTCAACTTCAAGTTGCATCCCTTCCTGCCACTCATTCATACATTTTCATCTCCTACTTTCTCCATACCTTCAATTATTGTAATGACCGCTAGAAATGTTAACTTATGGCAAGGCATGTTATTTACGTTCCATTATGGATAACAAATTTGCTTCTCAAGTATAGAGAGAAACACATTAACTTCTCAAGAAAAACCCCAAAAAGCAAACAAGCAAACCAAAAACCCAAGCATTGCCCTATTCCTTCATGAATAAAAACATGCCCTAGGAATCATCTGCCAAAAGTTGAACTATATTTTCTTAGTGTTAGAGGAAAAATTTCATTTTTGATAATGTACTTGGAAGATAAAATGTCCCAGAAAAACTCTACTCACTAAATTGATCATTCTCACTGTCAGCCTAGCATGTTTAGTGATATAATTCATAGGCTGATTATGTGCAAAGTGAATGAATCATGTGGCTAAATATTCTCCAGTCACTGTATGAATGATAGATTTAATCAATAATGTGCTCTAACAGAGCTTATTTGTTCATAACACTGGTAAGTATTATTTACTTTGGCAACTCTCTGGAAATTCATATTTTGGTACTGAACTCATATATTTGGCTATTGGTCAGACTCTTCTCCCAACATAGCACATTATCATCATTGTCATCACCATCAACACCATCATCACCATCATCATAGCTAATATTTATATAACACTTTAGGTTGTTTTCCTCACAAAAACTCTACAGGACAGCTATTTTTTAATTTAACATAATTTTTATTTTTACTTTCAAATTCTCTCTCTCCCTCCTGTACTCCCCTCTCCAACTGAAAAGATAAGAAATATGATAACCATTATACATATGAAGCTATTTGAAACATATTTCCATATGAGCAATGTCCTTGGAAAAAGCAGGCAAAAGAAAGAAAAATATGCTTCCCTCTGTACTCTGAGTTCATTAGTTACTTTAGAGGTTGATAGTATTTTATATTATGAATACTTTGGAGTTGTAGGATCATTGTACTGATCAGTAACTATGTCTTTCATGGTTCATTATCTTTATAATTTCACTGGGACTGTGTTTAGTGCAAATATAATATTCACGATGCCTACAGTGACCATGAATATTCCAGCACAATACTGAATCACAAAATATCAGACTCTCCACATGAAAGACAGAGCCAAAACACCATTCAGACACCAGAAAGCCAAATCCATCATAGTAACAAAAATCCATATGTGACAACCATGCAGAGAACAACATCAGCCCCAATCCTTGCCCCTGCTTGGCTTCCCACAGACCAGCTCCATTAAACAAGTCACAAGCAGGCTTCCCTTAAACAAAATGCCTTTCTCACACTCACAGCCAGCTGTGGGCTCACCTGCATCCTTCCTAGCTCTGACTGCTCTCAAGACGACCTTCCTCTCAGCTCTGCTCTAGCTACACCTCTTCCTGCTCTACCCCTTCCTCTCCTCTCACCGCATGCTCCATATGACCCAGGCAAGTCTTTTAATGAATATGAAAGATCTCCCCATTTAAAGTATCATTACTCTGTGTAGATTGTTCTCTGGGTTCTATTCTCTCCATTTTGTGTTAGTCAACATCATTCTTCCCAGATTTTTTTTCTGAAGCCATCCCTTCTATCATTTTTTATATCATTTCCATCATATTCATATATTATAACTGGTTCAGACATTACCCAGTTGATGGGTATCCCTTCAGTTTCAAATTCTTTACCACCACAAAAGAACCATATATATATAAATACACTCATATGTATGTATATGTATATATGTATATGTGTGCATGTACATATATATATAAATTTATGTTTGTATGTGTGTGACGAGATGATAGATAGATAGATAGATAGATAGATAGATAGATAGATAGATAGATAGATAGATAGATAGATAGAATTTTCTTTTATCTTTTTGGGACATAGGCTAAATAACAATATTGTTGGTCAAAAGGTATTTAATAGAAAGCAAAAAAGAATTGGGTTTTTTTGCTGTTTTTGTTTTAGTATAATCAAGTTCCTTTGATTGAATTTGATTGCCTTTGTCTACCAAGAGTCTTTATTAGAAGTAAAGTACAGAAAGAAGAGGTTTTTTTAACTAGAGTCAGTATATGTATTTGTATTGTTAATATGATTAAAGATTTTCACCACTCATTAATGGGCCTACCCATTAAAGGGAGTTTGATTAGGGAGGATTTGTAGGAAGACCCATACCTTTTGTTAATGAAGCACTGGATCTCAAGGATTGGCATGCCCTCTGGTTCTAAAGAAGGTATAAATACTCCAAGAGTGAGATTTTACTTTGGGGCTTAATTTTTAGAAGAAGCTTTGTGTGCCAGATGAGACTCTGGAAATAGCTAAGGAGCCTTTCAGCTTTGAAAACCCAGATGTTGGTGCTTCCATCTATGGTCAGCCAGTTGGATTTGTCTGTTGATTTGTGATATATATAATATGTATGTATATATATATATATCACATATCATATATATGCTATATATATATAGCTTATTTCAGAAAGTTTGAAAGTGCTGTTTGTTGATTTTCTGAACTAAGTGAATGATATATGTGCTTGATTAGATTGTTAACCCTTCAAAAGTTGCCTTTCCTTTTAGAAAAACGGATCAAAGAAACTGTGATAGTAGAGGCCCCTGTGTATGTCAGGGTGTTTACTGATACAGGTATTTACATTTTTATAGCCTGGTTCTAAATTGTTCTCAAGAATGGTTGAACTAGTTTATAGTTATAGCAACTGTATCTTAGCATACCTATTTTTCATATCCCCTCCAGCATCTGTCATTTTTGTTTTCTGTTTTCTCAGCCAATCTGATGAATGTGGGGTGGTACCTCAAAGTTATTTTGATTTGTATTTCTCTAATTATTAGTGATTTAGAGATTGTTTTCATGTGACTATTCTTGGTTTTGGTTTTTTCTCTGAAAACTATTCATGTCCATTGACCATTTATCAATTGGGTAATGGCTCTTTTATTTTTTTTAAATTTGTCTCAGTTCTCTATATATTTCATAAATGAGGTCTTTATCAAAGAAACTGATTGCAGTAGCTATTTCCCTAGTATTAGCTATTATTTTACATTTTACAGATGAGGAATCTGAAGCAGACAGAAGTTAAGTGACTTATTTCAAGATCACACAGTTAGTATAAAGGCTGAATTTGATCTTTGTCTTCCTGACCCTAGGACCAGTGCTGTAACCACTTAGCCACCTAGCTATCTGGCTATTGCTGTGATGGCTCAGAGTGAGTGTAAATAGCAATCGAATCTGTTTAATTTTTCCAGACATACTGAGGCTTTTCCCCTGCTAGACTGACTTTTTTTTTTTACTAGGTAAAACAGGTCATTCTTTGCCTCACTTCTTACTTATCTTTAATCACCAAATGGGCATTGCCTCAGACAAACAGACCTGGGAGAGACCTTAGTGTAAAAACACCAAGGTCTCCCTCTGCATCTGGGGCCATCTTCAGTTGTCCTGATCTATTTCTCACCACTGAATTCAGATCATTCTGGAGAAGAGAGTGAGGCTGGTGACTTTGCACAGCCCTGCCTTACTTAAATCCAATTCACTTGCAAATCATGATATCTTCCTGATATCATCCATACTCTTTGAGAACAAAGGACAGACAACAATGACAACAGCTGTCTGGTTAGGCTGCTGTGTCTGCCACACAGTAGGAGCATGATAAATACTTATTCATTCATTCAACTCTCAGAAAAATTGTGAAGTAAGTACGTCTTCAACAACATAAGTAATTTCCCCTACCTCTTTGGCATTTCTTTACTTTACTAATTTTAATTATAGATAATATGACTTGGAATTAGAAGGGATTGTAGAAATCATCTAGGCTAATAATTTTATTTTACAAAATGGGAATCTGAGGCCATGGGAGTGAACTGTCTAGTAGTAGCAGAAATATGATACAAACCCAGGAAATAAGAAAATACTGAGGCCCATCTGGGTCCCTACTTCCCATTTTCCCCATAGATATGTCCCCATAAACACATCCAATACTCTGTCCAATGTCCCCAAAATGTTATTTCTCTCCCCCCCTCTCAGAAGAGTTCTCTTTCAAGCTCAAATTCCATCTATCATAATTATATCTATTTATAGATATAAGCATACTATATTTATATATAATTATTATTTATCCCTAATTATCCCTAATTATAATCTCCTCAACTGTTAATGTTATTTCCAAATTCTCCAATTATTATGTTTTCACTTACTTGTGAATGTGTGGTGTTCCCCATACCACTTTTTAAGACTGTTGTTTTGTTTTCCTGCTTGTATCTTCTTTATCAAACACAGTGCCCTGGACTCAATATGTGCTTAATAAATATCTGTTAAGCTGTTAAATTGAGTTGAATGCTTACAGAATAATCTGATTCCACCCATGTATTCTTAACACTAAATAATGACCTGAACATAAATTACGGTTTTTCAACCTTTTTGAGATGTCATTCAGTTCTTAGAGTATCTGGAAAACCTAGTAAAGACCAACCTTGGGAGATAAACTATCCAAAATCTAACTTAATGAAGAGTTCATAATCTAGAATATTGCAAAGATTAACATTTTTCTGTTAGTATTGCTGTGTGAATTATCTTCTTTCTCAAATTTAGATTAGAAGTCTTTTGATATATATATATATATATATGTAAAACACGATCATAGATTTTGACTGAAAGGAATTCTTAAGCAGGCATCGAGTCCAACTCTCTCACTCAATAGATGGAAAAACAGAGTTAACTGACCTATCCAGGTTCATACAGAGAGCACATCTAAGAGTGGAGGTCAGAACCTACAAGTCCCAGCTTAAAGAACAGCTCTCTATTTACAACATCACACTGGCTCTTAATAGCATCTGTTCTAACTAGTGAAAGGTGCCTTCTAGATTCCAATAAATAGGTGAATAATCCTGAATATCAGAAACTGAGATCATGGATCATCAGCACAACCCATGTGTAAAAAAAAATCATTAAGATGCAATCTTCTCTCAACTATGTGTGTATATGTGTGTATTCATGAAAACATATATTTGAACAACAAGCATTCATTAAGATGCTATTAGGCACAATAAAACTAAAATAATGGCTTAAATATTGACTGTAAGATGGCAATTTACCTATTGCTACTTTTAATTGTTCCCATTGAAAATTCATTGGCTCCACATAAAATTGAAACAATTTATGTTGCATAGGAAAATTAGCATGGCCTAGTGTATATAAGACTGTTTCTAGAGTCATGGAAATGTGGGTTCAAGTCCTGCCTCTGATTTATAGTGATGATCTGACCATGAAAAAAACCACTTATCCATGTTAGTGCCTCAAGTAACTCTCTAAGACTGTAAATTACATCTGAACTGTATAGGTAGAAGGGAACTCCTCAATGGAAATACTGCACACCAGAGAAGTTACAGTTTCAACTAAAAAATAGATAAATGTATATACAGTTCAGCAATACACTTTTCACACGACTCATTTTTCCTATGTGGATTGCTAGACAAATATTTTTTTGAGTATTAATGGATCTGCTTGAGAAGTCTCCATGTGATCCCAGGCTTAGTAAAATCAATACAATGTCTGGTTAACAGAAGCTTCTATGGAATCTCAAAATGTCTAAGTTTCGTTGAGAAACAAAAAATCCTATACAGGGATTTATTTATTTGGTGAACATATTTCCCTATGTTAGATCTCTCTCTGTCCTTTTCCTTGATAATAACCAGCTAAGAGAGTTATCTCTGCCATTACATCTATCAAAGAATTTTGAATAATAACATATGAAATGGGAATCACCTTGTTAAAGGAGAGGCTTTAGGCTATGTTTTTGTTCAATTGAATAAAATGCCATTTGAATTGAATATGAACAAGGAAGAGTTGAGCAGACTGTATCTGGGAAATTATATAGTATATTCAGTGATCCTAAGTTACTCCTTGACATCTTTTTTAGCACACCTTCTTTAGCACTGATATTCTTTTGATAAATCAGCTGACTTTAAATCAAGGAATAAACATGACATTCCCCAAAGAATCAAATTGCAGGTAAGACAGAGGTAATGTAAAAACATGGTAGATATGGATAGGCTGCAGTACATTTAAAATGATGACTTCCATTTAAGAAGTTGAGTAAAGCGTATTATCAAACATACAATGACTAGAAAAATAGGTGGACTGGTTTATGTTTTCAAAATAAAGGATAAAAGTGGAAAATTGAACTGTTGAGCAATTTTATCCAACAATATCTCCGGTAGGTCTGTGGCCCAAAGAGATCAAAGAAAGGGGAAAAACATCATTTATGTAAAAATATTCACTGTACCTGTATTTGTAGCAAAGAGCAAGAAACTAAGGGGATGACAATCTATTGGGAAAAGGTTGAACAAACCGTGGTGTATATGTGAAATGTAGTATTGTTATACTGTAAGAATTTACAGGGCAACAAGGTAGCACCTCAGACAGATCATCAGCCCTGGAGTGAGGAAGGACTGAATTCAAATCTGTCCTTAGACCCTTACAATAGCTGTATGAGCCTGGGCAAGTCTTTTAGTGTTATTTGTCTCAGCATTCACATCTGTAAATGTGAGCAGGATGAGGAGGAGAAGGAAATGGAAAGCTACTCTAGTGTCTTTGCCAAGAAAACTCCAAATGGGGTCATGAAAAGTGGAATATAACTGAAATGATTGCAAAGCAACAACAAAAAATGTGTAATATCTGTTATATTCTGCTTCATCATATGAAAATACTAAGAAATCACAAAAGATATGACTTTGGGTAGATTTAAAAAGACATAAACTGATGCAGAGTGAAATGGGCAAAGCATGCAGCAATATAATAAAGGAAAGAGCAACTCTGAAAGACTTAACAGCTCTGATCATTACAGTGGCCAACAAGATCCTGGAGAACTGATGAGGATCTATTCTACTGACCTCATGAGAAAGAAGGGACAGATTTAAATGCAGAATGGGATCTTTTTTCTTTCTTTCTTTCTTTTTAAAGAAATGGACAATGCGATTTGGGGGGGATGGGTGGAGGTTTGTGTGCTGAATTATGCATATTTGGTATAGGGGTTTTCTTTATTTTTTCTTTTAAATTGGTGAAATTGGTGGAAAAAATTATTCTTAATTGAAAATAAGAAAATAGAAAATAAAATAACTTTTTAAAAACTTTATTAAGATGTCTCGTTATGCCATGGTGGTGAGCCTTTTTGAAGACTAGGACAGAAGAGTATGGGTTCTATCAGGTCCTGCCATGCTGAAAGAGTTTGAGTATGAGCCTAGTAATTGACTGGACATAGGTCATATAAGTATCAGTCTAATGTGTGTAGAGCAGTTTGTCAATTTTGACCACCAAATCATCATCATCATCATCATCATCATCATCATCATCATCATCATCATCATCATTATTTGCTATAGAAATTCAGAAATATCTTCTAATCAGGTAAGGAGATATTTTGATTTGAGTCAAGAATAACTACATTCAAGCTAATAAGAGTTCCAGCTGGAGGTTCATGAAAATAAATATATATTCTTTCTCATCCAACTAATGGATGCCCAGTAGTCTATCTATGAACTCCTTGGGGTTCTCTAAACATTAACTTAATTATGTGTAGAAATGAGATACTTGTCCAGTGACTGAGTGAACCTACTTCCAGAGAAACTGGATAATATGAATTTTATATAGTCACTACAAATGAAAGCAAAAGGCAAAAGGCAGTAAGAATTAAACTAAAAGAAAGCTTAGGGTTTCTCCTCAGAGAAGTAAATAAAGAAGTTGGCAGAATGATGTGTGTGTGTGTGTCTATGTATGTGTATCTGACAGAAACATTTTGTTGCAAACTTACTCTTTGTAGATCATAGTGTTCATGTTGAACATAAGCAAAAAGAAGGGCATGAAGATCATTAAAGATTGTTTGTCATAATCCATTGCAGAGAATATGGAGTCAAAGAGCTTGAGAATTTCAATGGGAGCCTCTAAATGAAATCAACATATGAATTAATTCACTGTAACTTCAGTGCCAAGGAGGCATAAAGAATGTCAATAAAAATAGGCTAAAAAACATTCTTCAGTGGTAAGAAGAGTGGTCCAAAATTTGTAAATCATATAAAAAAGTGCCCAACTTCTATCATCATATAAATTCATTTTCATGTTAAGTAGCTTTGAAAAATTATGAATAAAATCAGTTATGATAAAGCCCAATGGATCAGTCAGTATTAAGTACTTACCATGCCCTAAATACTGCACCAGGTGATGGGGGCACAAGTGCAAAGAATGAAGGGATGTTGATCAGCAAGGAACTTAACATTCTAATGGGGGCATAATAAGTACCCATATAAGCACAGATAGCATCAATTTAAAGCTATTCAATGCAAATGTGTGAAAGTAGATAAATATAAAGTGGTTTCGGAAGGAAGGCAGGACAGCTAAGGGTTCAGAAATGACTTCATGCAGGAAATCATGCTTGAGCTGCAGCTTATTGGGAGAGAAGGACTCCACAATTTACATTTGCCCACTGCTTGAATAAACCAAGCCATTCCCTAGGTTAGAAAGGCTAATGTGCCTCCACAACTTCTGTTGTCAAAAGCTTCATTTCTCTGTGCACAATAATGAGTTCAAGGTCTGGTAGCACCTTTTAGGAGTGCTGCAGTTTGCCTGGGATTCCAGTTTAATGGTATATCATTAAACCCCAAGGGGCTGGATGCATCTGTTTGTAACACTGAACTGATTCAGAGAAGCAGCAGCTGCCAAACTCTGCTTTCCAAAAGACCTAGCCAAGATCATAGACAAATTGTGCTAGCTGAAAATCCTCAGCACCTCATGTATAATCACAGTTATTCCCCAGGTTCTCAACAGCCATGGAACTGATAACATATAGAGGCTTAAGTGCCCATATTACAAATTGATCTATACCATCCAACCAAAGGGAAGGAAAGGGGTTCAGAATCAAGAATGTCAGTGTCACACATAAGACTATCCATATGTCAGAGTATTTTTGGGTCCAAATTCTCTAGGCAGTTGTGTAGTTCACATTTTAATTCTGGCTCTATTGATTTGGCCTAAGAATATTCTTCCTGAATAGAAATGAATCAAATATTTATTTCAATAATAGCATGGATATTAATACCAATATTTGCTGCCTGGTGGAGTGAACTGAGCTCCACGACTGCAAGACATGAATTCAAATCTGGCCTCAGATGCTTACAAGTTGTGTGACCCTAGACAAGTCAATTAATCCCATAATCCTCATCTATAAAATGATCTGGACAAGGAAATGTCAAACCACTCCAATGTATTTGACAAGAAAACTCAAATAGGGTCATTAAGAGCTGACAAAAAATATTCTACTTATATTCTACTTATCATATGAAATATATTAGAGATAGGAACATTTTGGGAATATGGTAAACATCAAAATAAAGTTCATTTGATGCACTTTCTACTCTTAAGACACAAGGATATTTTCATTTTAACTATCACTGACTATATAAGTCATGTTATTGATTATAGTGTATTCTACCTACATAGAATTAAACATATACGTAGTCAAAAAGCACTTAAACTCCATTACATGTAAACACTTCGGAATAGTGCATGGCTTGACTTTGATTACAATATCAAATGTCACTACAGAACAATACTACTGTTATTATACCCCATATATCTTAGTAGTGGAAGTTAGAGTTGTATACAAATATCTGATTCTATACATGCCTCCTATAAATGTATCTGCTCTTAATATAAATATTTAACAAGTCACATACACTGCTTCTAGAATTATGGCACTCATTTCCCCATGATGACATTAAAAATTATAGTGGTTATTTAACACTAGAGTGGCTGAGTGATCTTCCTTTCTTTGTAGAGGTTGGGGAGGGGGAGGAAATTATGGATATAGATGAATGTAAATACAGTCAGATTTGGTTAATCTGCTGGTTCATTTTGCTAAATTACTTTTCCTTTTATATTATATTAGCAAGCATAGTTTGTTGGGCAGGGAAGGGGGAAGGACATATTTTTAAATTAAGTTGATACAAAACCAAGAGACATTAATATAAATTTGAAAAATTGTTGCATTTGTGCTGAATTAACTGAACTACTCTCAGTTTCCTTACTTGTTTTTTAAATCAAAATTGCAAAATAGCTAAATGTACTTAGTCCATGGTCCAGAGAAGGTCTTTTCTGGAATTAATCTCTAACAGTTTTCTTCATCTCTTTAAAGATCTTTCCATAGTATACGTTATTATCATGTTTGTCCTTTTTCGCAGAGAACTATAACATCGGGAAATGTTACTCACAGGTGGACAGTGATTGCTGATTGTGTTTACAGGATAGCCCATATATATTTAGAGAAGAGCATGAGTATGAGTATTAATTTCTTAATAAGGTAATTGGTTCTGCTACAGAAAGCATTTTGTCAGCAGCACATTATTCAAAATGTATTTTAAATGCATTGAGGGGAATTTTCTTTCTCAAATTATTTTTTTCATTTGTCAATGCTATATATATATATATATATATATATATATATAATAAGAAAATAAACTGGTCAGAAAAAATGTTAAACATATTTTCTTGTACATGCCCATTTCACTTAGTTTTCTTCTGACATAAAGTTTCTGGGTACATTTTAGGTACCTCTCATTAATCATATTCTAAAGCAAGTGAAATCTGGAAACATAAGTGTTTAGCAGTCCATCAAGGGTAATTACCAGTTCCATCTTAAAAGCACTCAAGTTCAAAATGTAGATAAACATGGAAGAATTTTCTCTATATAATAAAAATATTAGAAAGGGCTTTAATAGGTGACCATATAGAATCAAGAACCATGGTCCCTTAGCTGGAAATGACCTTACCCCTAGAATATTATACAATTCTTAGAGTGTATAGTCCTCCTCTGGGTGAGATCAGCATACAGTTTGCTTCATTGATTCCTCTAGCTTCTGAGAGATTAAGTTGTACAAGGTAAAGAAAGAATTTCTTGGATCTTTCTTTTTCACTGGAATGAAACAATAGTTGAAATTACCCACCACTATTAAATCTTGCCTCTGGCCCAGGATTGTAATTGATAGTAGGCATGAATTATCATAAACTTCCATCTGGCCAGGTATTCTGCAGCTTACTCCCCCAGAGGTATTATTTCATTTTCTCTCACTTTTTTATGAACCAAATGACCTCCACCATACTTCCATCCTTGAGTATGTGAATTTCCAGGCATATGACTTCTTGATGAGAGATGCTTTTTTTTTTGTTTCCCTCTACTAAATCTTTCTTCCCATCTCAGTGAGTCTCCATGATATCTATAAGATTTTAATCACTTTTTGTATTAAAAAGTCAAGCTTACTTTATACATTAATCTTACTCTCTTTATAAGAATATAGACAACTGATATTATAAATAGCTTCTTCTGACAATACTAGATACCTCCTTTACTATTAGTCATTTTGTGTCACATGTCCAAAATTATGCTTTTATTGGTTTTTATTTATTTTGTGTTGGAGATACAAAGATAGACATCTTACAGAACCCACTTTCTAAGTGTTTTACTATGTAATAGGAGAAAGACATCTATACAAAAAACTGTGATATAAGGGAATTTTTTTTAATGCCTAGAGTCTTTCTAGCAAAGTGCTATAGTCAATTTGAAGTGGATGATGTCAGTTTCATATTGGGGACAAGGGTATAGGAAAAGGCTTCATAGTGTAGATTTCATCTGATGTGATTCTTGAAAGAAAAGAAAGGCTTAAATAGATAAAGATTGAGAATAGGAAATTAGAATCCTTTTAAAGCATAAGGGATAACACAACCAAGGGTAAAGAGATAAAAGAGAACAAAAAAGATAACACGTGAATGAAGTATGCCCCTATTTGGTTGGTATATGAAAAGTCATATGCCATAGGCAGGTCCATTAAAAGTAGGTCAGTAGAAGGCTTTTAGTGCCAGGATCAGGAACTCCTTTCTTTGCCTCTGCAGCACAAGGTATGTATTCAGTGTGTAATAAATGTTTGTTGACTACCTGTTTGATGAGTCTACTGACAAACACATACTTCTCAATCTTCCCAAAATGCATTCTGACCCTGCAGTTTTGCCTGCTTTTTAATAAGAATACAATGCAAGATATACAAACACATGTCATATACTCTCTGTATACGAGTAGAGTTGAGTAAAATCATTCGACTCAATTCCTTCCCACATAAGTAACAGATAATATACCCTGATACCATAACAAGTCCTAATCAACCTCAATCATAGTTTCAAATACAGCCAAAAATTCCTTGGAACTGAAGTCAAGTTGAATAGGCATCTTGTTTGGATTGACTGAAGAAAACTTTGTCATACCCTAGATGGAGTTCACCTCTAAAATATTAACTTGATTCAGGGCATTTGTTATTCCCAAGATTGGAGCTAGTACAACATTCCAGTAAAGTCCCCCTGAAGAACTGCTTACTCATGAAGGAGCAGGCCATTTTTCTTTTCTTGGCTTACTTAGCCATCACTTTTTGCCCCAAGGAAACCTTGCAAACTTTGAAAGTTCCAGAATATTTGGGACTTTCTATCTTCCATCAGTAACATAACAATGTCCTCAGATCATCTGATGGTAATGGTAGCATTGGAAACCAAGGACAAACTGGATTTGGATTCATGATTAGATAAGAGCTCAGCAAAGAAGCTCTCTATAAAGTCTAATGGGAACTTGTTGAGCATTCTATGAAAGAGAGAAAACTTTCAGTAACCAAGAGATGCAATTATATCCTTAACATATGTACTAAGTGTGAGACCACAGTCTCCTCGGATTTCTATATATTAGTGAAAGAGCACATTATAGCCTTGTGGGGAAATATTTGTATCAACTCTGAATATTATATTGCCTTTGTAAATGTTTCCTTTTAAAAGCTACTTAAAGTAAGCTGTCCTAGTTCATTATCAAGAAACTTCTGGGATAACCCACTTGCACACTACTCCAACATAGAAGTGCTTCCTCAAAAAAAGTGTATTTATTCTGTGCATATTTTTATGTACTTATATGTTATACACACACACACACACACACACACACACACACATTGTTTCCCTGATAGAATTCAAGATCCCTGAGGGCAAGGAATATTTCATTTTTATCTTTTCATGCTCAATACTTAGTATGTCTTGTACCTATCAGGTGCCTAACACATGGGCATTGTCTGACAAATCTTATCCAACCAGGATGAAAATTGAAAATAACAATTATCCTAAAGGATATTTTTAGTGTCCATCTTCTCAGTCAATCAATAAGTGAACATTTATTAAACACTTATAGCTTACCAGTCACTTTGCCAAGCACTTGCAAGACAAATACAAAAAGATATATAGTATCTTCATTCTATGAGCTATACGCTGATAGGTAAGATAATACATAAAAGACAGCCAAAGGGCTTGGAGGTAGAAGGTACCCAATGGTGGAGCATGATGGAAGTTCAAAGGAATGCTGCTGAGTGTAAAATGAAGAGATGGCTGACCTGGTTGCCTGTCTTAAATGGAGGGCATTCAGTGGAAGGAACTCAGTGACAAAGTGTACATCAGAGGTATTATTTCCAGAGCTGTTTTCTGGGGCATGGTGGAAACATCTAGAGGAGTGTAACCTGGTGGAAAATGAAATGATGGCTTTCTTGGGCTCCCTCTTTGAAGATCAGGGAGAAGTTGTCCAATCAGAGGGAGAAGTTCTGGGGTAGGGGCTACTTTCTCCTTACCTTCCTTTTGTTGGGTTTAGAATGAAGATTAATTTTTCTTTGGTATTATGAATACTGTCCTAATAAATGTGATAATTGAGCAGGAAAAATAGCAGAGAGTATCATCAAGAATTTATTAAACAAGACAACAAGCAATTATTAAGTCTTTATCATCTTCTTGATGTCACTGTCCTCTTTGAGAATGAAGGACAAACCACAACAATGTGCCAAACATTGTGCTAGCACTGGAGATACAGACACAAGCAAAAAGAAAGACAATCCCTCACTTCAAGGAGATTATATTCTAATGAAAGATAACAGGCAAAAAGGATATAGAAAAGGGCAGAGGAGGAGAATACCAGAGTGCGAACGTTGTGGCAAAGTCCCGTGAATAGAAAGCACCGCTGTATGAGGAATAAAGCATGGGCAGACAGAGTCCCAGCGAGGAATTCACCTAATGGCAAAAGGGCCATGGGGAGGGTGAGAGATGTTCCAAAGCAAGAAGCCTCAAACATTGAAGGAAGATCCAGGGTAAGAGGGCAGTTGAGATATTGGTGGCAAAATCTTTTTTAAATTATTATTGTTATTTTATTTGTTTTCAGTATTTTCCACTCATTTCCATATAACTTAGATTTTTTTCCCCTCTCTCTCCCCACTCCCCCCTACCTGCCACCTCACTTCCTGAGACAGCATACAATTTTATATAGATTCTACACACACATTCCTATTAAATACATTTTCACCTTAGTCACATTGTGTAGGAGAATTAAAATGAATGGGAGAAATCATAAAACAAAACAAAACGTAATACAAAAGAAAATGATCTGCTACATTCTGTGATTGAATTCCATAGTTCTTTCTTTGGATGTGGAAGATAGTTTGCCTTGAGAGCACTGGGAATTTTTTAAGTCCTTGCATTCAATGAAGTTCTAAGTCTACCAGAAAAAAATCCCTGCATACTGTGGACAAAGTTCTCCTGGTTCTTCTTCTTTTGCTCAGCATCAGTTCATATAAGTCATTCCAGGCTTCTCTGAAGTCTTCCTATTCATCATTTTTTATAGCACAATAGTATTCCTTTACATTCATATACCACAACTTATTTAGCCATTCCCCAATTGATGGGCATTCCCTTGATTTCCAGATTTTGGCCACCACAAAGAGTGCTGCTATAAATATTTTTGTACATGTGGAACCTTTTCCTATTTTTATGATCTCTTGAGGATACAGTCCTAGAAGCAGTATTGCTGGGTCAAAGGGTATGCACATTTTTGTAACCCTTTGGGCACAGTTCCAAATTGCTCTCCAGGATGGTTGGATCAGCTCATGACTCCAATTGGTAGTAAAATCTTAAGAGTAAGGAGACAGCTGAGAAAGTAAGAAATATGAGAAGAAATATGGCCCGTCTGGATCTGTTCCTAAAATGTAGGATCTGGGAGGAACTGACCAATAAACCTTCCAAAGAAAGGAAGGTTCCAGGGTGAGAAGGACAAATGAAGTTACAGTTAATCTGTATCTGTGCTAAAAAATACAAAACTAGACAATATTCCTTCTCCTGGTTGGAATGTTCTTTCTGAAGCCATATCTATAGAATCCCACTTAAAATTCCTTTAAAAAGTGAGTTTAATGAAGTATTTTTTTAAATTTAGAAACAGTTCAATAATCAATGTTATTATTCTTTACTTTTCCCCCCTCATATATATTTATAATGTCAAAATGTCAGAGACAGCAGAGACAAAGGGTAACTTGGTAGCAAATATCTTTCTAGCAAACCACTTCTAAGCTCCCATCATGAGAGTGTATTATATTCTCAAAGCTGTTGTATAACTCTCAATAACACTAAGGGTTGTTATGTGTACATCACCAAGAAAATAGACCTTTTAGTGTTGGATAATGCAGAGTCGAATGAACATTAGCCATGCAGTTTTGGTGATGGAGGAATTGCATTTACACAACTTGCAGTATTTTTATTCATACATTTGTCAATGTTACTGCGCTTATTTTAACACTGTCACAATTTGTCCTAGTTATCAGCACTTGAAAAGTTGGTTGTGACATAATTCCATGGAAAATAGTGGGTCCTAATGAACCATACACAATGTAGGCTGTGGAGTTTTGTCCTAACCTGAGGTTAAAGACTGAATCTGTTCTTGTGTACAGCAGCGTGACATTGTGGTGATTTGGTTAACCTAGCATTGAGGGTTTTTTTTTAATTTTTCTTTTTTATTTTTCCTCAATGACATCAATTTTCCAATTTCTTGAATTATAACATTCTTTTGCATATGTAGGTATTGTATAACTTGCACACATGCATGCAGACACAGACATCTGTGTACACACCAGACAGTGCAGAGATCTTTCAAGATATGCCTATCTCTCTAAAGAGATAATAGAGATTTATATCTATGTAGAGAAATATCTATATATCTACATATAGAGAGATCTATGTCTAACTAGGGTTGGTTGTTGTCTTTTGTCTTTGAAGAGGACCAAAGTGATATCACCATTGTAAAATGAAATTTCAGTGTGTCTGACTGACTGTGACTGATCAGACCAATACGAACTTGGAATGCTCTACCACAGGTTGGACACAGAGAGTCTGTTTGAACACCTGGGGTGGATATCCCAAATCTGCACATTCTGCGTTTACTTTGTGCTGTCTCAATTCTACTTTACTCAAAGAGCACAGCACCCTTTCTGATGTGGGCACGCCATGCTGATGGGTCCTGTGCCAATGTCTCCCATGTTATACAGTCAAATCCAGAGTTCTTGAGAGAGACCTTGAGAGTGTCCTTGTATCATTTCTTCCGGTCACCATGTGATCGTCTGCCCCATGCAAATTCTCCATAATATAGTCTTTTTGGCAAGCGTACATTTTGCATAGTGGTCCCTATCTAACTATAGATAGGTATCTATCTATATATCTATTTATCTATATATATCTATAGATAGATATATATCTAACTATATAGAGAGATGAATCTATATTTCTCTCTCTCTATATATATATAGACAGATATCTACATAGAAAGATAGGGGAGCTAGGTGGCACAGTGGAGAGTGCCACGCCTGAAATCAGGAAGATTCATCTTCCTGAGTTGAAATCTGGCCGCAGGCACTTACTAGTTGTGTGACCCTGTGCAAGTCACTTAATTCTATTTGCCTTAGTACATCTGTAAAATGAACTGGAGAAGGACATGGCAAACCACTCCAGTATCTTTGCCAAGGAGTTTCCAAATGGGATCAGGAGGAAAGAGACATGACTAAATGACTAAACAACAAACATCTCTCTGCACACACACACACACACACACACAAATATGTGTATACATGCACATATAGAAAGATAAATGTTGATTCATGCATTTATTTATATATCTTAGCTATAGAGGACATTATTATCTCTAGGTGTGACCTTGACAGAAATGATTTCTTTCTTTTCTTTTGCCTAACAGCAGTGAGGAAAAATCTAGTACCTTGCTCATCATATCTAGATATGAATCTCAGTGAGACAAAGGAGAGTTACTCCTATCAATGTGTAGATTGCTATGACTCTAGAGGGAGCTTTGACCTTGACCAGTAACAACAATTGATTTTAGTTTTAATCTTAATACCTAAAGCATTTTTCTATACTCAATGAAATACACAAACGCACACACAGAAATACACACATGCATATGTATGTGTATGTATATTACATATATGTGTGTCCATGTATATGTGTATATACAGCATGGCAATTAAAAAAGTTTGAGGGATATAGTTTCTGGATAATTTAATCATTTTAGTAATAAGGCCAGTATGTTAGTAATAAAAGGATGATCATTTGGCCATCCCTCTTAGACCAAAGACAATCATGGAGGTGGACTCATAGTTTAAATACCTTTCACAGAATAATTATTTCTGAGGGATGGCAATCAACTCTGATTGGTTAACACAATAAGAGGTGATCTATATTAAAATGAAAGGCTGATGGTGACATCTTGTCACCCTTGGACAGAGAAAGTTTCTCTATATCAGACCACTCACAACTTTGGGATATCTATTCAAAGAATGAATACCCCACCCATGCCTGACCAGAATATAATAACTTCTACCCCAGTAGGTTCTTGAACAAGAAAGTTAGTCCAATCTCATTATCGGCAAAATCCTTCAAGAGACTGAACTTTAAAAATCAGGACTGTGGAAGAAGGGGAGAACTCTGATTCTTCCCAAATTTTTGGTTATTAATAATTATTTTTCTCAACACACACACATATATACAAACAAACATATACATACACATATGTATATATTATGCTATATTACATTATATGTATTATACTACATTATTATATTTTACTAAAATCAAGTTCAATCTTATTTTTGTGTGTCATGGACAACTTTGAATGTTTGGCAAAGCCTATGGGTCCTTTCTCAAGTTAATGTTTTTAAGTGCATATAATACAATTACAAAGGAAATCAGCTATATTGACATGCAGTTATTTTTTTTTTAATTCCTGGGTTCCAAGTTTAAAATCTTCAAACTGAGCCCAATTCAATAGATTAACAACTTTCGGAAATTCTGTGAGAGGGGTTTCAATTCTTTATATCTCAAATGAGTAAAAATTGATAAATGTTCTATTTGTGGGGGAAGAACTTTAGGGAACTAGCAAAACAGATCAAGGTGATTTCTGATCATCCTTAACTGTATCCTAATTGAATCCTTTCAACTAACTGAAATGTCTAGAAGTTCATTCAAAAGAAATATGCTATCAGAGGAACAAAGTGCCAAATCTGGAAGAAAACTCAGATATACTCCCATCGTTTTACATATGGGGAAATTCAAGTCCCAGAAGGTTAAATGCCTTGTTCAAAGCAACCATAATAAGATTTGGAACATTGCGATATTCTTGAAGTTGGAGGAGTTTTACTGAACTGACCAAATCTTGACTTTTGGATATTAAATAATCATGGCCACAAGTGTTTTCCCAAAATGGGGGGGCCTTAGGATAAATACATATTAAAAGCATAGAGACCAGCTGTTCTCCATCTCTGCGGAAGAGCAAATGAGTAAATTCACTGGTGCTACATCATGAAAGAGTTAGTTTAGAGAATAAAACAAGTATTTCCTGACAGTGAAGTTGTTAAGCATTAGTATCAGACATCAAAAGGGATCATAGAGTGTTTTTTCTTTGAAAACTTTAATATTCATCTACCTAAATGTGTAGTGGTATTAAATAACTTCCAAAGAATGAATGCTATCCTATAATTCTATGTTTATTTATATGAACAGCAACCATAAGTCCCTATATAGAATACAGACTAATATAACCACTAATCATTTCTCTTGATAATTCCTATTATTTACTTCCTAGATATCACTGCTAAAATTAGTTCATTTCCCCCTTTCATAGCTGGGACAATAAAGTAGAAGGCTTGCCACTAAATTATGATGATTTTGATAGAGAAGAGTGGGAAGGCAGGGGTATGGCAAAGAGTGAATCAATCAAGTACACAGAGTACCCCTTAGTCCAATCTGCCCCTTCTACTTTAAGAGCTATGGGAATTATCTGAACATCTAACATAGACTTAACATACGTTTATTGCAATATCTTTGTCCAATGACCAGAAAGTTGACGGAACTAGGTGAATTAAACCAGAGCCATAATGACATTCCACTTATAAATGAATCCAGGAGACATTAAGAAGAGGCAGATAAATGAAAGGATGGCTCCCAGATTTTCCTCAGGGCAGCAAATAAAAGAGCTGGCAGAGTTATTTCAGCAGAAACAGAATCATGTAGTAGATAAAGTGCTAGATTTGGAGTCAGAAAGACCTCGATTGAAATATTGCTCCAGATACTATCTGTTAATATTCTGGACTAGTCATAAAACCCCCTCAGCCTCAGTTTATCCAATTGTAAAATTAAGATGATAATTTCTGTAGGGCTTACACATAGGTTAATTGAATACCATTTAATTGACAGAAAGATACAAATATAGCTATATACCCATACATACACACATGTACTTTTACACACATATTTGCCAGTCTTAACAATACCATAAAATATAAAATATTTTCATAACAGTAAAGGAAATAAGGAACATTATTCCATCATATGACTGACCAATGCTCTTTACAGTACTCATGATAGATATTAGCAAACAGACCACAGTGACAATAAATATAAGATATAAACCACCATCTTTTCCAGAAGATGAAGATGTTTTGAAATAGTCCCGTCAAGAACCTGACAAAGTTACGCAAACCACATCAACACATCTAGTGATATTGGACAATTTAAGGAAGGCCAGTGACTTAAAGGGCAACCACAAAGGTATCTTGCAGAAGGTAGTGTTTTAGTTGATCCATGAAGGAAGCCAGAAAATTCTGGAAATAAAAGACAGTCAGTGGGAATTCATAGATTTGGGAGATGAAATACCATGTGTGGAACAGGCAACCAGTATCTCTGGATCATTTAATATGGGTTGGGATAGAGGATGAGTGAAGTATAAGAATTCTAGAAATGTCTGAAAAAACCAAGTTATAAAGGACTTTTTTTAAGGTACCTTTGATAAATATAACCTACACCAGGGTGTTGATAGTGTCAGAGGGGAAAGGGACATATATTGGAGAGTTGCTGTGAAAACAGAATCAATGACATTTGGCACCTGATTAAATATGATGGTGGGGGCTGTAACACCAATGCAACATCCATAGCAGCTGCTATGGATATGTAGGCATATTTCCAGGGTAAATTCCCAAATTATACACTCTCTTACTCAAAGGAAACCAAAATATTTACTCAGATACCAGAAAGTCCAATCCATCGTAGTAACAAAGAAATCTATACACATTATCAACCACTCCCTCACTCATTCATGCTCTGCCTCAACTCTGCCTCAGTCTCTCTGAACTGCTCCCTTCCCGCACTACTCCTTCACCAACACTCCTCCCACCATCAGCTCCATATGACTCAAGCTGTGGGCTGGGCCAGAACTCAAAGCAGATCACATGGGCCTATTAAGGGCCAGGGAAGATCTTCAAATTCCCTTACCACTACAGGGACCAGAGGTGAAACCTAGGTAGTGAGCCTGCTTGACTTGGAGATGATAGCACTCTCAACAATAATAGAAAAGTTAGGCAGAATAGCATTTGGCTGAAAAATAATGTGCTCAATTTTGGATATATTGAGCTTTAAAAGTCTATGGCACACCCAGATTGACATGTGTAATGCTTAGCTAGAGGTGAGATTGGAGGTCAAGAGACAGGTTAGGGATGGCTGGATAAATAGATCTGAGAAATGTCTGTATAGAGATAATAATTGAATCCATGGAAACTTAAAAGATAACCAAAAAAAAGTATAGGGAGAAAAGAAGTCCCAGGACAGAGTCATGTGGAATGCCCAAGGTTGCTGAGAATAAGGAGATGAAGATCTAGCCAAGGAGATTGCAAAGGAACATATAGGTAGGAGGGGAACCAGGAGAGAGCAGTATCATGGAAATGTAGAAGACAGTCCAAGGAAAGGAGGGTTATTGACAGAGTCAAAAGATTTAGAGAGATCCAGAAGGATATTGATTGAGAAAAGGCCATTAGATTTGCCAATTAAAAGACCATTTTTAACTGAGGAGAGTGGGGTCAGATTGTGAAAAAGCAGACTACAGAAAGGGGTAAAATAGAATATCTTGGCAGAAGGAATTAAATGATATAACATAAGGAGAAGGGGAGAAAAGAGAGCTTTTGGTGAATGGCCTCAATTTTTTCGATGAAATATGTTATAGCTCTTAGCTGAGAAGGTGAGGGAAGGGACTTCATGAAGAAAATTTGGAAAAGTCACTATTGCAAGTAGTATCATCAATTTATGGGGTATAAAAACTTGCCTTGCTGTAGTGAGGATTCACTTGAGATTGTGTAACATAAATTTGTAGTGGCCTCAGTCAGACTGTCTTTTGTTTTGTTTTGTTTGTTTTTAATTTTTTCCCACTTAATTCATTAGCATTTACATGGCAGATGTTGAAAGTCTTCTAAGGCTGAGACTTGGCAATACAAAATCATCAATAGAGTAAGAGGCAAAGGATTACTGCAGAGTTGACTTTGTCCAACAATGGGGTTAAGATGGGAAAGAGACAAGAGTGTACAGGGGTGATGGCTTGTGAAGGAACTGAAAATGAAGAACTGTCTTAGGAGATGTAGAGGTGAAGAATAAGGAATATTTGATGCCTTCGCAGTTGTGCTTTTGTAGGCCTTCTGGCCCTGTAGCCAGGTACAAAAATCTCAGAAAAAAATTTGCTGCTGTTTCTAAAGTAGCCCAGTTAAGTGACTAAAAGAGAATCAGTTTTGCAGATCCTAAGTAGAAGATAGGGTCTTTCTTCAAGCAATTAGGTGGTGTAGTGGATAAAGCACCACTGCAGGAGTCAAGAGGACCTGAGTTCAAATCTCACCTCAGACACTTGACACATACTAGCTGTGTGACCTTGGGCAAGTCACTTAACCTCAATTGCCTCATCCTGGGTCATCTCCAGTCATCCTGATGAATATCTGCTCACTAGATTCAGATGGCTTTGGAGGAGAAGTGAGGCTGGTGACCTGCGCAGCCCTCCTTCACTCAAAACAAAATCAAATGCAAGTCATGTCATTATTTCTCTGATGGCATGGTCTTCTTCAGCAATGAAGGATGAACACACTGTAGTCCTGAGACACCCCAATAGTAATTATGTTACTGCTTCATGTTAAGTTTTTCTCAATGTGTCATGAGTCTTTTTTGAATATGTCTGCATATGTGTGTTATGCATTTATTTTATGCAGAGAAAATAAATAGCTGACCTATGACCATTCATTGTTGTATACTGAGTACTTTTTAATTTTACTTTTGAAGGAGAGCCCAGACATGAGCCAAACTTAATCTTTGCATCATTTTCCCTGGGTTCAATTGTGGGAGTATAAAAAGCCAGAAAGTCAAAAATAAAAACAAGCTCTGTTGTTAAAGATCAAGATTCCTTTAAATACTCTTAAAATAACTTTAAAGGAAAGTACAAGAATATCAGCAACCCTGGATCCACCAGAATTTGATGTTATATCCAGCTGAGCCATTAAATAAATAATATAATGAACCAAGGGCTATTGAAAGAAGTCTCAACAATTTATGAATTCACTAAGAGCACCTTTTCAGGTATCCTAAACTTCTACTGGGAAGCCAGAATAACAAATGGAATTCCAGAAATGGCTTTGATTATACAAGAAGAAAAAAAATGAAATGGCAGATATTCAACATTCAGGTCAGTTTAGACGTTAGTGTGACTGGCATATCAAAAGCCAATCTTAATTAAAACCTTGGCATGATTAAGCAGTGTACAGGAGAGAGGTAAAACAAGGGAATAAGAAGAGCCTTCCAAAGAGAAAAGAATCAAATAATTTTGTCAAATACATTTTCTTGACTAACTATTCATATAAATACAAAAATGTAAGCTCTCATATTTCCAAAATGAACATAAAAAAAGCCTGGCAGGATTCCAGTGATGGTGGGGAAATATTTATTATGTAGTTTTGTCTTCCTCTTTTATAATTAATTCACAATTAGACATGTAATTATAATTCAGATACAGGCAAAATACTTTCAATGGTGTTAACCATTGATAGATTTGTAAACAAAGCAGCTGGACTGGAATTTCTTCAAGGAAATATTTGCATGCCAACAGTTTATCAAACTGAAAGTCTGCTGATAAATCTACTCATGGGCATTATGTAAATATGGAGGTACCAATGATTCATTTGGACATTCCTTGTATTTTCACAAAGATCCAGATGTAAAAGAATAAAACTAGGATAAGAAAAGGGATGAAACCTGTGAGTTTTTCATTCCTTTACCGCCTTTCAAAAGAAAAACATCATTAATATGGCTGTTATCACTAATTCTTTATGCCTCTCAGCTTTAAATCGCTTGTTACAGAGGAACTGAATGAAATTAGAAGAAACATTTGCTGCAACTCTACTAGTAGAGTAGAATTATCTTCTAGATAATGGTAAGAGATTACCCAATGGTAAGGGATTACTGAATGGTAAGAGATTTAGGAGTTTGTAAATCCATAAGCCATTCAGATTGAAATTTCTTAAAATTGTACTAACATTTTAGCCAATTGGCAATGTGTTCTGCCTTCAAGGGAGATTGTCAGAACTACCAAATTCAGGTCATATTCTTATTTCTGCCACTATCAAATGAAGAATTTTAGGTTAATTTACCTACCTCTCAATAGTTGGATTATTCTAGCATAAAATATGGAAGAGAAATTCCATTTTCCTCAAAGGGATTAAATTAATACTACATTCAGCCCAATAATTCTCATTCTAATTCAATAATTCTCAGAAGAATAAGATATAAACATAGATCAGAATATTCTCCCATACAATAAATGTCTCTTGTTGGTCTGTCGTTTTTCAGTCATGTCCGAATCTTCATGACCCCATTTGGGGTTTTCTTGGCAAAGATACTGGAGTGGTTTTCCTTTTCCTTCTCCAGTTCACTTTACAGATGAGGAAATTGAGGCCAACAAGTTTAAGTGACTTGTCCAGACTCACACAGAGCGTGATTTGAAGTCTAAGGCCAGATTTGAACTCAGGAAGACGAGTCTTCCTGATTCCAGACCTAGTCTATCCTCCGCAGTACCCAGTTGCCTTCAATAAGTGCCTTGTAGTGGCGCAAAAGGTAGTATCAGATGATATCTGGGAAGACTTCCTGGAGATGGTATCGTTTTAGTTGAGCTTTAAAGATAGGTAGATAAAAATTGATTTTTAAGAAGGGCAGGAGGGAAAGTCTAGATTTAAGGGAGAGTGTGAACAAAAGCACTAACTAGTGAAATAACACAGAGAAAGGAACAGTTATCCACTTACCTGGAGAGTGCATAGAGTTGAGTAAGTCACTAAGTGTTAATTAAATGCGTACTATGCTCCAGTTACTTTGTCACGACCTGGGATACATATAAAGCCAAAAGCCAGTATTCGTTCTCAAGGATCTCACAGTCTAACGTGGAGACAACAGGCAAGCAATCATGGAGAAATGAACTGCCTATAAGAACAATTACAAAAAATCAACAGAAGGAAGGCACAAGAATTAAGGGGATGAGGAAGGGATTTCTCTAGAGGGTGGAATTTCATTGGGACTTGAAGGAAACTAACAAAGCCTGAAGGAGGAAATGAGGAGAGAAAGCTTCCCAGCATGGGTTACAGTCAGCGAAATTGATCAGAGGGGGAAGATGGATTTACCTTTTTTGAGGAACACCAATGAATCCATTATCACAGGATCTCAAGAGTACAAGGATGTGAGTGGGTGTGAGCAGTAAGAAGGCTGAAAAGGAAGGAAGGCTCAGGATTATGGAAGGTATTAAAAGTCAAAAAGAGTATTTTGTATTTGACCATTGATGTCACAGGGAGCCATCAGCATTTATTGAGTAGGGGGATAGCATGATCAGATCTAGGCTTTAGGAAGATCACTTCAAGAATAGATTAGAGTAAGGATAGACGTCTCTTTCCTCTGACCTTCACAGAAGTCACCCTTTCTCAAGTGTTATTGGACATCTGTCTTGTTATGTCTCTGTTGTGCCATGATGATGATGATGATAATGATGACGACGACGATGATAATAATAACTAACATTTACACAGCAATTTAAGTTTTGCACAACCCTTTCCATATACAGTCTCATTTGTTGTTTTTAATCCTAGAAGATCACTGAGATATATTAGCATAATCCTTCACTCTTCTCCCTACTCTCAGTCCATTATTTTTCTAGCTATATCAGCAGGTTTGTAAATGGTACCAAAAATACATGGCTTGGAGACTTTATTCCTTTCATCTCTGGGTCTTCCATTCTTAGACACTCAGACATGATCGGTGTTTGTCTCTCCTAGTCCCCTATTTTAGGCAGGTAATATCGTTTCATGCCCTGATCTCTAGACATTTTAATTCAGCCTCCCCCACTACCTTATAGGGGAACATTTACCCTTACTCACACATACCCTCCGGCTTTGAAATCATGATTAAATGAACATTGTCATTGTTTCTGTAAAGTGGATGTTGATCTATTCATTCCTCCTAGTCTGATTCATTATTCCTATAATTTTCCAACCCAACATTCTTCCGTGGCTCACTTCTCATACATTGTCTCTTCCTTTAGAATTTAAGCTGCTTAAAAGAAGGGAATATCTTTGTTTTGTGCATTTACTTTCCTAATATATGACACAGTACTTGGCACATTGTGAGAATTTAATAAATGCTTTTTCATTCATTCCATCATGTATAGCAGCTGTTTGACGGTTGTCATATGGATACTATTGTAAGCGTTCAAAAGGAAAGAATAGTAATGTTAGCAAAACTGGCAACTCAATTAGCCATGCATAAGAAAGAGACTGGTGGCATGGACAATGCAAAATGAGAATATTTTCATAATAATGCTCTGCTTCAGTTAATATTTCTTTAGTTACAAAGTGGTTTGCATTCTCCAAAGCCACATTATCACATGGTGCAAGGAATTGTTGAGAAGCACATTGATTTGCAGGGAGAAATCAATTTGGGATGAAATATTTGACATGGTTAATTGACAAAATGAATAATATACATGGAAAACATCAGAATTAATCAGTTAACAAGGATTTATTTAAGCACCTACCAAGTGGCAGATACTGGGCATACAAAAAGAAAACAGGAAAACTGATCTCTGTCTGTCCTCAAAAAAGCTACTTCTATTGAAAGAAACATTATGTATGTGTATATATGTGTATGTGTATGTATGTGTGTGTGCATGTACATACATGTATGTATGAATAGATGTGTGTGTTGATGGGTAGCTAGGTGACATAATGGATAGAGTGCTAAGCTTAGATTCAGGAGAATCTGAGTTCAAATTCAGCTTCAGACACTAACTGTGTGATTGTGCCTCAGTTTCCTCACCTGTAAAATGAGTTGGAGAAGAAAACTGCAAACCATTCCAGTATCTTTGTGAAGAAAATCACAAGTAGGTCACATGGAGTTGGACATGATTGAAATGACTGAAAAATTATATGTGTGTGTGTATATATATTATATATATAAATATATATACTCATACATATACATATATTTAAATATTATGTATATTTATATATATATATATGTATGTATACCTAGATGTAAAATCTGCACAATATATGCAAGGAAATTTAGGGACAGGGAGGCAATAGCAATGGATCATTTGGGGAGGATGATTTAAATGAGCTTTGAAGGAGGCTGTGGATTCTAAAAGACAGTCATAAAGAGGAAGCACATTCAGGGTTTGGGGGACAAACTTTGCAAAGACACAAAGATGGGAGGCTAAACATTTAATGTAAGGGACAGCAAATAAGCCAGTTTGGGCTGGCCCATAGAGTATAGGAATCCCTTCCTATAATGTGTAATAAGTTGGGAAGCAGAGTAGAGCAAGATTATGAAGGAATTTAAAAGATCAAAGAGAAGTTTGTATTTGAGCTTAAAGGCAATAAAAAGCTTCTAGAGCTTCTTGACAGGGGAGCTAGGTAGTGGAGTAGATAAAGTGCCAGGCATGTAGTCAGGAGGACCTGAGTTCAATTCCAGCCTCATATACTTCCTAGATTTGTGATCCTGGACAAGTCACTTAATCTTATTTGCCTCTGTTTCCTCAAATGCAAAGTGAGAAAATGGTAAATCATTGTAGTATCTCTTCCAAGAAACCCCAGATGGGATCACAAAGAGACAGATACAATTGAAATGGGGTCACAAAGAGACAAATACAACAACAGAGCTTCTTGAGTATGGAAGCTATACACACACACATACACATATATAACATACAAAGTTAATAAGTGCAAATATGTATAAATATACATACATACATATATACCAAATACACATATACCAAATATATACATATACATATATAGATATGTGTGTGTATATATGTGTGTGTGTGTGTGTGTGTGTGTGTATGTTAAATACTTAGTAATTTGGTAGAGAGGGTTACCAGTATTTCGGAGATGAGGAAAGACATGCCGAAGCTCATATGTGAGCTCATACGTCTTTAAGGAAGAAAGGGATTCTATGAGGTGGAAGTGAGAAGGGAGTACATTTCAGGTATTATATTTGGTTGGAGATGAGAGATAGAGTGTTGTGAGACACAGAGAGGTAAATTTGACCTGATCTTGGAATATGGGAAGGAAAGTAATGTCCAAGGAGTCAGGAAAGATAGAGCAGGACCAGTTTGTTGAGGGCTTTTTAGGAGGAGTTTATATTTTATCTTAAAGGCAATAAGAGGCCACTAGTGTCGATTGAATAAGGAAGTCATATGATCATATCTTAGTTTGTGAAAATTAATTTGGCAGCAGTAAATACATTGGGAGAGGTTTGTGGCAGGGTAAAAAAATATTCAGACTAACCTATAATTAAGGTGATAGAGCAACAGCGATTGCTTTCACTGACATTTGTACCACATTGCAGGTTTTGTGGCCTACCTACAACTATTGCTTGGCAGTATCTGTGGAGGCAGGTATCAATGTCTAATTTGAGATATTTGTCATCTAATTATACTGTGGTTTATGGTATTCATTTTAACTCTGACTCACCAGTCCACATGATTATTGTTTAAGAATTTAAGCTTCTACATGGTGAGAATTGTGTCTGGGATTTTTGTTTGTTTGTTTTTCCAGAGATTGCCTAAAAGAGATGCATGTCAGATTTAATGCTTAGATACTTTTTGATGTCATAAACAATGGTGGTGATGCACTGACTGCCATCTCTTCGGCTGATACTTAATGAGACTTCTTTGCATTCTACCTTCTGAGTTGAATGGTTCTCCTATCTTGACTAAGCAAATTTAAGCACGTAAGCGGATCCAATACTAATACATGTAACTACCATAAGCTCATTTCTTTTAATCAGGAATCAGCAAGTGAAGTTTATGCAATTCCTCACATGGAAGAAACTAGGGAACCTGTTTCTGGGAAATTCATGATAACATATGATGGAAATGGCATGGAGAGCTTTTGGAGCAAGCGCAGACATTCTAGAAAAAAATTCTGATCTACTTAAGATACAATTAAGGAGAACCACTTGGATTGACTACAGTTGCATAACTGGAATTCTTACTGTACTCAAAAAACATTAGTTAACCTCATGTATTTTTTTTCCTCTTGGTTTGAATTATTCCAATCCCCTGTCTTTCCAGTGAGAAGATAATGCTGTGAGGCTCTGGGCTATCAGGCCAACACATTATCTATGATTATGAGCCTTGGATCTTTGCCTCAGTGCTCTTTCCTTCTAGTCAAAGATTACTGAGCTCATGTAATTGTTGAAAGATCAGAAAAGTGAGGCACCAGTTGTCTGGAAACTGTGTCCCAGAGAGAGAAGAGACTTTCAGAATCTAGCTCAGCAGGGCCAATGCTAAGATGAGGGCTTATTAAAAAGCAGCAATGTATTTGTAAATTTAGTGGGCACAAATCTACGTAGATATTGTATTAATTCTGAACCCACTGTCCCCAGAGTCTGGGATAATATAGGAGTGAATGTGTCCCAGTAGCATTTGATAGAGACAGTTTTTATTTCCAATCACTACATTTATGAAATAAATACCCCTTTTAAATTTCAATACTCTTTTTGTAGTAGTAAAGAATTGGACACTGAGAGAATGCCCATCTGTTGGGGAGTGGATGGACAAGTTGGGACATATGAGTGTAATGGAGAATACCGTTGTGCTGTAGAAAATGACAAGCAGGCAGATTTCAGGAAATCCTGCAAAGACTTACAGTATCTGATGCTGAGTGAAGTGAGCAGAACCAGGAGAACATTACACATAGTAACAGCAACTTTGTGCGATGATCAATTAAGGTGTGGACTTAAGTCTTCTCAGAAATACAATGATCCAGAACAGTTCCAAAAACTTATGATAAAAATGCTACCCCCATTCAGATAAAGAACCATGGAATCTGAATGCATTTTGAAGCCTACTATTTTAACTTTATTTTGTTTGCTTTTTATTTCTTGTGGTTTTTCCCATTTATTTTGGTTCTTTTTTCACAACATGACTAATGTGGAAGTATGTTAAACATGATTGTATTTGGATAACCATATATACATAACATATACATACATATATATATATATATATGTATGTATACCTTTTTATGTTATTTGGTTAAAAGGTGCCGGAAACCCCCACTGGAATGGAAGTTAAAAGTAGTAGAGAACATACACCTGACGCCCTCAATGGTATCCCTAGAACCCTCTGGCCATGATACAGGCAGAGTGGCTTAGGGACCATGATCCCATGTAGCACTCACTATCCAAACACGGACAGCTTGGTGGTGCAGTGGATACAGTACTGGTTCAGGACAGGAGGACCTGAGTCCAAATGTCACCTCAGACACTTAACATTCACTAGTTGTGTGACCTTGGGTAAGATACTCAACTCCAATTGCCTCATCCTGGGTCATCTCCAGTCATGCTGATGAATATCTGCTCACTGGATCAGATGGCTCAGGAGGAGAAGTGAGGCTGGTGACCTGCACAGCCCTCCCTCACTCAAAAGAAAGTTAAGTGCAAATCATGTCATCATTTCTCTGATGGCATGGTCTTCTTTGGCAACAAAGGGCGAACACACACTATCAAAACATCTAGTCAAGGCACTGTGCTAGATGTCAGGGATATCCTGACAAAATGAAGAAATGTCTCTTTCCTAAAAGAGCCTATATACTACTGTATAGCTATCACATATAATTATATATATAATATGATATGATAATAAGATAATATGAAAAGGAAGGTGAAAGATCAAACTACTAGGGGATCAGAAAAAAGCTTTCCTATGGGAGGTAAAACATGAGCTTAGCCTTGAAGTAAACTAAGAATTCTAAGAAACTACTTCATCAACTTCATGTGTTGTCTATGACTGAGATGACACTTCATCTTTCCTGTCTTTTATCACCCATGTCTTTTCTGTGGCTATGATTTTATATATATATATATATATATATATGACAATATTCTCAATGGTCCTAACCAGTGAAATGCTTCACGATTTTTCCTGTTGTCTCTGTTCTGCAGTCCCTCAAAGGGCTCAGTTCTCCAGGACACACATGCTGGGTGCCTTTCACAGTCACACATTTTCATTAAAATTAAGAAAATGAAAATACAGTTAAACACATTTGCCTTCATCATTTCATGTCTCTCATTCAAATCCAGCAAGGCTTTGTATCATACCAAATGTATGAAAGAAATAGGAAATTAAAAGGAGATGGAGCTGATCACAACTTTGAACAAGCCAGAGAGGGGAAAAACCCTTTAATGGGATAGCTTTACACAGCAGCACAAATGCAAATGGTGATTCTCTCAAGGTGTCCCCTGGCACTAATGTTCTTGTTTGCCAGAGGCTCTTTTGCCATGGCCAAATGCTTGCTGATTCCAATAAAATTGCCTCACCAACAACGTATGCAATGATTTAAATTGAACTTGACCACTTTGGATTAGCAGGAAAATTAGTTAAATTGATCAAGAAATAAACTCGTCCAAAAATATAGTTTCTCACGTCATTTCCAAATTAAATATTGAGAACCATAATAGTTTTCTGTTTATTAAGCTAAAAGAAACATTGCACATCAAATAGGGAATATGCTAGTGTGTGGATGGAAATTCATAATTATCTGTTCTTGAGAAGCATTCATTTCAGAAAGCATGTTACCATTGCCCATTTTGAAGGACATTCAATCTCTAAAGACATAAGTTATAATTGTCCACTTTGGAAACTAAAGTTCCTAGGGAAGGGACGCAATACTTCATATCTTCTCACACCTATTTGAGTAGTTTGCCATAATCTCCTATCCCAGAATTTATAAATCTTGGGGAGAAAAGGGAGCACCCAGGCAGGATGTGAAGGAGCCTCAGTATACCTAGAGATCTTGATTTCAGGCCTGCTTTTCTACATTCCTTGCAGAAACTAATCAAATCTCCATATTAACAATCAATCAAATAACAAAGCATTAATTTCAACAGGAAACAGTAATCAAAGCAGACTATTTTTTATGAAAATAGTTGGAAGTATAATTGGAAGTTTGACCCCACTCTCCTAGGAACTGAGGTAGAAAAGAGGAACATGAACCTGTTTTATTTTTCTCTTGGGGCAGGGGTTTGGGGGGAATGTATATGTGCTTCCCAACTTGCTATATATTCTCAGAAAATATCCCCTTTTTAAAATAAAAGCCAATTTATACTAATTGCTTAAAACATATTAAAACATAATCAGTAGAACTGAGGATATTGAGATAATATGAAATGGCCATTTGATATTGGGGCAATGCACTAGAATGGAGCTTAAGCCTGTGGCTTTGAAGCAAACCCCACTGCCCCAAGGTGTATCCCCAGAACTCTGTAAGAGGGACATACCTAGCTAGCCTTGCTGTGGGGCACTCAACTTATCAATTCAATTAGGAATTGAGGTAAGAACTCCTCTCTTAAGTCTAGAATGATGCTACATTCTCAAGATGGACAGAGAATGAACCAATACAAAGTTTTGAGCAATTATCATACAAATAAAGAACTATATCAAGAGGGTATAGTATGATAAACTGACTAAATAGGAAATGTATTAGACTCCAGCATGTGATAGTAGGAGCTTTTTCCTTTCTTTCTCTTCCTTGCTTCCTTCCTTCCTTTCTTTGTTTGTTTCTTTCTTTTTTCTTTCTTTCCTTCTTTTTTCCTTCTTTTCTTTCTCTTCCTTCCTTCCTTCCTTCCTTCCTTCCTTCCTTCCTTCCTTCCTTCCTTCCTTCCTTCCTTCCTTCCTTCCTTCCTTCCTTCCTTCCTTCCTTCCTTCCTTCCTTTCTTTTTACTGAATTTTGCTTTGTTGTTGTAAGTTGGAGAATGTTATGAGACAGCCAAACTAGTTTCATTCTTTGTATCCTACAAGTCCCAGTTTACCCCTACTAGAAGGTACCGATTCTTCTCTGTTCTTTGGACAAAGCAGTCATGTTTTCTTTCCCTCACCATTGTCCTTATAGCACTTATTTTACAGAGACCATGGGATTTTAGAGCTGAAGGCCATTCTACTGGCAAGTTGCTGAATGTCTTTGGCCCTCATTTTCCCCATATATGAAATAAGGGGATAGGAATAGTTGCAAGTTCCCTTCAAGTTCTAAATATGTAATCCTATTATTTTGACTAACTCACTCATTTTACACATGAGAAAATTTTGGATTGTCCAGGTCCCCCAATTTCAAATTTAGTATTCTTTTTATTTTGTCAAATTAAAAAAATTAATATAAGTAAAATATTACAGGGTATGTATCTTAAGCATATTTGATGAATGAAAACTGTGCATTTAAAGATTCTTTCTGAGAGAAGAGAGGAAATTAATCAGAAAACTATTTAAAGATGTTTTGGGTAGAATATAGCCATAAACATCAAACTATTCCAAAGACATGTGGTCTACAGAAAAACAGTCTCTTTTGTTGTCTGAGGTAACACATGTCTTTTTTTTTTTTTTTGCCAAAATCTTAGGAATCTAGTGAAACAAATTAGGTAGTAGAAACAGTACTTAGCAGAAGTGTAGAACAGTACAAAATAGTGGAAAGAGGACTAATTTCTGGAACTAAAAAAAAAAAAAAACAAATTTGAATTTTACCTCTAAAATTTAATACCTTGTGTGACTTTGGGGAAATTTTCATTCTCTTTAGAGTTTTGATTCACCATCTATAAAATGATGGAGTTGAGTTAGAGGGCCTCCAAAGTCCAATTCTGCTCAAGGCTAGGGTTTTATGATCATATATAGACAAGGAGCGAAGCCATCTATGTTACTATCAGGAAAAATGGGATTCTTGATTCACAGGTACATCCTGTAAAGAAAATAAAACACGACAAAAAAAATCCTTTGGTATATTATAGAGGATGTCAATATGGAAAAACATGTCAGACATTAGCTCTTATTTAGGATTTGGACATTAAGTAGTGAATTTCTCAACAATTTAAAATTTAAGTAGTAGGCTGTATAAAAATATGTATCACACAAAATAAATATTTTGCTCTTAGTGAGTTAAGAGGTCATTAAGTGAGAGGATTTTTTTTTTACCAAAATCATCCTTCTTGAATTGGAAGATTTTCTTTAATAAATATTCATTTGCAGTTTCCCTCTTGGTTAATTTCTTTTCTGATCACTTGCTCTTCACCAAGATTCTTACTACATTAGCAGATGTCATGTATGCCCATGCAGTTTCATGGCATTTTGACTGATCTTATCTAGATGGGGCTGAGGATTAGAGCATTTAATTATTTATCTGCAAATTCCTCATGAAGGACTGTGAACTTGCTTTGCTTCTCAAAACAGGAAAAAAAAATAAAAGGGTAGAGGAAACTCAGAATCTGTCAGTGATCTGCTTGTTTCTCCTAAGTCCCTGGGGTAATTCATTATCTTGGCCCACCCTTTCCTCCTCCCCATTTTAAAAGTGAGTTTAGACTGTTCACCCGATCCATGTGGCAGACCATCTCTGCCTTTCAGGATAATGCCGCATCATTGACATTCTGAATGGCAGCTTCAATGGGGCCCATGCACACAAGAGAGGCCCAAATGGATATCAGTTGTCTTTGACTGGGGTCAGGACAACATCTGTTTTCCCTTGTAATCATGCATTTTATTCCCTGGGCTTTCAGGAGCATAGTAAGTAGAATTGGAGAGAACTGGGAATGATTTGAAATGAGTTTTTCTGAAGCTTGATCCAGCCAGAATTGCAAGGTGTTTTAGGGTATGGTAGAAAAATCAACATTATAAGAAAATTCCCTTCTCCCACAACAATGTGCCCATAAATAACATATTTATGAAAACTATATATCCACTACAACAGGTCAAAATTAGCATGGTCAAACACATTCACTCTTTCTCTTTCCAAGATAGTAAAAGCTTCGCAGCTTCTAAACATACAATAAAGAGAGGATCTGAAGTTCAAAACATGACAGATGTTTCACATTTTCACATCATAACAACATCAGAGGATCTGAGGAGTAAGCCATAAGGAAAAACAAATTTCCGGAATCTTCCCTTTAAGTATCGGGCTATTTATATGCGGCAACAAGGAAATATTTTATAAATCAACCATGATAAACCAGAAAAGTAGTTGTGAGATCATTGGAATTTGTGGAGAATTGCAGTTGCTCTGACTGTTCTTAGAACTTTTTCTTTGAACTGAGAATTAATTTTTATAGCACTCGTATGAGGGATACATATGATCACTAATGATGTTTGCCACTGTCATGATGGAGAACAAGAACAGATTCCAAGCCTGAGAAGATTTTTCTTTTCAATTGTGAGTTTCTCCAGATTTCCTGGAGAATATCACGTTGTGCTGATTGCTTCAAGGCCAAACATTGCAATGTCTCCTAAATGAGATCCATAACTACTCAAAATAACTTGGTCTTACTATGCATACAAGAAAAACTAAGTGGATTCATTGCTTATAATATGTAGCTAGAAAGACAATCCATAAAGATCATGTATAGGCATTTATATCTTAGACAGCCACAACAAGTGAATGATGAAGTGAGCCTAGAATTTTAGAGGATGTACAAGAGGACAGAAGGAAACTAGGAAGTTCTTTGAATGTTCTTAAGCTTCTCTGTCAAAGGCTCATCTTTTCCATACCAATATTCTACCAATAAAACTGTATGGCTACAAAACATAGAAGGGTACAATCCTCAAAGTAAAGTCATGGTCAGATAAATAGTGGGCCTGAGCAGCATAGTATGACACATTGCAAAGGGATTAAATAAGAAAGAAAGGCAAAAGATGCTATCCACAAAAATTACTATCCAAAAGGATGGATTTGTCAATTGGCAGTAGAGGATAACCAAAGGACAGTCCATTTCCTCCACTGATACCTTCATATACCAAGACTAATGAGGAACATCAACATGACTGATGAATGAACCCTTTGTGTTGAGTAGGACATGAACAAGACTCATACAGGATAGGCTAGCATGGTTTGGCTGTAATCTAGATTTCTGGAGGGTGGATAAGATTAAACAGCCATTGGCATGGAGTAGTATCTATCCACTTCATGAAAGAAGTTACGGTTTTTATTCCATATCCTCTATACTGTCTAGTCCAGGGCTGAGCATGGTACTCAACAAAGGTTCATTGACTGACTATAAATATTCTGATTGCAAGAAAAATCCGAATAAGAGAAGATTAAGGTTTATACAGCAGTTTCTATGTAACAATACTTTGAGGTGGATAATTGAGGTATATTACCCCTATCTTGTCAATGAAGAAACCAAGTCTCATGAAAATTAAGTGACTTGCTCAGAGTTCCATAGCTGGTAAATGTAACAGCCTGGATTTGAACTCAGGCCTTGGGACTCCATCTCCAATACCTTTCCCTGCTATGTGATGCTACCTCTCTGATGTTAATAAATGCTTAATTACATGTATCAACATATTTCTAACTCCATTCTTGTCAACATTCCCTCCTACGAGACAGATCATCATGTGGCTGCCTTTTAATTGATAATTTGGAAGAGCTGCTACTAAAAAAAAAAGACTAAAAAAATTAATTTTATATTGAGAGGAAGTGGAGTGTTTTGAATAGAGAATGAATTTTAGAACCAGGAAGGCCTGCATTTAAGTCTTTCCCATGACACATAAAATTTTGCATAAATTTTCATGTCACGGTCACTCAGCACTCAAAGCATTAGATTTCCTTGGTACTCGAAAGTAACCAGCAGCAGGGTAAATAGATTGCTGGGCCTGGAATCAGGAAAACCTGAATTCAAATCCAGCCTCAGCTATTTACAGCTTGTGACTCATGGCTAGTTGTTGAAACAATGTCTGCCTCAGTATTTTCTATAATAAAATGGGGATAATAATAAGAAAATGAGATCATATTTATAAAAAAGTGCTTAGTACAGGCCGTGGCATATGAGGCACTATGGAAATGTTTATCCTTCCTTTCCCATCCTCACCAAGCAACTCTCTAAAGATATAAGCCACAGAGTAGGTGTCAATTTGCATTGATAAAGGGAATTTTTTCAACAGGAGTTTCCCTACATTAATTAGTCTGTTCCAATATATTCATTTTCTGGTGATGAATCTATTTGAACTTAGATATTGTGGGGAGGACAGATACATAACCCATAAGTTGTTGAAGCCTTTCCAGCCTGGTGAGACTTGTCTAAAATGCTTTTCCTATAGCATAATCCAGAGGTGGGGAACCTGTGGCCTTCTGTGAGTTTGGATTCAGTCAGAGGACTGCAACTGAGGACCTAGAAGGTCAGATGTGGCCTTGAGGTCATAGCTTCCCCACCCAAGCATAGTCCCTGAGAATCAAAGATCACCTCAACAAGTGGAGGAGGATTCAGTGAGCAATTTTCATAGGACACTTTAAAAAATTTAATACTCAATTGAATTGCCTTCACATTGCTTCTTAAATTGTGTTATATTTCCATGGTTGTAATATATTCTGTTGAGGTTTAGGGGTACTGAGACCTCAAAATAGCACCATGCAGGTTTTGCCTTAATGACTTTGACCTAAGCCTTCTTTCAGCCAAAGAAAAACATGGTTTATTAAAGATCAGCTATGTTGACCAGACTCTTAAGGAATTTCACTAATGCAAGAGGGACAAATCGAATCTGAACACTTTCACAGAAACAAGATGGATCTTATATGCAAAAAGACTGTGAGAGGATCTAAAAGTAGCCGAGTAGTCTAGCATATTTTTTTATGTTGTAACACTAATGAGCACCCTGACATACAGGGGGGAAGGGGTGGGGGACCTGCTATTACAGTTTCTTTGATCCGGTTTTCTAAAAAGAAAGGCGACTATTAAGGGATTAACAATCTCCTTTAATCAAGTACATATATCATTCACCAATAGAGAAAAATAGAAGAAAAGAAATAAAGACCAATAGACAGACTTCCAGTTGGCTGACCATTACATACATACATAGCTACCAGAGAAGGAAGCACTAACATCTGGGTTTTCAAAGCTGGGGGGCTGCTTAGCAGCTTTTTAAAGATCCATTCAAGACAGGTGACATAGTTGCTAGAGAACTGGATATAGAATTAAGAAGGCCTGAGTTTAAATCCTATCTCAGATACTTAGTATCTGGGTGACCTTGGGCACATCACCTAACTGCTGTCTGTCTCAGTGGCTTCACATATGGAATGTGGATTATAGTATCACCTATCTGGGGGATCTTGTGAGGATCAAATGGAATATTTGTAAACCCTAAAGCACTATATGCATGCTAGCTATTTTTAAAGAAAAAAAACCCAATTTCTTGATTATGTTTATTTCTTGGTCCAAATCATTGTTAAGTAAAAACATTCAACACAATAGGTGTTCCAAGTAGGTAGACCTACATGGAAGTATTGCAAGTGGTTTACAAGCAAAAACCAAATAACACCATCAACAAAAACAGATAGTGGTCAGTAACTGAGTTGTAATGAGGACACCCAAAATTTTTCGGTGAAAATGGAGGATTCAAAGGTCATCAGGGGAGTTTTCTGTAAAGGGAATGGGATTAACTCATGGGATAAACCTAAAGGGAATGGGATTAACATGCTACTGACTAGAGGTAACTCATGGGAGGGAATGAATAGAGGGAAAAAATTTCTTTGGAGCTAAGTTAAGTCATGACTTGAAAGAACAGAACCCTCAGTCGGATCATGTCCGTGAGTTCAGTAGCGGTCACAAAGGTATCTAGTAATTACTAGTAGCCCACGGTCAGGAGGTCAGCATAGAGTAGGTGAGGAAGAACACACACAAAAGGAAGAGGAGGCAGATCATGGTATCTTTCCTATAATCAATTTAAGACACTCATAAAAATCTAAGCCCATCAAAATTAAATACAGCTGAATTCCACCAAATTGGACTAGTAATATGCTAGTAAAAGACTTCAAGCGGTCCACAGGGAGTATTCTTTGTGTGCAATTGCACTCCATATATGGAGAGATACTGGGAATTTAGGATCTATGAAGAATGCTTAAAAGACTATTTTGCTTTCCTCTAAGACTCAGTGAGTATAGGCAGGAAATCAGTATTCTATATAGCAAATGGACAACAGGTAGTTTCCATTTTTATAGACAGTGCTCCTAATATTGATCCAAGGTTGTTCAAAAGCCAAGAAAATAATGTATCGAGTGCAGAATCATCTCAAAATATAGCCACTCAGAGGGCAATGTGTGTATTAGATCAGTCAAAAAAATCAATTTAATTTTAATTAAGGGTTATGTAAAGCAGAATATGAATTCAAGTTGTACATGAGAAAAGGATATCTGGGTAAATTTATTGTGCTGAATTGGGTTCAGCATCATTCAGAGCTGTGTGAGGTTTGTTTGCTAGCCCTCTGGATCCATTTTGGGATTGTACCTTTTGTATCAATAATGTAACCTCAGGAAGTAATTCTGTCCTGTGATCACCTCAAATATCACCTATAAGTAGACTGGAAACAGATCTCAAAGCCTACACTATGTATCCCCTTCAAAGGTCTGATGATAAATCTAGAAAATATGTTCTCTCAAAGGAACCACAATAGCTTAAATTCACTCATTGTTAGTGAAGAAGAGGGTTGCATTGCCACCATGATTGTTAGCTTTCACATCTCTGAAATGGGAGTCATAATCATGTTGAACATATCTACTTAACAGACTTACTATGGGAGGAGCAAATGAAATTTTGTAAATAAAAGTAAGTAGGATAACATACAATATAATTCATACTTTTAGAATTAATTGTTTTAATAATAAAATTATAAGGGATAATTTTATATAGGAGAAAGAGGCTATTTAGGAATTGGATATCATAATCTTGGGAAAAATGTGTCTCCAGATGACAGTCAAAGCAGAATTTGTGTGGGACTTGGGTAGACTGAGATTCAAGTTCCTTTGTCTAACAAATACTGGCTATGGCTGGGGAATCCTGGTAAAATCACTTGCGAACCTAGGAATCCCGGAAACTCTAAAACTATAAATTGCAGTGCAGTTGCTAATCTGCAACATGGATCTAGACAAACAAACTGAAACAAAACAAAAAGAAAAACAAGACACTATAAAGTATTTGCTGAACACCTACTAGTGTGTAAAGAGAGTCAAAGAAACAAATGAAAGACTCCTGTCCTTTAGCTGACATTCTAATAATATTCATGGGAGTATTCCATATTGGTGCAAGACAGTGCAAACATCCAGTTAGGTTTTGGCCCTATGGCAGCTCAGAATCCCTGAATCCAAGTGGTCTACTAGCCTCAGTCTCTGGCAGAAGGAATTACACTTGGCTCCATTAATGCTCTAATACTATGTGATTCACATTCTTTTTCTCCCAAAGCAAGATTATTTCCTTCTTTATATTTCATGTGTACCAGATCCAGTGGTCGGAATGCTTATTATACCTTGCTCTCTCCATGTGATTGATCCAAGTCCTTTCTCCATCATACATTTCCTCCATGATATCACATTATATATAGTAAAAGGCCCTGCAATGTTGGACATCCATTTTCCACTTGCTCTGTGACAGTATTGGAGGTAGAAAGAATAGGAAAAAAATTATTTAAAAAGTTTAAATTATCCATTTATGCCAACTATAAGTACTCTTAAAGTGAGACCTTGGTCTAATGTCAAATGAATTAAAATACTTTTGAAAGAATAGAAGCAATAGGAAGAACAGAGCCACTTGACACCCAACTCACCAAAAATGTGTGGGTTTTTTTAGCCTCTTTTTGAATCCCCAGAACTTAGGACAGTGTCTGGTACATACCCAGAGTTTAGTACTGTACCTAGTACATGGTAGGAGTTTAATAGAAGTTGACCGACTGAGTTCAGTTCTTTTGGTGAGTAGACCCTCAATACTTGGTTTTCTTCCAATTATCAAAAAAGGGGAAGGGAACAGAAAACTAACTAGAGTATCTCCTGGATGTTCTGAAGATAAAATAAGATATAGAAAGAGACTGTTTTGTACTATGGTCATATTAAAAAATTCTCCAAATCATTACTGATTAGGGAAATGCAAATTAAGATGACTTTGAGGTACCCCCACATACCAATAAGATTGGTCAATGTGCTACGAAGGAAAAATGACACTAACACACTGTTTGTAGGAAGTTATGATGTTATCCAACCATTCTGGAGGAAAATTTGGAACTATGCCCAAAGGGCTATCAAACTGTGCATAACCCTTGACCCAGCAATACCATTGGTAGGTCTATATCCCAGACAGACCAAAGAAAAAGAAAAGGACTATATGTACAAAAATATTTATAGCAATTCTTTTTGTGTTGGCAAAAAATTGGAAATCAAGGAGATGTCCATCAATCGAGGAATGGCTAATCAAATTGTGGTACATGATTATGATGGAATGTTATTGTCTATAAGAAATAATGAACAAGATGGTTCCCGAAAAACCTGGGAAGACTTATATGAACTGATACAAAGTGAAGTGAGCAAAACTGAGAGAACATTGTGCTCAATGATAGCAATATTGTAACCATGGTCAACTATGAAAGACTTAGTTACTCTGATTAATACAGAAGTCCATGTTAGTTTCCATGGGCTCATGATGGATAACACCAAGAAAGAACTGATGAACTCTGAGTGCAGACTGAAGAATATTTTTTTCAATTTGTTTCAAACAACATGGCTAATGTTGAGATATTTTTGCATAATTTCAGATGTGCAATTGATGTCATTGCTTCCCTTCTCAGTGGTTAGGGAACGAAATGAAGAAAGGGAGAAAATTTAGAATTCAAAATTTTAAAATAATGAATGCTAAAAATAAGTATGTACTATATTTAAAGAAAGAGAAAGATATGGTTTTAAGTTATATAAAAATTAGCTATTGTTATCATACATTTGAAAATATTTAATGTTTCCATCTTTGTCATAGAATTTTCTAGGAATTATTAACCTGGGACTATACACACACACACACACACACATATATATATTATGCATATATGTGTGTGTTTGTGTATTTATATACACACATGTATACAATATATATGTGTGTGGTTACATGTGTGCTAGATAACTTTATTTCAGCATATTTGTATTCCTTTGTTTTACTCTTCCTGTATTTCATGCATTTAAAAACCATGATTTAGAAAAAGGGTTTAGAAAAAGTTTATCTGACTGCCAAAGATATCCACTGCATAAAAATGGATAAGAACCTCTGATATCTGATTGCTAAGGCAGTGCTGCTGAATTTCAGTGAAATTGGAGATTTCTCAAGTACTTGAAAAAGTATTTAGATGGAAGAGATTTTTTACATTCATTAGTCAATATACCAAGGATCTGTGTGGGAATTTGCTCCTCTGAGTCATATCACAGCTTGTCTTTAATTCATTGAGTTATAGAGGATCAAAGTTAAAAGACTAGTCTATTGACACAAAAATGGTGGGTGTGAGAGGTGAAATTTGAACCTGCTTCCTTTTGACTCTGTCCTTCTACCATGTTGTATCTTTTATGTTCATTTTTTTTTAGTTAACCTGTGGTTTCCTCTATGCAGGAAGCTAACCAATCAGACAAATGATGCCGCCAGCTACTTAAATGTTCATATCTAGGAATAGACTATTATCTATTTTTCACATTAAAGCCTTTCAAAAACTGTAACTCCTACCTGCAGTACCAAAGTATCTTATTGAAAAGGGACATTGTTTTTTTAAGTTTGTATCTACATGTTGCCATGAAGCCAGTTTGACATTACTTATTTTAAAGAAGAGCACACTTTGCTTTTATTTAATAACCCAGTCCTGGTCATAATTAATGAACTATTTCCATTCAATTAAAGGATTAAAGAGTCTAGATCAAGACTGGGTCTTACCTGGATGTATGACTGGCCACTTTAAATTCCCAGAGAAATGTTTAAGCCCATGAAATATTGTCAATATCACTAGAACATCTAAATGGCATGGGGGGGTTTGAAGAGCGCCATTTTTCTTCCATGAAAAATGCCCCTGTACAGATAACCACATTTCTCTCAGTTCAGAGGAGGTATGATGTCACTCTCTTTTAGTACAGAAGCTCCACTCTTGCTCCTCAGGACCTAAGAAGGTGGTAATTTTCTCATATCTTTTTGTACCTTAGAACAGTTTTAATTGCAATTATTTATAGGGTTATTTTCCTTCTCTCTCCCAATTGGGTTTGATGATGGCTTTTAATAAGTTCACTATTTGACTGTACTCTTTGACTGTAAAGTTCTCAGAGTTTGCACATGAGGTTTGCTAATAGTTTACACAAATAAAGAAATTATGAAGATCTGTAATACAGCAAAGTAATTCTTAATAATAGTGCATGTATCTATCACTACATATCAAGATGATAATAAAAGAAATATTTTTGCAACAACATAATGGAAGGAATGCTTCCTTCTATCATATACATGCCATGGTGCTTAGAAATCTGGCATATTGAGTCAAGAAGACCTAGATTCAGGTATGCCTTCTGACATATGTGACTGCGTGACTCTAAGAAAGTCCCTTGAGTTTCCAGGAACCTAGGCAATTCTCTAAGGCTCTTTCAAAGCAGGTGTGAAGCTACATTGGCCAAAGGAATATTTTTCCAACAGGAGGTTAATGAAATCACAGGTCTGGACAGAGAGAAGAAGTCTGTGGGCACATGCTTCTCTCAAACATCCACTGCACTCCTCTTGTAAAGTTGTTGTAAAACGAGGATGACAAAAGCTTCAGTGTAGCAGGCCTTCAGAGCACCATCCATGGGGTAACTCATTTTAGGGAGATAGTGGGTGATGCACCCTAAAATATCATGGGAATGCCATGGTCTTCTGCCACAGATTACAGAAATACCCATGTCACATAGGTGTTTGAATATTCAAAGGATCTTAAGGCAAACAAATGAAAAATGTAAAACAAGCCCACGTATTTTAGAGAAGGCAAGATTGTTATTGTTGTTGTTTGGCCTTCATTCTCTAAGAGGACCATGGCATCAAGATGATGACATGACTTGCAGTTGACTTTGGTTTGAGGGAGAGAGGGCTGTGCAAGGTCACCAGCCTCACCTTCTTCTCCTGAGCCATCTGGGTCCAGTGGCCAGATATTCATCAGGACAACTGGAGATGGCCCGGGAGGCAAGATAATTAGGATGGAGTGTTAGACTAGGAATGAGAAAGATCTGAATTCAAACCCTACCTCAGACACCAGCTGTCTAACCCTATGTAAATCATGTAATCTCTGTCTGCCCTCATTTTATCATCTATAAAATGGGGATAAAAATAATACCTACCTCACAGGTTGATTCTGTGGATTAAATGAGATAGCATATAAAGCTTTTCACAACTGAGAGCACCATATCAATGCTAATTATTGTTATTGTTGAAAGCACAACATAGGAAAATCAATAGAGGACATTTGAGGACTGAGATACTATACTCTTTGTAGTATAACAAGTAGAATCAAGGAAGAGCTAAGGGAAATAATACTTTAAATAAGCATATAATATATAATAATATAACATGTTAATACGTATGTCACATTAATCTATTATATGTAATGATATATTAATATAATAAATAATACTTTTAAAAAATAAAGAATTTGACTTGTAGAGACCTAGGGGTTAATTCTGGATCAATTTTATTTTTACCTGTGACTAACATTAAATAAGTGACATTCCCTATCCTGATCTCAATTTTCTTATCTATAAAAAGAGAGGATTGAATTAGGTCATTTCTAAAGTCCCTTCTAACCCTAAGCCTGTTTCTATAAAAAATATTTTTCTTTCAGAGGCTGAATTATTTAAGTCCTAGAAAAGTGACATCATGTAATGGAACACACACACAGATTTTGAAGTCTAGGGTTTAAGTTCCATGTGTGATGCTTTTCTAACTTTGACCTCTTTGGGCTTAAGTTTCCTCATCTATAAAATAAGGGTGCTGGATTAGATGATCTAGGAAGGTTCTTCTCTGTGTAGGTTGTAATCTAGTGTTTTCATTTGTGCTCAGAATAGACCAGTCAAGGCAGAGAGGGAAGGTATCACAAGGACACCATCACCCAGGAAAGTAAAGTGGCATGTGTAAAGCCACACAGCTGGTAAGAGGATGATTCAGTAAGTGTGTCTGTATAACCACAGCAAAGCAGAAGTGAGACCCTTTGATATTATCTCCATGAGTTATGAAATGATTGTGCTGATGTCTCCAAATCCTATGTTCATGGCTATCCTGCAAACCTCTGTCACAGTGAAGGAGATATGGAACCATCCAGTTCTGACTAAATACATGGCAATTTATTTGTCAACTAATGATGCCTGTGATACTTTCACCTGATTGTGTTCATATTGCTAACAAGACTAGATAGTCAACGTGTCATTTTATTGAAAAGAAGAGAAAGGGTGAGAACTTTAATTTAATTTTTAGGCTTTTTACTGTCATCTTGATACCCCTTTTAATTTTTTTCATCAGACAACATGGTGCCAGACACTCCATTTACATAGATTCATGTAGCCTCTGTTAAATGTATGGCAGACCAATAGACATTTGAGACAGTGGACAAATATGGATTATTGTAAACTTTAATTAGAAAATTACTGGGAGAGCAAAGGTTGGAGAATGATAAGGAAGAAAGCTAAGAGTTAATGAGGGAATCGGAGTGGCCAGTGGGTAATGGATAATGAAGTATGTTATAAAAATGAACAGATTCTAGGGCAAAAAAAGTCATGAATGTGTAGATTTGACAATGTTTCAAATTTTGAATGAAAAGAAAACTGTATGAAGAATAATTAATTAGACTGAAATCATATTCATCCTAGTCCGCAGGAGTGTGAAGTTTTTTGACCAATTTAACAAGAATTTGGGAATGTTTTAAGAGATTTTTGTTTCGAAAATTTCAATTTAGAGATTTCCAACCACACAATTAATTGTAATCTTAAGGTAAAAAGTAAAATGGTCCATTATCCATGAAAAAATGCTTCTAGGAACTTTGTTGTGATGTAACTCACTGAGCTTCTAAAACTTCAATTACATAAATTATGATGTATGCAAATTCATCCATTTGGGACAGGAGAGTTGAATGCCCTAGAGGTATGACCAGTAGAGGTAAGACAAATGAAACAATAAAAAGCAAAGAAAGGAAAGAGAGAAGGAAGAGAAATAGGAAGTTATTTCCAAAAACAGAAAACACATACACACACACACACACACACATGCACACACACACACACACACACACACACACACACAGGACAGAAATATTTGCAAGGGTTACAAATTAATCCTATGCTCCCATTCAGGCACAAATTACCTTTCCAAATTATCAGAAATTAAGCATGTCAAAGTGTATGATTTATGTTTAATTTATGCTTTATCCTCAGGATTAACTTTTTATCTTCCCTTCTGTTGACACTTAGGGACCAGATTCCCATCCTATGTAGCATCTAGAGGAATCCTGTGGGAGCCACAGATAGATGATCTGGCCTTTAAATCCCCTTCTCCCTCAACCTGAAAACACCCAGGGTTTAAAATCTGTTTCCAAAAATAAACTTCTTCTGACCTTGACTGAATTTTCATTTCATACTCTTTTATTCTGTTAAGTACAAAGCAATAAATCTGTTTTCAGAAATGATGCACTTTAATCACAGCCATATGGGAAACAGTTAATAATATTTTCATTTGGCATATATTTTAAAAGAAAAAAATTGCTCAAATATGTTTAAGAAATCAGACTTCTCAGGAGGCTCTTAAGATTTTAAATATACTTAGAGCCCAACAAAAGGAATAATCATCAAAATGAAATCAAGATGCGCACAAGAGGTGTACTAGGCTTTTCTGCTCAGTTTCTAAGACCCGAATCTACAAAAACTCATTTCATATTCTAAACCGTTGACTTTTGCTTCCTTATCCTCCTCAAGTCACATTTTCTTATGTGAGTACAAGCAGCAAGATGGTGGTGCATTGGATAGAACATTTGATATTGAATCAGGAAGACCTGAATGCAAAAGTGATCTCAGTTCCCTACAAGTTGTGTGACCCTGGGTTCTTCTGTCTTTCTCTGTTTACTCAAGGGATAAAAATAGCTCTGACCTCCCAGGATTTTGTGATGATCAAATTACATAATATTTGTAATGTACTTTGCAAACTTAAAATACTATATAGATACTAGCTATTATTACTAGATATTTCTGCTGATGTTATTGCTTTCTCCAAGTACTGACTTTGAGATATTCAGGAGTTGGGCTGTACGTGATATATTTTTAAAAAGGACCTGTTCATGTTATTTCTACTTCACAGAGGCTCCCCAGATCTTCTAAGAAATGTTTCTCATGCTATAAGAAGAAACCATCCTTGCAGGTGACCTTTGACACAATCCTTTCAAATGAAGATATAAAACAGTGGCTTGCCTGGATGACGTGGCTTTTTGATTATTTGTTTTTGTTTTTGTTTTTTTTTTCATAAACCCCTGAATCACTATGACCAAAGAACTCCCTGGAATTCAGACTAAGGAGAATAAGCTTCCTTTTTAAAAAATTAATTAATTAATTAATTAATCCTTTCATTCTTATCATTTGGTTATCATGATCTTTTGTTAAGAGCTCCAGAGCACAGGCTCTTGTATTAAATGCAATTCCAGAATGCCATCAGCTCCAAAGCCTCCTGGGGTCCTGAAGTAATAGCTTCTACACAAATAGATAACATTGGTGAGTAACTAGGTAAAATCCATTATGCTATTTTTGAATAACATAGCAAGCTTGTTCAAATGGTAAGGAAACATTTGGGATCAATGATCAATGATCCAAAGGGAACTGGCCCTTGTTCATAATAAGATAAAATGAGTTTTCCCACATAATCACAAAAGATGCATGATTAAGCCTTTGGTAACTCTTTGCTACAAATTGAAATGAGATCCAATTTAGAGAGACAATAAAGGTGCTTAAAATGAAGAACTGGTCTCCAAAGGGAGAGAATGATGTTGATGTATTAGATTGAAACTTTTCTTTTTTCAAAAATTTAACTAACTATTGATCTTGAAATGCTTTCTATGGCACCCCAAAGTAGGGGAAGCTTATCTCCCAAACCCCACTAGTCAGAGTTGTCCTAAAAACCCAAGGAATAATGGTCTCCAAGTCAAACACGTTAGAATAAAAGAGCTTAAGTAGATGCCAATAATTACTTCTAACAGAGGAAGGGAAAGGAGACCCACTCCACTAAGGAAGCTCTCTGAAATCCTATTAAATGAAATTTCCAGAGATGTAAATTGTTATCCATGGTTTTGGATAGGTGGTGTCCTAACCTCTGAAGTACCTTCATATCTGCTGCCTTTTAGAAGCTATCTTGGAAGAAAAAAAAAGACTTATTTATGCATGATGAATAGAATAAAAGTCTTTTGGTTCAAAATAAAGTCATAAGCAGAGATGTCCAACTCCTATTTGTCATTTGACCTGTAAGTGAATCAGGGTGTATGCTATCAGATAGTGATCCTAAACACATCTGCAGATGCTGCTTTGCCTAAAGTATTGCATACAACTGTGGGCACTATATTTTCAGGACAATGGAATGATACTACCCCATCAGGTAGTGAGGGAACTGGAGACCAAGCTATGTGAGGACTGAAACAGGGAACTGAGAATGTTAAACCTAGAAATAAGAAGACTGGGGAGATGGGGAGTGAGCAGTGTCTTGGAGTACCTGTAAAGCTGCTGTGCAAGTGGACCCAGGGTCAAATCTGTCCTACCAGGTCACAGTAATTCTAGGCTACTAAATCTGCAGCTCACCAGGTTTTGAGTTGATGCCAGGAAAAGTCATTTCAAAGTGGAGTGGGACACTGCTTCAGAAGGTAGTGGATATTCTTACGCCTATTGTTCAGGTAGAGATCAAATGGGCATTTGCTAGGGATGCTGTGGAGCTGAATTCTGGTTAAAAGAAAGGTGATGCTATACTCTCCCCCTGCCTGAAATTTGCTCCTTCTTTCCCTGTGCCTCATAGAAACCCTCTGTTCCTTTGACACATAGCTCTAAAGCTTTCATCTTCTATGATCCTCTCTATCCCATGTTTCATCCTGAACTCTTTCCCTGTGCCTAGATCTGAAAGAAAATGTCTTATTCATCTAATTTGTTTAACAATGTAATCATCTACATCTAAGTCTTGTAACCATTTGGAGTCTATCTTGGTACATATTACAAGATGTTAGTCGTAGCAGCTCTGTCTTCGGTGTCAAATAACTAGAAAATAAGGAGCTTTTGCATCAATTGAGGAAGAGCCGAACAAATGATGGCATACGTATGTAAAGGAATACTATTGTGTTGTAAGAAACAATGAAAGGGAGAGGTTTGGAGAAACATGGGAAGACTTGTATGAATTGAAGCAGAACAAAGTGAGAAGATCCAGGAAATTAATTTTTACTGTAACAGCAGCATAAAAATGAATAACTTTGAAAGACTTAAGGACTTTGATCAATGCAATGACTAATTATAATTCCAGAAGGCCATTGCTATAGCCAGCCTTTATATAGTAGCTTCAAGATCTGCAAAGCTCTTTCCATGTATTATCTCATTGGCTCCCCATAACATCCTTACGAGAGGTGTCATTATTTTTTCAAACTATTTTACAAATGAAGAAACTGAGGTTGAAGCAAGTTAACTGACTAGCCTAGAGTCATGACAGCAAATAAATATCTGAGGTAGGATTTGAACTCAGGTGCTCCTCAGTCCAAGTCCAACAATCTGAGTCATTCCACTGAGTCATTTAGTTGCCTAAACATCTCCTGCCAGAGATGTGCTACGCTCATGGTCTATAATGAGACATATTTTTAGATATGGACAATATAGACATTTATATGATATGATGAGGTATATTTTAACAGGTTTTTTCCCATTTTCTTCTGAAATGGAAAAAAGGCTTATTAATTAAAAAAATAAAATCCATAATCACTCAAAATTTAAACTGACCATCCACAGGAAGAAAAGGTACAGTAGTTAGGAATGTGTGTTGGTATCTATATTATGGCATGTGGTTAGATTAACAGCTTATAGAAGTTCTTAATTTCTTTTTTAAAAGCTTTATTTATTTATTATTTTACATTTTATGAACCTTTTTAGCAACCTGATAAAAGCTATAAACCCATTCTCAGAATAAAGCATTTTGAATGCACAAAACAAAATACATTAGATTACAGAGGAAACAAATTATATTGAAATAAATATTAAAATATGATTGATTTTGTTTAAAATAAAAGAACAAGTTTACAGGTTTCAGATAAAGAGCTCTTGTTATAAGAGCTCATAACTTGGACAAACACTGAAGATGTCCGTATTGTCCCACTCCCAATGAAAAACTAAGGAAAACAAAATAATTCAACCTAATTAGACAAATGAGTTAGGCCCAGAATTAAACAAGAGCAGGGATAATAGTGGACTAACTTTTTTTAAAAATTGCCAAGTGCTTTTGGCATTTTCCCCAAAAAACAAAGGCCCATCTTTTTCAAACCAGTATTCCATTCATATTAGTATGTGCCTCAAGTGCATTCGATAGGGTTCTAGGACTGGAATCAGGAAGACTTGGGTTTGAATCCAACTCTTTAAATATGGCTTCAAATACTTCCTAGCTCTGGGTCCATGGACAAGTTAGTTAATTTCTGTTTGTCTCTATAATTGGAATAATAATAGCATGTACATCCCAAGGTTGTTGTGAGAATTGAATATTTGAAAATAACATTCAGCATAGTGTCTGGCACACATTAGGCACTGTATAAATGCTTTTCCTCTTCCTCTTCCCTATGGGATGGAACATCATAGTTTTACCTCTAAAAAAAGAAAAAAAAAAGAATTTTAAATGAGAATCACACAGACATTCCTGTTGGTCTTCAACGCAGGCTGCAACACAGAAAGAAATAAGGAATGCAAAGAATCACCAGAATTAAGGAAACCAGGAAGGAAATGGGGAGAAAAGGAAGATGTGTTGGTCTTATGTAAAGAGTGAGAGATAGCAAAGGGAGAGCACAGGTACACTGGTCTCCTTACAATGGACCTTACGATGTAGGTCCCTGCACAATAACTTGATGGACCCTTTGTGGTGAACCCCTGGCAAGATAAACATCAGAGACAGCTACAGATGGATTGTGATTGAGTTAAAGATTGCCTTCTCCTTAATTTTATGACTGAGGCAGAGGAGGATATCTAGAGCAAAGCATAAACCTACTAGGAAGTCCATGCCTCTATCTTCTTATCTAACCACCAATTATTGATGAATAGTCATTTTTAAGCAATAGTTTTCTGTTTGTGCATTTTGGTACAAAAAACAGTGCATACTACTTTAATTGCAGAGAGACTTGGATTTCTGGTTTTCTATTACTTACACAATAAATATAACATAATTCTCTTTTCTGATTATTCCTCACTTAGCATCACAATAATGCTATCACTTGTGACAACTGTCAATTGTGTACAGTACCTATATATACATACATATAATACATAAATACATATTACATATGCATGTATATATATGAAATATTCACATCAAGGAAAACCACAAATCCATTTGAGAATTTTTTAAAGAATAAATGAGGATTTCTTTTTATCCATCCACCAATCAGTAAAGTCTAACAGCAACATCCATCTTGGTCCACAAATGTATTATTTTAAGAATGAATACTTTCAGTATCTCCACTAATATTGTACTCAGAAGCTTCACTGGGTTATAAGGTGACCCTAGGTTCTCAAAGACATGTCCACATAGCACGTACGCAGGCAAGTTCTACTAAAATGTAAGGTTTTGACTAATAACCTGATGGTGGACACTATCATTCAAGGTGAACTTAACTGCCTTTGGAGAGACTCAATACCAAAGGGAAGATAATAGGGGATGAGTCTTTTCTTAGGCCATTGCACTTCACATCAACTAATTCACAGAGGAATTGGAATCTGCATCAACAGAAGATTTACTTCCATCACTGGATTTAAAATTCTTTGCAAGGTTGAATAAACTTTCAATAACTAATATTTTAGTCCAATAGAACTATTCTCTATTAAGACAGTTAAAGGGTGTGGTGGACCGAATGCTGGAATTGGAATCAGGAAGACTGGAGTTCAAATATTGCCTTAGCCCCTTATTAGCTGTGCTAACCTAGGAAGTTACATAACCTGTCAGCCTCAGTTTCCTCAAATGTACAATGGGAACAATAATAGTGCCTACCTCACATGGTTGTTGCTTGGATCAAATTTATAACAGTTCTATAACTCTTGGAGATTGGTGAAGCATTTTACAAAAATACTCTCTTTATCTTGAGATAGCATGTATTCTTTGTAATATACAATACAGATGCTAGATACTGTTATCATTTTTATTGTCTCATCATTATGTTGATATTCTCTTGAAGGATGCAGATTGTAATGCATCCATTGCTTGTCCACTCTGTGTGACTCCCATCCCTGACTTCCCCTTAGTTCAGCACAAATGGTCCATTTAATGTGCTGGGGCACTTCACATTTATAGTATCATAGATTTAGAGGTGGAAGAGACCTGAAGGGCAATTGAGTTCAACTATTTCATTTTATGAATGAGCAACTGAGGTCCCAAGAAGTTAAGGGATTTGTCCAAAGTCACACAAGTAATAGATAGCAGAGCTCAGATTCATGTCCAGGTCTTTCAGGGTCAAATGCAGCATGTTTTCCATTGTAACATCATGAAGATAGCAGTGGAGTACATGGGGTTTCCATTGTATATCTTATCTATCATTTATCTATCTATCTATCTATCTATCTATCTATCTATCTATCTATCTATCTACCTATCTAGGTAAATGTGAGCTTCCATTACTACCTCTTTTTTCCTTTTTCAGTAGTTTCACCCCGAAAGAATATTCTGTTCACTGAGCTATACTAGTCAATGCCATCTAAAAAAGGAAAAACCCAATGTTTTTCATTGTAGTAACATCATGAAGATAGCAGTGGAGTGCTTGGGTTGTCCATTGCATATGTCTTATTTTTATTTATTATTTTTTAAATTTAGTAAATGAGAGCTTCCATTTGCTAGTAATGAGTACTGAGATCATTACGAAATGAGCTACATTTAGAAAAGGTAGCTTTCATTACGACATCTCTTTTCCTTTTTCAGCAGTTTCATCCAAAAAGTGTATCCTGCTCACTGGACTATAGCAGTTAATACCATCTATAAAAAATAGAAATGTTGTCAGGCCTAATTCAAAAATGCAAAAAAGGGCAATACCTTGACCTAATTAGGGAAATTTACCACCAATTTGTATAGGACCTAGGCAGTTGTGTTTTATGTTTTAATTCCATCGTCACATATACCATTCCTAACATAAGGCAGAGTTTGGCAACGTTCACATAGATGTTTTAGTGTTTCAATAGGGCATAGTTTTGGCAATACATCCTCCAAGATCTAATTAAAATATTTGCTTTTGGTATGAAAACATAACATTTTTCATCTCCTTGAAAATGCTGAATATTTTCAGTTGTGATAAATTACATTTTTAAAACATTTCATTCACTAAAATGATTAAAACATTTGTTTTTGCTAAAGTGCATTGGAATTTCAAACTTTCCAAATGTATAATCTCCAGTGACAGAGGTTGAAAAGAAATAACACGAAAATATCTCTCTGGACTACTGTAACAAATCTACTCTTATAGATATGGGAACAATATGTTTTGTTCCATCAACATGTCCACTTCACATTATTCAGCATAAAGCTTTGTGAAATAAGAATCCTGGGAATATCAGAATATAAAGGAAAAAGGTACAAATAACAGCTTCATAAACTGAGAAATGTACATAAATAAATCATGTAGATGTGGGCAGTTTGCTTAGCTGGCAAGAAACAAAATATGGAAAATCTGCTTGTTAAACAATAACCACAGAGTGTGCTTTTATGATGTTTTTCACCACAGTAATTCATATTAGAGATAGAAGCAGTTGCATGTTAAATAAAATCATTGAGCATTGTTCCCTGCACATTGCAAAGAGCTGACTTATGTTGTTTTTAGATGCCTCCCATTAGAAAGTAAATATTCCTCCAATGTTATACATTTCACAAAATTTAATAAAGATGAACAGTAAATAAAGTCACAGAGAGATTTCAGACAGTTTTATTAGCAGATTGTTGAAAAGAAAAAGAAAATTAAATACAATTACAGTAAACGTGGTTCTCACATCGAAACCAGGCTCAAATAACTAGGCTACCATAGAAAAATTTCCAATTCTTGCATTATGATGTAAAAACAGATTTTTGTACAGATTTTGTACAACAAAATTCGTAATAACCTTTTATCATTTTTAGAAAACTTTAAATATATAGATAAAAATAGACAATTTTCATAGGTCCTACATGAAGATGAGTATGTTCTGTTCCAAGGGCTTGCATAGAGCGCAAATGTGGTTATAATATAGAACAACTAGACATTAATATCTTTAAGATTACAAAAGCATATAAACAATAACATAAGCACAATTGTATTCATCATCTATGCAAAACAAACAAACAAATCAACCTGTATAACTAAAGAGGGACGAAAAACCCTTAACTTACGGTAACATTTCATGAATTGTAATATTTACACCATGTTAGTAAGCTTCTTTCTTAACATATAACTGATAGCTTTTTCCCCCTTGATCTTTGTGAACATTGCCATTTATATCAAACAGCACTGAGGCATTCTCAAAGTTGTGGAAAGCATATATTTAAAAACTAGTAAACCTACTTACAGGTGGTTCTATGCAAGGGGCAGAGGAATGCCAGTAGGCTTTTTTTCTCTTTCCAAATATCTATGATTCAAAAGCTTGCCACAAATCCATCCGATTCTGAAACTGTTACCCTTTAAAGACTGTATATGAAAAAAAAAATAAAACTAGAGTACAGGGTATCATGCTCAGGCAACAAAGAGGACAGGAAGGGTGATGGAACAAACATGCTTTGAAAATAAAGTTCCTACAGAGAATTTAGTAACAATATTTTAAAAGAAAACATTGCTCCTGTTCTTAAGCAAGCTAAAATGTGAGCTTGTATATACAACTTGTTTTTTTTTTTTTTTGCCTTAAAACAAAGGGAAAAACAAAATTGAAGTGGATTGGTGATGGGCCACATGAAAGAAATGTGTACCAATATTGCAAGGAAGACCTAAAAATTATAAGAGCTCAGTGCTAGGATTCATAAAACACTGGATTTTTTTTTGATCAAACAACTTTCATATCCAATTGAGCTATATTTCAAAAACATCATTAGGTATTTTTGTTTTGATATGTTTTCATGTAATAAATAATTTTTGATGAGCATAGAACTTTAAAAATAAAGAAAGCAAACTCACAAAGTATAGTAACAGTGCTGATTCATGAAAATCAGTCTTTAAAGGGGTAACCCCAAATTATTCAAAACCAAGAGAATTCTAACTGAATTATGCTAGAAGCACTGTGTTGCAGCTTATTTCCAGTTATCTGCACAAAAGTGAAAACACATACTGTAGCTTTCAGAAAGACAGTGAAAAGGACACATAACTACCTTTCCCCAGAATCAGGGTGGGTAGCACAACAGACTTTAACTTTATCACTCTGCGCTACGTGGTATTGGACTGATACATCAAGTGTTTGTTAGGTTTTGTTTTTCAGCAACATTAACATAATATGACATTAACATAGAAAAATATTTCTGGTGTTTTGACTTGCTCAGCCACAATCCATTCTCCAAAGTGCTGTTGAGGGCACTAAGCAGGGTTCAATTTACAAATCCAAGTGGCTGACATAGAGCTCTGATGTCACCAGATGCTTAAGATCTCATTCATTAATACTGTGACTCCAGGACAAATATTTACATGCCTGCATGCGTTAAAACTAGAATGGTGTCTTTCTGACCAACAGGGTGACAAAACATATTTTCTAAAATTTCATTTTCCTAAACTCTAGTATTCTACTGCATACATAATACCTTCCTTGTGTGGTTTGTGTTTATATACTGTACATGTGACCAAGAGTTTGAATAAGAAGTAAAATCTCCCTCCCCCCAATTAACCCCTACCAGTTGAGAATGAGAAATTAATACCCTACCTATTATTTTCAAGAAAAGAGGCCTTGAGAAGAATAAAACAGTTTGATGTTTCTTTTTACTTACATAAAATTTTTAGCTGTTACTTAGCATCCATGTATATTGGTCTCTTGGGAAATAAGTGAAAAAAAAATTTCTTCAGGAGAAAACTCCCAATTAGTAAGGTTGGAACTCAGTGTAACAGAATAATATTCTTAATTTACTTATTTTATTTATTTTTATTTTTTCGTTATCCTCTCATGCCCCCTTACAGGTTCTTTTCAGAATGGTCTTGCTGGTTTCTGGAGGACACAACAGTCTGTAAGTTTGGGAGGTCACTGCTGGAAGGTTCTTTTGATGTGCTCAAATACAGAATTGTCAGAGGAGTACAATATTTTCATTCCGTTAAAAAACAATGCTAGGCCTTGTTTGGGCCTGCCTGTGACTCTGTATACAAGTGTCCAGCAGCAAAGTTGCAGTAATTAATTATAAGAAGGATACTTGCACATTTACAAACATTCTCAAGGTCTCTAGCTCGAGCCATTAGTGAGAAACAATGAAGGAAATTTCGGTCGAATGCTTTAAACTTCTGAAGAACATTGATACACAAAGATGAGGAAGTCCCTTGTGAAAGCATTTCGTTTTCTCTGTACTTCCCAATGGTGAATGTCTTACTGCAAAGTTCTTTACCATAGAACAGGCTTCTTCAATGGCAAAGATTCAGTACATGACAGTAGTTTTCAAATAAAGTCGTCCATCTAAAAGCAAACAAACAAAAATGAAAAAAAATCCTGAAAACATGTACTTAGGAAAAAAGCACAGACATAGGCAAAATCCATCTTATCCAATGAAAAGCTGATGTTTTTGATTCAATATTTTATTTATCAGTGAGAGAATATCCTTACATATGCTTGAAATGAAACCAACAGTTACATGTAGTTTGTAAGACAGAAAGTGTGTACCTTCTAGTACCCCTAAATTTATACTATGTACTGACTTTGCATCAGACAGAACACAAAGTATCTTCTTGCGTGTTTCACTGATATGTACACTTCATTCATTGCTACTGAATGACAATTACTACTTTTTTTGCTTGCAGAACCAATTCTTCCTGTATGTACTCACAGGATATCTCTGTCATTAAAGGTGTAGGTCCCACCTTACACTTCAGCTGCATTGTTAAAGATACCATTTAAGGTCACCATTGTCCACAGTTGTAGGCTTTTTCTATGAATGTCAGTTAGCCTATTTAAAAGTGAACTTTGACTTTTCCCCAAAGAAAATTAAACAATTATTCTGTTAAGATCCAAGAACTTCACTTATTTTTTAACACTCAGTTGAGAAACAAACAATGAAGGAAGCCTGTCCTATGAAAAACCAGAGAAAATAATGACTTGGCAACACACAAATCTAGCTCCATTAGCATATTTTAAAACATTTTACAGAGTGAAACTGTTCTACTCTATCAGGGTTGTGATAAAACCAAAATGATTTGTATAAAATAAGACCATTAGACTATTTTCAAGACATGAATCAGGTTTGTGGAATTTAAGATTCTGTAGGGAGGGAGATGTCTTCAAGTATGTCTATATAGAAATGTGTATTTATAAATTGTAGGATGACCTGTAAAATGTTAGGCCTGATAGATTACAAAGGAGAGTATGTATTCCGATACCATTACCCATATGACCCATTAGAATTGTTTCTAAATAATACAATAACAACTGACTGAATTGGTTAATCAAACCACTAAACAATTTAGTGGAAAAATAATCCCTCAAATTATCTTTATGACTTTGATGGTCTGTTATTTTCTGGAATTAGTCTATATGTTGTAGTCATAATAAATGGACAATAATTAAATTAAACATTCATTGATAGAATCCAAGCAATTGTACACTATATTATAGTATTTTTAAAGTTCTTTTGCAAATTATTAGCTTAGAAGCTTCTTAAAGGCAGAGATAATGTATTTGTGTGTGTGTGTGTGTGTGTGTGTGTGTGTCCCTCACAATGTGTAGCATAATGTGATGTGAATATAGGAGTTCAAGAAATGTTGACTGATTAATATTCCAAGTCAGTGTCACTTGATGAATATTTATTTAACCCAACTGACCTTAAGTAAATTCAGCAAAAGACAATTTTGGACCAGATCTATGATGTTATTGTAATAAGGAACTTCTAATAAAGAAGCCCTTTCTTTCAAAACATCTACTAAGCAAGCTGTACTTGTCAATAGTTGGTTGAAGCACTGAAAAATTAAATAATTAACCAGGGTCATCTAGTTATATATGTGTCAAAGGAAGGATTTGAACCCAAGTCTTCCTGACTCTGAGGTTGGCTGTCTCTCCACTGTGTAATATTATCTCTCTGTACTGTAGCCATCACATTAACTTATAAGGATAAGAGTTAACCTATCTTGAATCCAATTATTTCCAAAAGTCCAAATGTCTTAGAGTTCTGTCAATTTAAAAAGCAAGTGTTATCAAGACCAAATACAAAAGTGGAAAATAGGCAGAAAGAAAATGTTCAGGTGTTTTTTGTTTTGGTTTCCCCTAATAATGTACCAGTGATACTGCCGTTCAATTGAAATAAATATGACTTTTAAAAGAAATTATACTTATTGCATAAGATACTGAATGCAATATACAGACAGCAATAGTAATACAAGATAGAAATTTGAGACTGAATTACATTATTTGACTATAAAAATGGCATGGAAAAAACATATTAAAAAGAGAATATTTAAAAAAAATAGAGGAAGTTCACTAATCAGACCAGGAGGGAAGTTTAATATCCTTTTTTATCTTTATTACACTGTCTTCAGTTTGTTATTTTTTTCAACATTGACTATGGTCCACCCATAATTACCAAGATACTGTACAAACACAAGGCTCATCTTGAGTAAGCATTAATTAAAAACAACTTATGGCACAATTTTTAATAAATCTCTATTACAATGCTTCACCACAGTATGAACTCGATCTTGGCTTCTAAAAGCCTATTTTAACAGAGCACAAAATCTGGCAAATCTTATCAAGTTGAAAGGGCTAAAAGTTAATGATTTGGTAGGGGAGGGCACAACCATAATGAAGTGTGGTAAAGCTCTAAGTACACTGCTGTAGAAGACAACCATACCAATGAAATCACAAATCTTTTGGACATCACCATAGTTTGGATGACATGTAAACCTAGAATCTGATTTCTACTTTTAAAACATTTATACCCATTCTCACATTAGCTGTGGGCCAATGTGGGTTATGATTCAGGCAATGGCCTAAACTGTCCTTTTGTGTCTACCTTGACCGACCTATGGATCAGAAATTCCATTTATCCAACTCTATTTTTTCATCATGTACTAATATTGACTTCTTTCCAAGTTACTACTTCAATTAAAATATATTTTGGAAGGAACGTCAACTTAATATTACAAAGATAACCTGGTTACATTTCAGGGGTTTTTTTTACATTCTTATTCTCAACTGGATAAACTTTCAACAAATAACTTTAAACTATTACTATTTATTTCAGGGCAGCTTAAATACCAATAAGAGGAGTGAAAAAGTAAGTTATCAGGATGTTTATGTAGACATATCTTTTCTAATTTTTAGAAAACTTTTGTTTCTTTAATTTTTCTTGTTGATTGATTCTGACCCTTCTCTTGATTTCTTTCTCCTTTCCAGTCTACTCAGTAATAACATTTCCCCTTATCTTGATCAGCATCTTTAAAACATCACTATATTTGTTCTTCTTTCATATGTATTTTGTTTCAGTCTTCCCATCTTCCCCCAGATTCAGATCATTTTAAAGCAGAGTTCTTTCCATTGTCTGTAGGGCTATAGAGCAAAAGCTTGTTCATGGAACCAAATCAGTGGTCTCTGTTGCTCTTTGTATAGCCTGTGCATTGAAGAGGGAGGAAAAAAGAAATTAAGCAAGGCCTTTGTAAAAAGACTTTTCATTCTTCTGTCATGCATGAAGCATCAGCAATGGTTGATCGAATCTAAGGAAAAAAGCAATGAACACATGAAGAGTAATCCATTAAGTACGTATTTAAGAAATCAAAAGAATACAGGTAACACAGGGGTGATGACTTCATTTTTCATTGGCTAAAATGTGAAATCTGTATGTCTCTCATACACATGTAGAATAAGACAGCAGGTAGATAAAAATGAGAACTTCTAAAAGAAGTTATGTAGGATGTATTTGCACAAATAAATGATCTTGACTGTGTAATAGTAAATATAAAGTTTCTTCACCAGAACATTAATGCAGTCAAAAACTGATTTGAGGCTATATTATTCCATTAACTCTATATTTTCTACACAGTTTGCAGTCCTAGTTTTCCTTGTATTCTTCCCTTAAATAGTTTAAATTTTTGCTTCAACTTTTAAGTATGTCAAGAAGAAAGCCAAATAAAATATTTAGATACTTGACATTCTCTTTACAGTTTCTTAAAAATTCATCTAAAACAAAACTTAAACCTACTTCTATAATGATATAAATAGATAACAAGAATGAAGTTTTTATAAAAAATATGCATTCTAACTGGCTCATAAACAAAGAACATTTTTCAGTTTTTGAAATATTCTATATGAATTACATATCTGATACAGTTATCAGGTCCTTTTTAATACAGATACGTCATATATTAACTTGTTTGAATAATGTATCTAACAGATGGACACATGTATCAAACATTAAAGATGTCAGCTATAAACAGAGCCCACCTGCCACAGTTGGTATAGTTAAGGAACCCTCATCATTAAGTTATACTTAGGCCTCAGAGGTTTTTAGCAGTTGAATAAGAGCTACCTTAATCTTGTAAAAGGTCTGCTGTGGGCAAGAAAAAAAACAGGAGAAAAAAAAGGAGTATCTCTGGCCCTGTGTACCAATAAACATTAAAAGCAATTCTCTCCTACTGTTTCCTCAGCCATATCAAAACATGTTCCTGGAAACTTCAATGGCTTTAGAAAGAAAAGAAGCTTTAACTAGCTTTATAGTTTTCTCAAAGAGTTATATTAGTTCAGGGACCTATAGTAAATAGCATCATATAGACATACACAGAGAGCTAACAGCAGGCAACTGAATTATAGCACTATACTTCTATCTCAGGGTTCTGATGACAAACCACGAGAGTGAAAGGCTAGTGGCAAAAGCCCTGGGAAGGAATTATAGGTCCATAATTCAAACTGTGCCAGGTTTTTATTTTATATAATAACAGATCCAATACCTTCTCCTTCCCCTACTCTTCAAACAGCTACAGAAGTCATGGGGGCACAATGAAGGCACTGTCAAAACAAGCTGCATGCCCAGAAATTGCCACTGGAATGACTTGAGCATTTCCATGGCTGGGGGATCGTAATTCAAAGGTCTGTTATTTGTATCTGGGAATTCTAAGGTTTTTATTCTTTTAAGGGCTATACTTCATATCGTACACTTCACTGAAATTTCCTTCAACATCCCTTCCATTGTGCGTGAGCACACATATCCACATATACACACACAAACACACACACATACATACAAACATATACACACATACATACAAACACATACACACACAAACACAAACACACACATACATACAAACACGCACACACTCCCCACATCAATTTCTTTGCTTTGTAATCTGATTGTGTTTATATGAGTTATGGTGGGAGGGGGCAAGCATTGAGCCAGTGCTGCAGTAGACTACTGTCACTGACCTACTATCTAATTTGTTCAGAGTAAATAACTAAGCAACTGGATCAGTTACCAGGTACACCCTGACACTGACTTCCAGAGGCTGCAAGTGGGATGCTGGATCTCTTAAACCCTGTTCCAATTGACCCCCTTGTGAATCCTAACTCGATGTGATCCATGTGGCGGCAGTGACATTCTTTAGGTCATGTAACCCTAATGGAATAAGTAAAGGTCATGAATTCTAAAACAGAGCTCTTGATGCCTGAAATATAAGAGCAGCACTTTCCCTTGGCAGTACTATTATTTGGCTTTCTACCAGAGGTTGGTATGATAGGAAAATCATCAAATTTAAACTTTGTGTTTGGGAGTACTTAATTAAAAAGTCGTTTCTAATTAAAAGCATTTGGGAGTAGGGGTTGAGTGAAACTGTTTAAATTACAAATTCCTAATAGTTTAGAAGTTGGTTTTGACTTGATGCTTGGAGGTATAATTCAGTATGTGGGGAAAAATTGAGATCACTAAACAGATTACGCATGCCTGGTTTTTCACTTGCCTAATTTTTTATTATTATTATATCAAGTGAGATTTGTTTTAAACTAAAGGAATATTCAAAAAAGATAGTCTTAAAGTAGAATACAGATTTCTATTTTAAAGTTGAAAGATATATTCTAAGCATTAAAAGTTTAAAAAATAAAGTCTATATTTCAGATTTTTTTTTTCTCAACTACTAACCTGACTGGAATAAATGGCAGAAAAATTTCCCTGAGTTTAGAAAGAGGTGTTCAAAGTCCATATGTTTACCTTGCACACAAGTGTTCTAGCCAGTGAAGGTTTTTTGCTTTTGTTTTAAGGGAACAGGGGAGATTATAGGGGAAGGTAAGGGAGTAAGTTACTTGAGTAACTTCATGTGGCTTCTTACTCATAATTACTTATTGTGTTCTGTTTGTCTTCCTCTCAAATACACAATATGTAGGTAAAGGAAATATCCAATATACACAGGTAAGCACAACCCAATAGCTTTTATGCAAGACACCATAACTAGAGTGTTAAATAGCTTAATAAGTTATGTTAAAAACACCAGAACAAATGAAATGTCTGTTCGATACCAAAAGAACTACCTGAAAATCTCATTCCAAAATAACTTCCAGAATAGAACAATTCAATGTTGCTTATTTGGAATAATGTTGATAAAGAACACAAACTTTCCTTTGTGTAAAAGATATGCAAAAATCCCTGAAAAAAATGTGGAAGGTGGAGGGGGTAGGGTACGTATTATGGACATATATAAATTCATACTCTGCCTCTGTCTTGGATCTCATTGCCCCAAATAACTTCATATCAGTCTCTTTTATGGGGTTTTTACAATGGCCTTAATAGATTGCATTTCCCATTACAAAGCTGCTTTATTAAAAATGGCATCTCATTTTTCAAAACCTACTCCTAGCCACCTATAATGTCATGAAATGGGTTACTTTCAAAGAACAGTTTGTACAGGTTGGATTGCTCCCAGGATCTCCAGGCCAGCATTGATAAAAAGCATCAGGTAAATAAATTTTTAAGTGATAGAATGAGAAGGTTTATTTATTTCAACCATATGGGGTTAATGTGAAGTGTGGCATACTTCTAACCTTTCTTTCTCGTGGTATCTCACTCAGGCAGTGTAAGAAAGACCAAGGAGTAAGAACCAAATGGACACAATCCATGTGGTGTTTGAAAAGCCAATAAGAGGAAGTCGAAATAAAAGTCAACAAATAGGAACAGATGGGAAGGATCTTAGTCAAGTCATAACCCCTCACCTAAAATCCCCAAGAGGAAGCAGCTAATTAAAGAAAATATTATTTCTTAGTTCTTATAATTTTATTTTTAGAGTGAGAACACATCACTGCCATCGAAGTGCAAAGCTGAGAAAAAAGTCTATGCTTACCCTGGGAAAGACTTTTAAGAAAGAATGATTCATTATATCCATCTCTCTATTTCATGAGGACAAGACATAAACTTCTCTGGATTTAATGAAATGCAGAAAATGCAGAGTAAAATAATACAACAAAAATTTTAGAGTTTTAAACATTATTTTAGCAAGGGCCTTCCTCCCTTACCCCTCCCTCAAAGGTTTGATGTTTTAGATTAGCCTATTGGGTGGACATAGCTACTTTGCAAACAGTATAACAATACCCATACCTTACTACATGAAATACGTTTATATTTCATTATTTTTTCATTATATTTCATTTATTCATTGAATATTAGACAATATTTAATGACTCATTTGTGGGCAATATGACAAAGAACATTTTCCAAATGCAACAAGTGTCAAAAACTTTTCAAAAATTCATGTATTTAACTTAATGATATTTAACTGATGATACTGAACCCTTCATCATCATAGATGGAGGAAGAGAAAGTTTGACAGAATACAGTCACATATCTAGTTTTCTATTGAGAAGATTCAATCCTTGACAAATCTCTCCAGTGGAAACTATACTTCCTGCCATCCCTACGTTCACTCACATTTATCAAAATTTATCATTTATTTTTCAAAAGTCCAAAAAAGGAGTTTGCATATTACTTGTTGAATATTACTGGACAGCTATCACTCAGCATTTAGTCATTTGAAGCTTGTTCCATATTATTATGCCAACTTCTCATCTCCCCTATCCTAGTGAATAACCAACATCCAGGATGGTCTTTCTTCTTCAGGACCTGGCTGACAGTGTCTTTTTCTTGTCGATCTCTATCTATCGTTCTTATGATTACAAATATGTTGATGATTTTTTCAATAGCCTGTCCTCATAATTCCATAATGTCCTCAGTTCTGTGATTTCTACATCCACTCTACTTCAGGCCTTTTAGTACCAATGAGACCATAAAAGAACCAAACAGAAGCCTCCAATGTATTCAATGGATCCACTATGGAGAATTTATGGCTTAGGACTCCATGGGATGAGAAGACATGAAGGCATTACTGTTTGCAGTAGGGAAGAGAATACAAAAAATAGCAAGGTCACAGATCCAGATAACGCATCAAAGTAGTCCAGCTACATTTCAAAATTGAATGTCATGCAAAGTAATTATTAGCATAGTTTTGCATTTGAAAGTATTATACACATAATTATATATTAAGTAGTATTGTCAATGGTTTTTCCCAAGATTTGGAGATTATTTGTATCATGTATGTATACACACACACACATACACACACACACACTATATATACACATATCTTTCAAGTAATTCATTTTTTCACATTTTCACTTATTTCAATATAATAATACTTATATACATCAGTAAATATTAATAGAAAAATTGTGGCATAAACACAAGGATATTTTTACGTATAATTATTGCACTTGTTCATTCATTTCAATTATGTCTTACTCTTTATGACCCCATTTGGAGTTTTCTCGGCAAAGATACTGGAGTGGTTTGCCATTTCCTTCTCCTGCTCATTTTACAGATGAAGAAACTGAGTCAAGCAAGGCTAAATGACACCCAGGAACCACAGCTAGTCAGTATCTTAGGCCAGATTTGAACTCAGGAATGTAAGTGTTCTTGACTCCAGGGCCAGGTCTCCATCCACTGTGCACCTAGCTGTCCTAGCACTATAATCACCTAACCTCATACAGCCTCTATGTAATTCAAACCTCTGTAATTTTTCAACTGAATTTTTTTCAATAGCCTCTTAATTTTTCTTCCTGCTTCCAATTTCTCCTTTCTCTAGTCCAGTCTTCAAACAGCTGTCAAATTCTTCCTTCATTTTAGTTCTTACTATATATCCTTATCTTACTCAGATGCACTTACATGAATTAGACAAAGAAGAGATAAATTGTTTATAATAATTAACTTTGAATCTCCCAGACATTTCTTTCTTCCTTACTGAAGTGACCAGAAGAAAGAAAGGAAGGAAGAATGGAAGGAAGGAAGAAAGGAGAGAAGGAAGGAAGGAAGGAAGGAAGGAAGGAAGGAAGGAAGGAAGGAAGGAAGGAAGGAAGGAAGGAAGGAAGGAAGGAAAAACTTAACTCAAGAACTATAAATAATTTAGTGGAAAAAATATAGCATCAAGTCATTTGTAAAAGTAATCAACTTGTGACCTTTCATAGCTCATTGTATTCGGCTTATTTTCTGTCAGGAGCTTCATAGGACCAGCATTAGTCGCATTTAGAATTTGTGATAAACACATTTATTACTTGCTACTGTATAAAAAGGTTCTTTTAAAAAACTCACTATGAATTAAAGCAACAAACAAATTCTATTTTTGCTACTACTAGGTCTGCATATTTGAAGCAACACAACAGCATGGGGCTTTCCTACCTCACTTTCCTTGGTGTTATAAGAACAGAATAGAAACGAATTGAATTAAAGCAGTATATGAAGCTAGGAAATGACAAGCTTTTCTCTTTTTCCTAAATGATATTAGCTTCAATTTAAATGCACTTTTTATTGTTTCACTGTTTTGTTGTTTTGCATTTTTGATGTTTTACTGTTTTCAATTATTTTGAAAAATATTTTCAGACTGCAAATGAAGCCAATACTCATCAGCATCCTTCCTTACAACCTCTTCCTAACGTAGGGGCTCAAGAGGGTACATTGACCTTTTTAAAAACTTTTTAGAGTACCACTAAGTATCAGCAGTAGAGTACTTCCAGTAAGTAAGGAATCCCTGAAAGTGTTAAAGATGCTGTTCCCAATTGACTAAGAAGATTGAAAACTGATATCAGAAAAAGTGATATAAAGAACTAGAAAGGATGGAAGGGGCACTAGAAGCCAAACAATATCTTTTGTTCCTTTTAGATTTTATAATACTATGTTTGGAAATTAATGCATATGTCTTAAATTGCAAAGTATGTTTTATAAGGAGAAAAGAATCTCACAATTCTAATAGCTTAACATGACGATGTCAAATAATTGCTTCTATTTTTCTTGAATTTAAAGGTTTAGGGAAGGAAATCAATGTTCTTTCACAACAAAAACATAAGTCAAACACATTTTTGTATTTAACAAAAATAAATTTCTCCTTTAAAACAATAGGGTTCTAATAACTTCTAATTCTTCCTTGTGTGGTTTTGTTAGATGTAGTATAAGTGCTATTTTTTCCTATTTACCAAATTTCAAGAAGGTGCCACATATCTTTAATATAACTTCACAAAAACAAATACTGAAGCAGCATAGTTACATTTTTAAATTACATTACAATAAATGTGCATCTGTTGAGAAATTAGACAAATACATTGCTGATATCTGTGCAGTTCATGCCCGTTGTGAAATTTTGCACTGGGTTATGGTAACATAGGCCATTATTTCCATTAGAATTAATGGCTTGTGGCCATGGTTACTGTCAGCAATGCATTATTTTCCCATCACTAGAAATTGTGACATGAATGAAATTAACTCATGTTGCCATTTAGATCACCAAATAGTGAATTAAGTGTAGGCTTCTGTGGCATTATGGATTCTAAGGACTCATCCAAGGCTCAAGTCAAAACAGGAGTGGGTACTTTATAATATTTTTTTTCATAACTAAGGCATTAATATGGGTTCTACTAAGTCAAAAACTTAATGTAATATTACTTTCCTTTTTAGACTCAATCCAAAGTTGCCCTGGGCCAGAATTTCTGTATTCTAACATTTGAAAAAAGGTTAATTTGTATTCTCTGAAAAAATCTTGCTTCGTTCTCTCAATAAAAACACCATGATGGCATGCTGTAACTAACTGATTGGCTATTTTGAATGAATGACTCAAACCTAGACCATCTATCTAAAGCGAATGCCATGCTTCAGTAGTTCACGGCTAAGGTGAGTTCTTAAAAAAAGCTAACATTTAATGGGAGATTCAACTATTTCCAAATGTAACATTCACTCAAAAAAAAAAAGACCCCAAAATACAGTGCTTTTAGATCTTAAAATATAGTGTGGGAGTAGCATAATTTTGGTATAGTACCTACTTTATTGCGATAATTCTATACATTATTACATAAGCAATTTCTACCTGCTAAGCCTAAAGAACAACTGTAATCCTTATGTTCAATTCATCAAATTATAAATACTCTACTGTACTGTCCACAATGACTGCAAAGAATATCTATGTGACAGAGTGGAAAGCTTAGAATGAAAGCAAATTATTGTTGCTTTTTAGTTTATGGCTCTATTCAACATAGTTTGATTACTTGAAAGTACTGGTAGCCAACGTATTGCCATATGAAACAATATCATGAAAAATACATGTCTCTTAATGCAAGAGTTGCATTGACAGTTTGTCATAGGCAAAATCTGCAGAATCAACAGAGATGCTAAATAAATAAGTCAAAATATGAATTATCTAATACACCACTGCATATTTTTAGCAATCTGTATTCTAATTTCATGTACATAAACTAGCACTGTAAATTTTTTGGACTAGGCTTTATTACACTTAGTTTCCTAGACCAGATGCAATGCTGAGTAATCCATCCTTTGTAAGTGCCATGAAAGAAAGGTCACATTATGTTATTCCTACTTTTCTTAAACTATTGAAAGTATGCTATACAAATAAGGATGACAAAAAAAGTTACCCATTTTTGGTCTTAACTTATGTTTTGTTTTCAAAATTATCAGTATTATTATTTTGATGATTTCGGTAAACATTAAGTGCCAACTCTGTGCCAGGCATTTTTTATCTTGCTTATTCAATACAATGGGAAATCACATTACTGAAACTATTTAAATGTTTTAAATTGATTCATTTCAGGAAGAGTTGTCAGTCTAGGGACAAAGAAGTCACCGGACATGTTGAATACAAAGGAAAATCACATGCAAAAAATGAAATTTTATCTTAATGGAAGAAAAAGAGTGCTAATTTTGGATATATCTCAGAATAGGCTGTCATAGTCATTTTAACTACTGGCAAGAGAAAAGGTTGAGGTTGAAACTAACTTAGGAGAAAGGATATTGCCACTTAAAAGTACAATAGTTGTAAACTGACCAATTTTTAAAAAGAAACTATTGAATTTTAGAAATAAGATACGGTAAATATAAAGATATAGACCCCAGTTAGAATTCTCTTTCCCCTTTTGAAGACATTCAACTCTTTAGAAAGAACAGTTGAAATAAGGAAACCCAAAGATATCAAAACTTTCATCAATCTTGAAATCCTTGGTTAAAGATTATAAGTACTATAACTTTAAAAGCAAGGAAAAACCATGGAAAAGAAAAGAGTCCTTGGTTTCAGAATCAAAGCAGACCATCACAAATGATAATGAAAGAACTACAAAAGGATATGAAAAGGAACATGCATGGTAGTGTTTCTATAAGGACATGACAGTGGAATTTCTCTAATGACAGTAGAACTGCCATATTTAGTGACATGCTATATGAAGAAAAGTTTGTATCTTAGTATACCATGTGTATTTAGAGTGTAAATGGAAGTAATACTGTCTGTTCTACAGATATCTTGAATTTATTATATCTAAACTGAAATCATCACCTTCTCTTGCCCTCAAACATTTTATTCTTCCTAACTTTCCAATGACTTTGGAGGGTATATCCTCCCAGTTTCCTGGGCTTGCAAACCAGGCATCATCCTGGACTCTCACTGTCTCAGCCATCACATCAAACCATTTCACGAATCCTGTCATTTCTACCTCTACAACCTAGCATTCATATACCCCGCTCTCTCCGGTATGGTTATGACCTTGGCCCAAACACTTATTCTGTCATACCTGACAACAGCCTGCTGGTCAGTCTCTCTGACTCCCTTGTCTTCCCCATTCCAGTGTATCTCATACTTACCTGACAAACTACTCAAACACAGCACAAGTTTGACCATGTCACACACTCATCCCCCATTCAATCAACTCCATTCGCTTCCTAATGCCTCCAAAATCAAATAAAAAAAATCCTTTGTTTAGTTTTGAAGTTCTCTATAACCAGTCCCTTTCCTTCCTTTTCAATCTTCGTGCTCCACCTTCACCTCCCACCAAATAACTTATTCTGAAACCCAGGGACATTTTCCTGCTTGCTGTCCTTTACAATACACACTCTGGACTCAAGGATGCTTCACTTACTGTCTCCTACGCCTAGAACTCTTTTCCTCACCTTTTTTGCTTCCTAACTTTCCTGGCTTTCTCCAAGTCCTAGCTAAAATCCTGTCTCCTCAAAC
>JAJHZJ010000065.1:1044865-1157365 GCA_023548195.1 Bettongia penicillata ogilbyi
ATCCAATTGAGCTATATTTCAAAAACATCATTAGGTATTTTTGTTTTGATATGTTTTCATGTAATAAATAATTTTTGATGAGCATAGAACTTTAAAAATAAAGAAAGCAAACTCACAAAGTATAGTAACAGTGCTGATTCATGAAAATCAGTCTTTAAAGGGGTAACCCCAAATTATTCAAAACCAAGAGAATTCTAACTGAATTATGCTAGAAGCACTGTGTTGCAGCTTATTTCCAGTTATCTGCACAAAAGTGAAAACACATACTGTAGCTTTCAGAAAGACAGTGAAAAGGACACATAACTACCTTTCCCCAGAATCAGGGTGGGTAGCACAACAGACTTTAACTTTATCACTCTGCGCTACGTGGTATTGGACTGATACATCAAGTGTTTGTTAGGTTTTGTTTTTCAGCAACATTAACATAATATGACATTAACATAGAAAAATATTTCTGGTGTTTTGACTTGCTCAGCCACAATCCATTCTCCAAAGTGCTGTTGAGGGCACTAAGCAGGGTTCAATTTACAAATCCAAGTGGCTGACATAGAGTTCTGATGTCACCAGATGCTTAAGATCTCATTCATTAATACTGTGACTCCAGGACAAATATTTACATGCCTGCATGCGTTAAAACTAGAATGGTGTCTTTCTGACCAACAGGGTGACAAAACATATTTTCTAAAATTTCATTTTCCTAAACTCTAGTATTCTACTGCATACATAATACCTTCCTTGTGTGGTTTGTGTTTATATACTGTACATGTGACCAAGAGTTTGAATAAGAAGTAAAATCTCCCTCCCCCCAATTCACCCCTACCAGTTGAGAATGAGAAATTAATACCCTACCTATTATTTTCAAGAAAAGAGGCCTTGAGAAGAATAAAACAGTTTGATGTTTCTTTTTACTTACATAAAATTTTTAGCTGTTACTTAGCATCCATGTATATTGGTCTCTTGGGAAATAAGTGAAAAAAAAATTTCTTCAGGAGAAAACTCCCAATTAGTAAGGTTGGAACTCAGTGTAACAGAATAATATTCTTAATTTACTTATTTTATTTATTTTTATTTTTTCGTTATCCTCTCATGCCCCCTTACAGGTTCTTTTCAGAATGGTCTTGCTGGTTTCTGGAGGGACACAACAGTCTGTAAGTTTGGGGAGGTCACTGCTGGAAGGTTCTTTTGATGTGCTCAAATACAGAATTGTCAGAGGAGTACAATATTTTCATTCCGTTAAAAAAACAATGCTAGGCCTTGTTTGGGCCTGCCTGTGACTCTGTATACAAGTGTCCAGCAGCAAAGTTGCAGTAATTAATCATAAGAAGGATACTTGCACATTTACAAACATTCTCAAGGTCTCTAGCTCGAGCCATTAGTGAGAAACAATGAAGGAAATTTCGGTCGAATGCTTTAAACTTCTGAAGAACATTGATACACAAAGATGAGGAAGTCCCTTGTGAAAGCATTTCGTTTTTCTCTGTACTTTCCCAATGGTGAATGTCTTACTGCAAAGTTCTTTACCATAGAACAGGCTTCTTCAATGGCAAAGATTCAGTACATGACAGTAGTTTTTCAAATAAAGTCGTCCATCTAAAAGCAAACAAACAAAAATGAAAAAAAATCCTGAAAACATGTACTTAGGAAAAAAGCACAGACATAGGCAAAATCCATCTTATCCAATGAAAAGCTGATGTTTTTGATTCAATATTTTATTTATCAGTGAGAGAATATCCTTACATATGCTTGAAATGAAACCAACAGTTACATGTAGTTTGTAAGACAGAAAGTGTGTACCTTCTAGTACCCCCTAAATTTATACTATGTACTGACTTTGCATCAGACAGAACACGAAGTATCTTCTTGCGTGTTTCACTGATATGTACACTTCATTCATTGCTACTGAATGACAATTACTACTTTTTTTGCTTGCAGAACCAATTCTTCCTGTATGTACTCACAGGATATCTCTGTCATTAAAGGTGTAGGTCCCACCTTACACTTCAGCTGCATTGTTAAAGATACCATTTAAGGTCACCATTGTCCACAGTTTGTAGGCTTTTTCTATGAATGTCAGTTAGCCTATTTAAAAGTGAACTTTGACTTTTCCCCAAAGAAAATTAAACAATTATTCTGTTAAGATCCAAGAACTTCACTTATTTTTTAACACTCAGTTGAGAAACAAACAATGAAGGAAGCCTGTCCTATGAAAAACCAGAGAAAATAATGACTTGGCAACACACAAATCTAGCTCCATTAGCATATTTTAAAACATTTTACAGAGTGAAACTGTTCTACTCTATCAGGGTTGTGATATAAACCAAAATGATTTGTATAAAATAAGACCATTAGACTATTTTCAAGACATGAATCAGGTTTGTGGAATTTAAGATTCTGTAGGGAGGGAGATGTCTTCAAGTATGTCTATATAGAAATGTGTATTTATAAATTGTGGGATGACCTGTAAAATGTTAGGCCTGATAGATTACAAAGGAGAGTATGTATTCCGATACCATTACCCATATGACCCATTAGAATTGTTTCTAAATAATACAATAACAACTGACTGAATTGGTTAATCAAACCACTAAACAATTTAGTGGAAAAATAATCCCTCAAATTATCTTTATGACTTTGATGGTCTGTTATTTTCTGGAATTAGTCTATATGTTGTAGTCATAATAAATGGACAATAATTAAATTAAACATTCATTGATAGAATCCAAGCAATTGTACACTATATTATAGTATTTTTAAAGTTCTTTTGCAAATTATTAGCTTAGAAGCTTCTTAAAGGCAGAGATAATGTATTTGTGTGTGTGTGTGTGTGTGTGTGTGTGTGTGTCCCTCACAATGTGTAGCATAATGTGATGTGAATATAGGAGTTCAAGAAATGTTGACTGATTAATATTCCAAGTCAGTGTCACTTGATGAATATTTATTTAACCCAACTGACCTTAAGTAAATTCAGCAAAAGACAATTTTTGGACCAGATCTATGATGTTATTGTAATAAGGAACTTCTAATAAAGAAGCCCTTTCTTTCAAAACATCTACTAAGCAAGCTTGTACTTGTCAATAGTTGGTTGAAGCACTGAAAAATTAAATAATTAACCAGGGTCATCTAGTTATATATGTGTCAAAGGAAGGATTTGAACCCAAGTCTTCCTGACTCTGAGGTTGGCTGTCTCTCCACTGTGTAATATTATCTCTCTGTACTGTAGCCATCACATTAACTTATAAGGATAAGAATTAACCTATCTTGAATCCAATTATTTCCAAAAGTCCAAATGTCTTAGAGTTCTGTCAATTTAAAAAGCAAGTGTTATCAAGACCAAATACAAAAGTGGAAAATAGGCAGAAAGAAAATGTTCAGGGTGTTTTTTGTTTTGGTTTCCCCTAATAATGTACCAGTGATACTGCCGTTCAATTGAAATAAATATGACTTTTAAAAGAAATTATACTTATTGCATAAGATACTGAATGCAATATACAGACAGCAATAGTAATACAAGATAGAAATTTGAGACTGAATTACATTATTTGACTATAAAAAATGGCATGGAAAAAACATATTAAAAAGAGAATATTTAAAAAAAATAGAGGAAGTTCACTAATCAGACCAGGAGGGAAGTTTAATATCCTCTTTTATCTTTATTACACTGTCTTCAGTTTGTTATTTTTTTCAACATTGACTATGGTCCACCCATAATTACCAAGATACTGTACAAACACAAGGCTCATCTTGAGTAAGCATTAATTAAAAACAACTTATGGCACAATTTTTAATAAATCTCTATTACAATGCTTCACCACAGTATGAACTCGATCTTGGCTTCTAAAAGCCTAATTTTAACAGAGCACAAAATCTGGCAAATCTTATCAAGTTGAAAGGGCTAAAAGTTAATGATTTGGTAGGGGAGGGCACAACCATAATGAAGTGTGGTAAAGCTCTAAGTACACTGCTGTAGAAGACAACCATACTAATGAAATCACAAATCTTTTGGACATCACCATAGTTTGGATGACATGTAAACCTAGAATCTGATTTCTACTTTTAAAACATTTATACCCATTCTCACATTAGCTGTGGGCCAATGTGGGTTATGATTCAGGCAATGGCCTAAACTGTCCTTTTGTGTCTACCTTGACCGACCTATGGATCAGGAATTCCATTTATCCAACTCTATTTTTTCATCATGTACTAATATTGACTTCTTTCCAAGTTACTACTTCAATTAAAATATATTTTGGAAGGAACGTCAACTTAATATTACAAAGATAACCTGGTTACATTTCAGGGGTTTTTTTTACATTCTTATTCTCAACTGGATAAACTTTCAACAAATAACTTTAAACTATTACTATTTATTTCAGGGCAGCTTAAATACCAATAAGAGGAATGAAAAAGTAAGTATCAGGATGTTTATGTAGACATATCTTTTCTAATTTTTAGAAAACTTTTGTTTCTTTAATTTTTCTTGTTGATTGATTCTGACCCTTCTCTTGATTTCTTTCTCCTTTCCAGTCTACTCAGTAATAACATTTCCCCTTATCTTGATCAGCATCTTTAAAACATCACTATATTTGTTCTTCTTTCATATGTATTTTGTTTCAGTCTTCCCATCTTCCCCCAGATTCAGATCATTTTAAAGCAGAGTTCTTTCCATTGTCTGTAGGGCTATAGAGCAAAAGCTTGTTCATGGAACCAAATCAGTGGTCTCTGTTGCTCTTTGTATAGCCTGTGCATTGAAGAGGGAGGAAAAAAGAAATTAAGCAAGGCCTTTGTAAAAAGACTTTTCATTCTTCTGTCATGCATGAAGCATCAGCAATGGTTGATCGAATCTAAGGAAAAAAGCAATGAACACATGAAGAGTAATCCATTAAGTACGTATTTAAGAAATCAAAAGAATACAGGTAACACAGGGGGTGATGACTTCATTTTTCATTGGCTAAAATGTGAAATCTGTATGTCTCTCATACACATGTAGAATAAGACAGCAGGTAGATAAAAATGAGAACTTCTAAAAGAACTTATGTAGGATGTATTTGCACAAATAAATGATCTTGACTGTGTAATAGTAAATATAAAATTTCTTCACCAGAACATTAATGCAGTCAAAAACTGATTTGAGGCTATATTATTCCATTAACTCTATATTTTCTACACAGTTTGCAGTCCTACTTTTCCTTGTATTCTTCCCTTAAATAGTTTAAATTTTTGCTTCAACTTTTAAGTATGTCAAGAAGAAAGCCAAATAAAATATTTAGATACTTGACATTCCTCTTTACAGTTTCTTAAAAATTCATCTAAAACAAAACTTAAACCAACTTCTATAATGATATAAATAGATAACAAGAATGAAGTTTTTATAAAAAATATGCATTCTAACTGGCTCATAAACAAAGAACATTTTTCAGTTTTTGAAATATTCTATATGAATTACATATCTGATACAGTTATCAGGTCCTTTTTCATACAGATACGTCATATATTAACTTGTTTGAATAATGTATCTAACAGATGGACACATGTATCAAACATTAAAGATGTCAGCTATAAACAGAGCCCACCTGCCACAGTTGGTATAGTTAAGGAACCCTCATCATTAAGTTATACTTAGGCCTCAGAGGTTTTTAGCAGTTGAATAAGAGCTACCTTAATCTTGTAAAAGGTCTGCTGTGGGCAAGAAAAAAAACAGGAGAAAAAAAAAGGAATATCTCTGGCCCTGTGTACCAATAAACATTAAAAGCAATTCTCTCCTACTGTTTCCTCAGCCATATCAAAACATGTTCCTGGAAACTTCAATGGCTTTAGAAAGAAAAGAAGCTTTAACTAGCTTTATAGTTTTCTCAAAGAGTTATATTAGTTCAGGGACCTATAGTAAATAGCATCATATAGACATACACAGAGAGCTAACAACAGGCAACTGAATTATAGCACTATACTTCTATCTCAGGGTTCTGATGACAAACCACGAGAGTGAAAGGCTAGTGGCAAAAGCCCTGGGAAGGAATTATAGGTCCATAATTCAAACTGTGCCAGGTTTTTATTTTATATAATAACAGATCCAATACCTTCTCCTTCCCCTACTCTTCAAACAGCTACAGAAGTCATGGGGGCACAATGAAGGCACTGTCAAAACAAGCTGCATGCCCAGAAATTGCCACTGGAATGACTTGAGCATTTCCATGGCTGGGGGATCGTAATTCAAAGGTCTGTTATTTGTATCTGGGAATTCTAAGGTTTTTATTCTTTTAAGGGCTATACTTCATATCGTACACTTCACTGAAATTTCCTTCAACATCCCTTCCATTGTGCGTGAGCACACATACACACACATACACACACACACACACATACATACAAACATATACACACATACATACAAACACATACACACACAAACACATACACACAAACACACACATACATACAAACACACACACTCCCCACATCAATTTCTTTGCTTTGTAATCTGATTGTGTTTATATGAGTTATGGTGGGAGGGGGCAAGCATTGAGCCAGTGCTGCAGTAGGACTACTGTCACTGACCTACTATCTAATTTGTTCAGAGTAAATAACTAAGCAACTGGATCAGTTACCAGGTACACCCTGACACTGACTTCCAGAGGCTGCAAGTGGGATGCTGGATCTCTTAAACCCTGTTCCAATTGACCCCCTTGTGAATCCTAACTCGATGTGATCCATGTGGCGGCAGTGACATTCTTTAGGTCATGTAACCCTAATGGAATAAGTAAAGGTCATGAATTCTAAAGAGCTCTTGATGCCTGAAATATAAGAGCAGCACTTTCCCTTGGCAGTACTATTATTTGGCTTTCTACCAGAGGTTGGTATGATAGGAAAATCATCAAATTTAAACTTTGTGTTTGGGGAGTACTTAATTAAAAAGTCGTTTCTAATTAAAAGCATTTGGGAGTAGGGGTTGAGTGAAGCTGTTTAAATTACAAATTCCTAATAGTTTAGAAGTTGGTTTTGACTTGATGCTTGGAGCTATAATTCAGTATGTGGAGAAAAATTGAGATCACTAAACAGATTACACATGCCTGGTTTTTCACTTGCCTAATTTTTTATTATTATTATATCAAGTGAGATTTGTTTTAAACTAAAGGAATATTCAAAAAAGATAGTCCTTAAAGTAGAATACAGATTTCTATTTTAAAGTTGAAAGATATATTCTAAGCATTAAAAGCTTAAAAAATAAAGTCTATATTTCAGATTTTTTTTTTTCTCAACTACTAACCTGACTGAATAAATGGCAGAAAAAATTTCCCTGAGTTTAGAAAGAGGTGTTCAAAGTCCATATGTTTACCCTTGCACACAAGTGTTCTAGCCAGTGAAGGTTTTTTGTTTTTGTTTTAAGGGAACAGGGGAGATTATAGGGGAAGGTAAAGGAGTAAGTTACTTGAGTAACTTCATGTGGCTTCTCACTCATAATTACTTATTGTGTTCTGTTTTTCTTCCTCTCAAATACACAATATGCAGGTAAAGGAAATATCCAATATACACAGGTAAGCACAACACAATAGCTTTTATGCAAGACACCATAACTAGAGTTTTAAATAGCTTAATAAGTTATGTTAAAAACACCAGAACAAATGAAATGTCTGTGTTCGATACCAAAAGAACTACCTGAAAATCTCATTCCAAAATAACTTCCAGAATAGAACAATTCAATGTTGCTATTTGGAATAATGTTGATAAAGAACACAAGCTTTCCTTTGTGTAAAAGATATGCAAAAATCCCTGAAAAAAATGTGGAAGGTGGAGGGGGTAGGGTACGTATTACGGACATATATAAATTCATACTCTGCCTCTGTCTTGGATCTCATTGCCCCAAATAACTTCATATCAGTCTCTTTTATGGGGTTTATACAATGGCCTTAATAGATTGCATTTCCCATTACAAAGCTGCTTTATTAAAAATGGCATCTCATTTTTCAAAACCTACTCCTAGCCACCTATAATGTCATGAAATGGGTTACTTTCAAAGAACAGTTTGTACAGGTTGGATTGCTCCCAGGATCTCCAGGCCAGCATTGATAAAAAGCATCAGGTAAATAAATTTTTAAGTGATAGAATGAGAAGGTTTATTTATTTCAGCCATATGGGGTTAATGTGAAGTGTGGCATACTTCTAACCTTTCTTTCTCGTGGTATCTCACTCAGGGAGTGTAAGAAAGACCAAGGAGTAAGAACCAAATGGACACAATCCATGTGGTGTTTGAAAAGCCAATAAGAGGAAGTCGAAATAAAAGTCAACAAATAGGAACAGATGGGAAGGATCTTAGTCAAGTCCATAACCCCTCACCTAAAATCCCCAAGAGGAAGCAGCTAATTAAAGAAAATATTATTTCTTAGTTCTTATAATTTTATTTTTAGAGTGAGAACACATCACTGCCATCGAAGTGCAAAGCTGAGAAAAAAGTCTATGCTTACCCTGGGAAAGACTTTTAAGAAAGAATGATTCATTATATCCATCTCTCTATTTCATGAGGACAAGACATAAACTTCTCTGGATTTAATGAAATGCAGAGCAAAATAATACAACAAAAATTTTCGAGTTTTAAACATTATTTTAGCAAGGGCCTTCCTCCCTTACCCCCTCCCTCAAAGGTTTGATGTTTTAGATTAGCCTATTGGGTGGACATAGCTACTTTGCAAACAGTATAACAATACCCATACCTTACTACATGAAATACGTTTATATTTTCATTATTTTTTCATTATATTTCATTCATTCATTGAATATTAGACAATATTTAATGACTCATTTGTGGGCAATATGACAAAGAACATTTTCCAAATGCAACAAGTTTCAAAAACTTTTCAAAAATTCATGTATTTAACTTAATGATATTTAACTGATGATACTGAACCCTTCATCATCATAGACGGAGGAAGAGAAAGTTTGACAGAATACAGTCACATATCTAGTTTTCTATTGAGAAGATTCAATCCTTGACAAATCTCTCCAGTGGAAACTATACTTCCTGCCATCCCTACGTTCACTCACATTTATCAAAATTTATCATTTATTTTTCAAAAGTCCAAAAAAGGAGTTTGCATATTACTTGTTGAATATTACTGGACAGCTATCACTCAGCATTTAGTCATTTGAAGCTTGTTCCATATTATTATGCCAACTTCTCATCTCCCCTATCCTAGTGAATAACCAACATCCAGGATGGTCTTTCTTCTTCAGGACCTGGCTCACAGTGTCTTTTTCTTGTCGATTCTATCTATCGTTCTTATGATTACAAATATGTTGATGATTTTTTCAATAGCCTGTCCTCATAATTCCATAATGTCCTCAGTTCTGTGATTCCTACATCCACTCTACTTCAGGCCTTTTAGTACCAATGAGACCCTAAAAGAACCAAACAGAAGCCTCCAATGTATTCAATGGATCCACTATGGAGAATTTATGGCTTAGGACTCCATGGGATGAGAAGACATGAAGGCATTACTGTTTGCAGTAGGGAAGAGAATACAAAAAATAGCAAGGTCACAGATCCAGATAATGCATCAAAGTAGTCCAGCTACATTTCAAAATTGAATGTCATGCAAAGTAATTATTAGTATAGTTTTGCATTTGAAAGTATTATACACATAATTATATATTAAGTAGTATTGTCAATGGTTTTTCCCAAGATTTGGAGATTATTTGTATCATGTATGTATACACACACACACATACACACACACACATATATATATATATATACATATCTTTCAAGTAATTCATTTTTTCACATTTTCACTTATTTCAATATAATAATACTTATATACATCAGTAAATATTAATAGAAAAATTGTGGCATAAACACAAGGATATTTTTACGTATAATTATTGCACTTGTTCATTCATTTCAGTTATGTCTTACTCTTTATGACCCCATTTGGAGTTTTCTCGGCAAAGATACTGGAGTGGTTTGCCATTTCCTTCTCCTGCTCATTTTACAGATGAAGAAACTGAGTCAAGCAAGGCTAAATGACACCCAGGAACCACAGCTAGTCAGTATCTTAGGCCAGATTTGAACTCAGGAATGTAAGTGTTCTTAACTCCAGGGCCAGGTCTCCATCCACTGTGCACCTAGCTGTCCTAGCACTATAATCACCTAACCTCATACAGCCTCTATGTAATTCAAACCTCTGTAATTTTTCAACTGAATTTTTTTCAATAGCCTCTTAATTTTTCTTCCTGCTTCCAATTTCTCCTTTCTTCTAGTCCAGTCTTCAAACAGCTGTCAAATTCTTCCTTCATTTTAGTTCTTACTATATATCCTTATCTTACTCAGATGCACTTACATGAATTAGACAAAGAAGAGATAAATTGTTTATAATAATTAACTTTGAATCTCCCAGACATTTCTTTCTTCCTTACTGAAGTGACCAGAAGAAAGAAAGGAAGGAAGAAGAAAGGAAGGAAGGAAGAAAGGAGAGAAGGAAGGAAGGAAGGAAGGAAGGAAGGAAGGAAGGAAGGAAGGAAGGAAGGAAAAACTTAACTCAAGAACTATAAATAATTTAGTGGAAAAAATATAGCATCAAGTCATTTGTAAAAGTAATCAACTTGTGACCTTTCATAGCTCATTGTATTCGGCTTATTTTCTGTCAGGAGCTTCATAGGACCAGCATTAATCGCATTTAGAATTTGTGATAAACACATTTATTACTTGCTACTGTATAAAAAGGTTCTTTTAAAAAACTCACTATGAATTAAAGCAACAAACAAATTCTATTTTTGCTACTACTAGGTCTGCATATTTGAAGCAACACAACAGCATGGGGCTTTCCTACCTCACTTTCCTTGGTGTTATAAGAACAGAATAGAAATGAATTGAATTAAAGCAGTATATGAAGCTAGGAAATGACAAGCTTTTCTCTTTTTCCTAAATGATATTAGCTTCAATTTAAATGCACTTTTTATTGTTTCACTGTTTTGTTGTTTTGCATTTTTGATGTTTTACTGTTTTCAATTATTTTGAAAAATATTTTCAGACTGCAAATGAAGCCAATACTCATCAGCATCCTTCGTTACAACCTCTTCCTAACGTAGGGGCTCGAGGGTACATCGACCTTTTTAAAAACTTTTTAGAGTACCACTAAGTATCAGCAGTAGAGTACTTCCAGTAAGTAAGGAATCCCTGAAAGTGTTAAAGATGCTGTTCCCAATTGACTAAGAAGATTGAAAACTGATATCAGAAAAAGTGATATAAAGAACTAGAAAGGATGGAAGGGGCACTAGAAGCCAAACAATATCTTTTGTTCCTTTTAGATTTTATAATACTATGTTTGGAAATTAATGCATATGTCTTAAATTGCAGAGTATGTTTTATAAGGAGAAAAGAATCTCACAATTCTAATAGCTTAACATGACGATGTCAAATAATTGCTTCTATTTTTCTTGAATTTAAAGGTTTAGGGAAGGAAATCAATGTTCTTTCACAACAAAAACATAAGTCAAACACATTTTTGTATTTAACAAAAATAAATTTCTCCTTTAAAAACAATAGGGTTCTAATAACTTCTAATTCTTCCTTGTGTGGTTTTGTTAGATGTAGTATAAGTGCTATTTTTTTCCTATTTACCAAATTTCAAGAAGGTGCCACATATCTTTAATATAACTTCACAAAAAACAAATACTGAAGCAGCATAGTTACATTTTTTAATTACATTACAATAAATGTGCATCTGTTGAGAAATTAGACAAATACATTGCTGATATCTGTGCAGTTCATGCCCGTTGTGAAATTTTGCACTGGGTTATGGTAACATAGGCCATTATTTCCATTAGAATTAATGGCTTGTGGCCATGGTTACTGTCAGCAATGCATTATTTTCCCATCACTAGAAATTGTGACATGAATGAAATTAACTCATGTTGCCATTTAGATCACCAAATAGTGAATTAAGTGTAGGCTTCTGTGGCATTATGGATTCTAAGGACTCATCCAAGGCTCAAGTCAAAACAGGAGTGGGTACTTTATAATATTTTTTTTTCATAACTAAGGCATTAATATGGGTTCTACTAAGTCAAAAATTTAATGTAATATTACTTTCCTTTTTAGACTCAATCCAAAGTTGCCCTGGGCCAGAATTTCTGTATTCTAACATTTGAAAAAAGGTTAATTTGTATTCTCTGAAAAAATCTTGCTTCGTTCTCTCAATAAAAACACCATGATGGCATGCTGTAACTAACTGATTGGCTATTTTGAATGAATGACTCAAACCTAGACCATCTATCTAAAGCGAATGCCATGCTTCAGTAGTTCACGGCTAAGGTGAGCTCTTAAAAAAAGCTAACATTTAATGGGAGATTCAACTATTTCCAAATGTAACATTCACTCAAAAAAAAAAAAGACCCCAAAATACAGTGCTTTTAGATCTTAAAATATAGTGTGGGAGTAGCATAATTTTGGTATAGTACCTACTTTATTGCGATAATTCTATACATTATTACATAAGCAATTTCTACCTGCTAAGCCTAAAGAACAACTGTAATCCTTATGTTCAATTCATCAAATTATAAATACTCTACTGTACTGTCCACAATGACTGCAAAGAATATCTATGTGACAGAGTGGAAAGCTTAGAATGAAAGCAAATTATTGTTGCTTTTTAGTTTATGGCTCTATTCAACATAGTTTGATTACTTGAAAGTACTGGTAGCCAACGTATTGCCATATGAAACAATATCATGAAAAATACATGTCTCTTAATGCAAGAGTTGCATTGACAGTTTGTCATAGGCAAAATCTGCAGAATCAACAGAGATGCTAAATAAATAAGTCAAAATATGAATTATCTAATACACCACTGCATATTTTTAGCAATCTGTATTCTAATTTCATGTACATAAACTAGCACTGTAAATTTTTTGGACTAGGCTTTATTACACTTAGTTTCCTAGACCAGATGCAATGCTGAGTAATCCATCCTTTGTAAGTGCCATGAAAGAAAGGTCACATTATGTTATTCCTACTTTTCTTAAACTATTGAAAGTATGCTATACAAATAAGGATGACAAAAAAAATTACCCATTTTTGGTCTTAACTTATGTTTTATTTTCAAAATTATCAGTATTATTATTTTGATGATTTCGGTAAACATTAAGTGCCAACTCTGTGCCAGGCATTTTTATCTTGCTTATTCAATACAATGGGAAATCAGATTCCTGAAACTATTTAAATGTTTTAAATTGATTCATTTCAGAAAGAGTTGTCAGTCTAGGGACAAAGAAGTCACCGGACATGTTGAATACAAAGGAAAATCACATGCAAAAAATGAAATTTTATCTTAATGGAAGAAAAAGAGTGCTAATTTTGGATATGTCTCAGAATAGGCTGTCATAGTCATTTTAACTACTGGCAAGAGAAAAGGTTGAGGTTGAAACTAACTTAGGAGAAAGGATATTGCCACTTAAAAGTACAATAGTTGTAAACTGACCAATTTTTAAAAAGAAACTATTGAATTTTAGAAATAAGATACGGTAAATATAAAGATATAGACCCCATTTAGAATTCTCTTTCCCCTTTTGAAGACATTCAACTCTTTAGAAAGAACAGTTGAAATAAGGAAACCCAAAGATATCAAAACTTTCATCAATCTTGAAATCCTTGGTTAAAGATTATAAGTACTATAACTTTAAAAGCAAGGAAAAACCATGGAAAAGAAAAGAGTCCTTGGTTTCAGAATCAAAGCAGACCATCACAAATGATAATGAAAGAACTACAAAAGGATATGAAAAGGAACATGCATGGTAGTGTTTCTATAAGGACATGACAGTGGAATTTCTCTAATGACAGTAGAACTGCCATATTTAGTGACATGCTATATGAAGAAAAGTTTGTATCTTAGTATACCATGTGTATTTAGAGTGTAAATGGAAGTAATACTGTCTGTTCTACAGATATCTTGAATTTATTATATCTAAACTGAAATCATCACCTTCTCTTGCCCTCAAACATTTTATTCTTCCTAACTTTCCAATGACTTTGGAGGGTATATCCTCCCAGTTTCCTGGGCTTGCAAACCAGGCATCATCCTGGACTCTCACTGTCTCAGCCACCTACATCAAACCATTTCACGAATCCTGTCATTTCTACCTCTACAACCTAGCATTCATATACCCCGCTCTCTCCGGTATGGTTATGACCTTGGCCCAAACACTTATTCTGTCATACCTGACAACAGCCTGCTGGTCAGTCTCTCTGACTCCCTTGTCTTCCCCATTCCAGTGTATCTCATACTTACCTGACAAACTACTCAAACACAGCACAAGTTTGACCATGTCACACACTCATCCCCCATTCAATCAACTCCATTCGCTTCCTAATGCCTCCAAAATCAAATAAAAAAATCCTTTGTTTAGTTTTGAAGTTCTCTATAACCAGTCCCTTTCCTTCCTTTTCAATCTTCGTGCTCCACCTTCACCTCCCACCAAATAACTTATTCTGAAACCCAGGGACATTTTCCTCCTTGCTGTCCTTTACAATACACACTCTGGACTCAAGGATGCTTCACTTACTGTCTCCTATGCCTAGAACTCTTTTCCTCACCTTTTTTGCTTCCTAACTTTCCTGGCTTTCTCCAAGTCCTAGCTAAAATCCTGTCTCCTCAAACCTTGTAAATTTAATGTTTCACTCTTGATTGTCATATGTATATATATGTATATATACACACACATATACACATATGTATATATGTGTATGTGGGCACACATGTGTATATATAGGTATATATATATTTATATGTGTGTATATGTATATATTTGTATATCTATATATATATGTATATTTTGTATATGCTTTGTTTATGCATAGTTGCTGGAATGTTTTCTCCTCTTTTATACTGTACGCTCCTAGAGGACAGGAACTGTTTTGTTTTCTTTGTTTTTACCTTTCTTTATATCCCTAGAAAATGACATAGTGAGTGGCATATCACAGGATACCCGATTGCCTGAAGAAAATGAATTCAAAAAGAACATCTGTAGCTTCCCAAATACATGCAGAGTGACTCCATGCTGGATACAGAAATTTTAGGATTTATTTTCTAGCTTTCCAAAAGGGGAAAAATTCCAAACAAATTGAAGATATTTCAGATGGTATTACCTCAAAAAATGTTCTTCTTTGCAGATGACATTGCAGTCATTTTATTAAGTACTAGTACACTGCAAGACCGTTTTAATTAATTCTATGGGCAATCAAAAAAAATCATTCAAGTAATACATACTGGACAATTCAAGTGGATGAAGAATGTTTATTTCTCAGCTTATGACATGCATTTGGAAGGGCAACTTATTAAAATATTATTCATATATTCATATAATATATGAATTCATATTCATTTTCCTTGAAAAGGAGTGTAAGCTATGCTCAGAAATGAAGAGAAAGAAAGTAGGCTTAATTTCATTTGGAAAATAATACAGAAATTTTGATAATATCAAGCTGATCTGGACACCAAAGTCCTTTTTGACACCAATATTTTCCAAATCATGTTGTATGGCTGAGGGTTGAATTCCTAATCTCAGAAGAATCAAAATCGAGATGAACCCAAAAAGTAATGGTAAGATACATAGTGTATAAAAGTAGGTAGGCTGAACCATGTTACCATGTTACCAAAGAGCAAGCAGAATTGTAAAAGACATGATTGAGACACATACGATTAGAAAAGAAGGTGACCAAGTCCCATAATGAGCAACGATAGAGTGACCTGAGCTTGTACAACTGTTCCCAGCTTACAGAAAGTCCCAGAGAAAAGCTGCGGACACATTCTCTTCGGAGGATTATTGAAAGATATGGACACGAACTCTGAAGAATGGTGATGCATGGCTAAATCACCAGTTGTATCAACAGAAGTGAATAGGAACCCCCTTTGCAGAGATTATAGATCTACTGAATTAGCAAAATATGACTTTAAACAGAGGACTATTATATACCTATTGGAAAAGTGGAGTTGTGCATGTCAAAAAAGTGTTTCTCCACTAATGAGAGTTATGAAGATATGACTATGGCAACGATAATGAGTAATGAATAATAATAAGTAATAAATAATAGTTAAAAACTGGCCTTTTATCATCATTTCTTGCTTGTAATTTAATTTCATAAGTGTCAGGATGGCTGAATCATCCAATACTGCCAAGTCAAAATAAAATCTTTTGCATTTTGTATCTAGGTAAAGTTTAGTGACCAGGACCCAAGTTGCTAATGTTAAAATAGGAAAGGGGAAAATCCATAAGGGTAATTTTTTTAAAAGTTAAATGTGGCAATAATTGTGTTGAGAAATGAATGCAGGAAACTAAACGGTATCTGTGTGAGTGACAATATGTACACAAGGTAAGTCAGAACATTTCCTAAATATTTTCAAAATATTCACCATACTGGATGAATAATTGGCAAATACAGAACACATTATTAATTTTCATTCTATTTTTTCATAAGTTTTAGTTTCTTAAGTCTTGGATTACTTTTAGCAATTAGATTAAACTTAAATAAGGTATTTAGGAACAAAAAAAATCTGGGAATTGAAGTATTGAGAAAGATGAGGGAAAGAAAAAAATCCATTAAAAAGCACTATGAAGAGACTAAGGGCATGAAGGAAGTCAATCTGAAATATTCATATAACTTGGCCACACTGTTCTCTCAGTCTGGTTGATCCTGTCTCCCAGGAACCATTATCAATCATTATATGCATGGAGAGCATTAAATATTAGTTAATAAAAAGTTAACACATGTTCTAATCTATACGTTTTAATGGATTGTTTGTGTGTCTGACCAACTCTCAAGTGCTTTGGAAATATGCCTAAAATTTTATATTTTTGGCAATAAAGTCTTAACTTTATGAAAATAAATAGGAGTTTTGCATTTGCTTTGTTTCATTAAAAACAGCAAGAAAAATGTGCTTAGTGAATGTGATAAGTCACAGCTTTTCCATGTGAAATGTGAGGTTTAAAAAAACTCTTGTTTTTAAATTTTCTCACACAGAAAGAAAAAAATTACACAAAGAAAGTATTCCATCCAAACCCCAAGTGGGAAATTACCCTTCAGCTAAATATTTATCTATCAACTCAGCAAGACAATATTTAAAACAGCATAACAAACCAGAAACTGAAATCACTTTAATATTTCCTCAAGTTTGGCGTTAGGTATGCATCATAAATATATTTATTTAAATAGGTTATTGTCATTTGTCTATTTTTAAGGATTCAGGAATTCATTCGCATATGATTTTCAGTGTGGCTATCCTCATTTTCTACAGTAGGCACTGAAGATTCTAATAGCTTTTATAAGTTGTCTTGAAAATGACTAAAAATTCAAGACACTTTGGAGAAGGCTAAATCAAATTCATTCTGTATTTTATTTGGATATTTATCATCTATCATATGCCAAGTTCTGAGGTAAGTGCTAAGGTATTTCTAAAAAAGGACAAAAACATGGTCCTTTGGGAGTTGACATCCAAATGGAGGAAACAACCATGTATTTACAACATGCAGAAAGTATGGATGGGGAGAAATCTCAGAAGGAATGCAATACATTATTTGATTTAAATGTGGCTTTTAAGATAACAACATCATACTCTGCACTATTTTTAGCAACCAGAATATAGAGTGGGTCATATTGTGAACTACTTCAAGGAGAAAGCCATAATCTGAAGGGTCCATAATCTGAATCTGACTAGGAGTGACTAGTAGAGAGCCAGTAAGGGGACTTCTCTCTGACTAATTAATATTCAGAATTAAAAGGATACTCGACCATTTGACATAGTATCAAATATAGTCACATCTTGCCCAAATTTTTAAATTATTTGCAAGGCTACCACAGAGAATGTGCTATCTTCTGTTAAGATGTGCAATATAACATGTAAAAATTGCCTTAATACAACAATGTTTTTACCAGGCTATGGATGTATCAGGAACAAGGAGTCCAAATGGTGTTATGCTATGTAAGGTTTACCAAGAAGGAATATCACATATTCTTCTAGGGATATTTACCAAAAAGAGTAAATGAACACATGAATATGAGTGGTAAGAGCCAGCATTTACTAAATACTATGTAGTATGCCTTTTTCACTCTTTGCTTTCAGCGAGACAGGCACATTTGAAGTGATGGGTCTGAATTCATAAGGAAATACAAGCCTACAGGGTGTATTATATAATTAATCAACCCTTTAAATTAAAGCACCATCCCTGATTCATTTAAATGCTCAGCACTCAAATAATCTAGGAAGAATAATGAGAACCTACAAAATTTAAAAAAAAAAGAATGTTTTTTCGTTCTCTGCAATATTTTCCATTTTGATTCTATTACAGAGGGAACACTTAGTTTTCTAAATGGCAGGTAAGGATCACAGAGGCTTTAGGATATGAATCAAAGGACTCACAGAGTATATCTATATAAAACCTTTCATTCTGGTATTTCAAAGCAAGTTAAATTATTCCCCAAATGCTTCATTGTATACTTTCTGGTTTAGTTTTAAAGAGTTGATGACCTCCTAAATTTTTACTTTTCAGCATGTCTCATATGGCCTTGTGTACTGTGAATTAACTTTTTTGAGAAAATATTTTCCTTAAAATTGCCAATTTTAAAAAATTTTCCCTTATAATATTGGAGATGATCCCAAGATCATGACTTTAATTTTAACTTCAGTAGAGTAGCTTATTAAAGCTAGTAAACAGATTGCTGATAACTTGGGTCAGGATAGGCACAATACAACATCAGCCAAACATATGCAATTAGAAGAAAACAGGACTTTAAGATTATTAGCATAATACAACTAATTTTGTACTGAAAATAACAGATTAGTTTTCTAAAGTTCTCATGTCTAAATATTATAATATTTCTGGAAAATATCTAAGCATAATTTCATAGCTAGCTTTAATATCAGTTCTTGACTAACTATAACTGAAATTTATTGAAAATTTTGTTTTAGAAGGTAAATTTCACAACAGAATAATTTAAAATATTAAGCAACCCCATCTAATGGATGAATGAAATCTGAATAAATATATACTAAGGGTCTGACCAAATAACTTACAGTCATCACTCACAAGTTTTGAAGTATAATTGGTGAGCTTAAAGTGGAGTTATACTAAAAAATGACTCTATCTGTAGTCTGACTGTCTGAATTAGAAGAGTCTGCAGTTATTCTTTGAAATATGAAGATATAAATCTTGTCAAGGAGATTTGCTAAAATACAAGAAAAATGATTAAATAACTTCTTGTGTCTGCTTGCATTGAATAGTCAAGCTTATACTATGCATAATATTGAATTCATATAAAATATGCAGAACATGTAGATGTAAATAAGATGCCTTACCATGCATGTGTGTAAATTAATGTAATTAGTTTTTAAAAGTGGCTTTCCCATGTTTCTTGAAAAGTGCTTTTCTCTGAAAATCTGACAATTTTTCTTTACTTTCTATCTCAAATTATGTAGATAAGGGAAGAAGAAACATTTACCAAGTAAAAATGTATTAGCCTAATTCTATCAATAAATAGTGAGTTGAAATCGAAATATGGAAATATTTTGTTGCATTAAAATAAAGGGAAAAATATATATTTTCTGGCTTGAAAAGAATATTACCTATCTCTACTGGGTTCTAGTACCTACTAGAAAATATAACAATGATGATTCAATTCTAACATTCTCCCAGTGTTGTTACATAGCAGGGAGATGCAGTTTACAAATGCTCCTGGAGAGCTAAAGGTAAGTTTAAAGGGGGCAGTCGAGAGGCTCACTGTGGGTACGATCAGGAAGCAACAAAAATAACCAACAAAGAAATCTAAAGAATAGTAGTTAAAGACTTCACAAAGGAATTGTAAAATAACTTTTAAAAAGGACTAATCGAGGGAAAGAGGAAAGAAGCACTTCTCCAGTACATTCAGCATCAGGAGAAACCTAGGAAGATCTCCATCATCTTGAGTGGACACCCTGTGCAAACTTTTAGAAGAAGATGGACAGATGGTACAGTATGAATAGCTATACTTGGATTACTATATGTATCAAAGGGGGAAAGACAGAAAGAAAGAAACAAGTAAGATCCTTTGCAGTTCTAAATCCATAGTCATTTGATTTCCTCCCCTGCCCCCACCCAGGAAATACTAATGAACAAAATATCCAAGAGGAAATAGGTAATTTGGAAAAAAAAATAAAAAGTTGGAAAAAAAGACTGCAAATGAAGGTATTGTTCTAGATAATGGTTTGGAGTTAGAAATTACATTTTAAAATAAAATCCACATAAGTAGCTAAGTACCTACTAAGTATGCTTTAAGTAGTAGAGGGACCTAAATGGAAAGGAATGGAATAGGTATAGATATGAAATGAAACACTTGTGAACTTGGTTGCTGTTGGTGAAATTTTCAGAAATGTCCTGTTTTGGGAATTCTTACTTGATTTGTTTCTTTAAGATTAGGTACAAAACAGTATCATCAACTTTTATAAAATATTCCATTTTGTGCTCTATTTCCCACCCCCTTCCCTGAAGAACCATTATGTGCAACCTTAAGAGAAATATGTTCATTAAATATAATCAATAACAGATCAATTAAAGCTACCCATAAGTAAGCTAAGGCTTTCACTTAGATTCTTATGGAGAGAAAATTGAATCTATATTCCAAAACTAGTTTTCATTGACTTTCACTGTAAAAAATGTTCCTTTTGTCAAATCAAAATATCTTGAAAACATTGCTCTTTATAGAAAGAAAATCGTATACTTCTCTGTATGCCTGTCCTCATAAACAATCTCTCTTGTCATTTTATCTCCAATATTTCTTCATATTAAAGTCAAATTGGTATACTCTAAGTTAAAGAAAAATCCAAGAAGATATAGAGAGAAAACTCATATTTGCAAGAAAAAAAATATTTTTTTTTTTATATCTTTTCTATTAATTCTTTTTAGTAGTCGAGAAACCAAGGCATAAGTGAGGTTACAGTTTATGACTGGACTAGGGTTAAACAATCAGAGACTACTGCAACATGTTTTCTCATTTTTTTCTAATGAAAACTTCTGGAGAAAACTTAAACCCTAGTTCATTAATTGCAATGTTAATAAAATATTAACATTTGCATTTAAAGTAACTGATTTGGGCACTTGGTATCCCAATTCTCATCAATTTACTCCACTCCTCTACTTTCTATTATGCTATCAAATACTTAATACTGTTAGTACAATCAAATCCCTTTTCAGGAATATTACCCACAAGCTTTGTCCTGGAAAGAATAATTATTGCTCCTTTAAGTTATTAAAAAATGAATTTTATGTATACATGTAGAACATGTATCTCTAAGTTTCTTTCCTGCTATCTCTCACTATCTTTTCCAGCTGCTCTTGCACATGCCTGCCTTTTTGCTAGATACTATGATTATTCTGTCTGGTCTAAACTGAAAGTAAATTCATGCAAAAATAAGAACTCCATGGATCCATTCCTGCTTAGTTCCCAGGGAGGCATTTCTTTACTACCAGTGGAAACTCAGTGTAAGACAGAAATTTAGAATTAACCATTCCCATAGCAATGCCAAAGCTATCTTCCTTGGTTCAGGACAGGAGAAATTCTAACCTGCTTTTCTTCAGCATGCCAGTTTAATACACAGTGGATATAGTTGATTTCCTTTCACTTTCTCTTGAGTCACTTTCCCTTCACCTAGATGATGATAGTCGTGGGTTTTTAAAGGGATTAACCTCTTTTAAATCGTTTCGACAATTGTTTAAGCTGAACAGCCAACAGTTTTCAATCTTTTATGATTAGCTTATTTCATGAATGCACATTATTGCATCATAATAATTTTGTGATTTAATAGGTATTATCTGGACTATCAAATGCTATGACTTTAAAAATTAAATACCCAATTCACAATACAAAATACCTTCCAACCTGTGAAAAAATTAAACTGGATTTTTCAATTTTTAAGTGTTGCTGTAGTTAAAATGACACAGAATGCTCGATAATGTGTTTGTTTTTCAGATGTTGTAAGCCTAAAGAGATTTTTTGAATACTTCAATTATAAAAACATTTAAAACATACAAACTTGTGCAATTTTTATTTTAATGAAGATGAGAAGTTCATTAAAGAAGATAAATATTTCATTAGATGTTAAATAAAACAAAGAGATTTTTTGGCTTCTCTCAGCACAAAATTCCTTTGAAAGATTAATTAATACATGCAAATTATGCAAATTAGACCCATGCAAATATTTTATGAAGACAATTAAGGGAACCATTAATTACTGCTTTTTTTTGCTTCAGTGAGATTCATTCATTTAATTTTAATTTCACTTTAACTGTTTTGATGTATAATCTTGCAGCTAAGAACTTTATCTTTCCTGGTGGGTCACTTAAACTTATAAATTTCATCAAGTGAGCAGCTACAGAAATCTGTAAAGATATTCTCTGGACTATGTTTAGCATCGGGAGAAATTTCTGACACAATGCACTCCTCGAAATAGGGAAACTAGAAGGGAATGTGAGCTCATTCTTGGACAAGGTTCAACTGCTGGAAAAGCAATTAATTTGCTTTGGCTGTGCTAATATAGGGGAATTAGAAAGTGTGACACAAGACAAATAGAAATAATTAGTTCTCCAAAATGATGTTCTCATTAATATGGTTCGAACAGTAGAAATAAAAAACATTATTGTGGCATGTCTGCGTTCTGTCCCTAGCCATGGGAGGGAGGAGAATGTACCACACAGCATGTTTTTTAGCATCTGTAGTCCATGGAGTGATTCTTTTTCGTTTGTTTGTTTTTCCTTTTTGTCCTTTTGTTTTTCTGTTTCAGAGAGATGTCAACTATAAGTTAAATGCCACGGATGCCTAAAACACACACTTTCCAGCTCTCAACATAAGTCGATCATCTTTACATAACTTAGGTAGTTACTTGGTTCTAAATTTTTATTTTCATTTTGCTTATTTAAATACTTTGGGGTGCAATATGAAACATGCAATGTTCTTAAAAATGATGCTGAAGAGCTTTGATTTCAGTATATTACTTACAGGGCTCTTTATGACATTTCTGAAAACAAAACATTTTTGTTATACTCTGCTTTTAATGTGCAACTGTGAATTTTTTTAAAACTAAATCTGACATCCAAAGTACTGATTTTTATTTGAACTAGGGAAAACTGCAGGGGAAGGAAGTATATTTCAGGAATATAAACTACTTTGAACATATCTATTCAAACTTATTATACCTTTATTTTCTCTTACTGTTTTCACTTCCTTTGGAGAAGGGTATGACTGAGTGCCAGCCTTAACTTAAACAAAACCTGTATTTTGTGTTCTTGAGTGACTTGGTGTGCATGTGAATGGAATGTATATGCTCATCAGTTTTTTTTTTTAAACCATGGCAGAACAAGGAAGAAACAAATAAAAATAAATCTCATTTTAAAACATTTCCCAGAGGAATATCAAACCCTTAGAAAAAGAGAGAAATTATTACTGTCTTTATTGTAAACCAATTTCCTAACTTGTTAGAAATCCCCAAAGCCTAAGAAAAACAACATTCAAAAAGTTCTAAACAAAATCAAAACCAGAGAAATTGATTTTAAAATTGTAAAATGGTCATTGATTTCCTTAAAAGTTAATTCTTTAATTCAATGAGACTTAATTCCATATAGCAAAGTACAGTCTACTGTTGCTGGTACTTTGTAAAAGAACCACATTTTGATATTACTATTGTTTTATGAGCAATCTCCTTCTGTATATTTTCAATCTCAAAGTTAAGAAATCTCATTTTACTTGCCTTCAGATGTTTAAACTCCTCAGGTCTTTTTGCATCTTTTCTCAGACCTCTTAAACATACATACCACTTCTTAAATTAGTATCATCTGTGAATTTCATTAATGCATTCTGTCTAAGCACTCTTCCACATCATTAATTATGATGTTAAATCAAAATGGATCTAGCATTGATCCTTGAGGCCCCCTGCTACATACCTTTCCCTAGTGCCATATATCATGATCTCTTGTTTATGGGTCTTCTGACAGTATTCAAGCCACAAAACAGTGTTCATGGACAAGCCAATTGGAACCTAATTTTTCAATTTCATATACTATCAAATATAAATATTTTATATTAATAACATTTCATTTGTTTCAGTGTAGCATGTTGATAGGGTTAACTGCAAAGTCTGCAGACTGGAACATACCACCTCTCACTTTCCCTTCCTATGTTCTCACATTCTCACCAAAAGGAATATCATTTTTGTCCATAGAATCATTCAAATTAGAGTTACTGGGGACTTCTTACATCATTGGGTCTGGACTTTATTTTATTTTACTTTATTTTGTAAGGGAAAATCTTAAACCTTAGACTAATATCCTAATTTTATTGAGGGAAATTTTAGAAAGCGTATAAAATATAAAACTATCCTTTTTTCTTCTGTCATCTTGATTTTCAGAAGTTACACATTCTAATGCAATATTTAACATATGAAAATCTTAGTAAAAAGAAATATAAGAAAGATTACCAAACAAAACCTGTCTGACAATAAAAAAAAAACACAAAATCTACACTCTCTCTTGCTATACTTCTTTTTTATACTATCTCTTCTAAAGATTAGCTATGGCCAAAAAAGGTGGCTAAAAAAAGCATCATTGCAAATTCAACACTAAATGGTATATAGACTTAGCTATTCAGGACAGGCTACCCATGTCTTAAAAAAACTAAACTGCTAGAAAATTATTCTCTTAACTCTGCCATAGTCTCAATCAAATGTGCTATATATGTCTCCTCCCTACTTTTTCACTATATATTGCTTCAAAAAGAATAGTGTAGATTTCTCAACCCCATCAATGCAATAAAACTTCTTCCTCAAAGTTCATTAACTGCCAAACCCAATGTCATTTTCTTAGTCATCATTTTCCTGTACCCCTTTGAACATCTCTTCCTTGAATTGCACAGCTCTGCTTATTCCTTCTTCTCTGACCTCAGAAGTATTATGCTCTAGTTCACCTTCATTCTTCCTAAATGGGGATGAAAGTTCTACGCCCTTTTTTTCTCCTCTATACTTTCTCCTTTGATGATCTCATGCATTTCATGACTTCAGTGATCAGTTCTATATAGGTGACCTCCAAACCAATAATAAGCTTGGATTTAAAGTTCTGATTTTTTTTCAGAGTTTTACTCCCACACTTGGCATGTATATACTGATCTGGATATCAGGCAGCTAGGTAGTGCAGTAGATTGAATGTTAGACCTAGAGTCAGAAAACCTGAGTTCAGATATGGCCTGAGATACTAGTTATGTGATCTTGGAAAAGTCACATAAGTTCTGTTTGCCTTGGTTTCACTTTCTATAAAATGGGAATAATAAAGAACCTAGGATTGCTATGAGGATCAAATGAGATAGTTATATTCAGCACAGTGTCAGGCACATAGCAAGTGCTATATAAATGTTAACTAACATTATTTACATTCCACCCCAAACCTGTCTTTCTTCCCAATTCTACTATTTCTTTTCAGGAAATCATTATCCTCCAAGTGACCAAAAATGGAAATCTCTGAGTTATCTTTGTTTTTGTTTTTTTCTCCCTCACAAACTATATTCAATAAGTTGCCAAGTCCACTGGATTCTGCCCATCTCTGCCTCAGTATGTTTAAGAAATCCATTTTTTATGTCTGGAAAGAACTCTATTCTCATTAACACATGTTGAGATTATTCTATCCTGGGCATAGTGACATGTGCTTATAACACCTGGTGTGGGAAGAAGGGAAGGAGAGAAAGGAGGAAGGAGGAAAAAATGAATGAAAGAATAAGGGAAGGAAAGGAAAGGGAAAGGGGGATGGAGAGAAAATAGGAAAAAGAAGGAAGAAAAAAGAAAGGGAAGGAGAAAAGAAAGAGGAAAAGAAGAAAAGGAGGGAAAGAAGTGCTTTTGCATTATATTATTCCTTCAAAGATAAGTTCAAGTACCATCTCCATGTAATCTTCCCCAATTTCTCCCCTCCTCTCTTGAATTGAAAGTGATTTCTCCCTTCTTAAATCTTCCTCAAGCTGGGATTCTTAACCTGCACTTCTCTGGCAGTCTGGTGAAGCCTATGGACCTTTTCTCAGAATAATATTTGTAGTTGAATAAAGTTAAATACATATGATTACAAAGGAAAGCAATGACCTTGAAAAAAATTATCAGAATATTTTAAAAAATAAGTTCACAGATTTTAAATTAAGAATCTGGGGCACATTTCTCTTGATCTTCTATCTGTAATGGTTATTTGTGTACATAAGGTACCTGCACTCATTGTTTTCATTCTTCTTTCTCTTTAGTGATCTTATATTAAACACTTAAGATGTCAACTTGATTGAATTTTCTGCATTCTGCATTCAAGATATCTTGCATTTACTTACTAACTCTAGATTACCAATGATACCTTATGGGCAATGTCAACATAAGGTACCTGTTGATATTGTTGCTACTACTAGTGTTGGCTACCTCTTCAGATGACAGAGTTGGGGTTAATTTCTGGTTTCTCATTCTAGCTTCAAGTATCTTAACCTACAAGACTCAGCTTTCTAGTTGAATTGTATCTCAAAAGCATCTCTCTTTGCGTTCCCAAGTCAACTATGTTATATATGGGGGGGATACAAGGACTAACCTCATGATTTTCTTGGCACAGGGAACTCCAAGAAGAGAAAACCATTGTACCAATGTAGGTCAGCACCTTTTCTGCAGCTTATCATCTTACTAGTGCTGAGAACACTAAGTGACTTTCCTAGGGTTATACACAACCATCATATTTCAGTAGGTAAGATTTGCACCTTGTTGGCTCTTAGTTGTAAGGACAATTCTATATCCATTCAACCATGTACAATCTGAATACATTTTGGTTGAATTAAATTCAATTAGTAGTGTCTAATTTGTGTATAGCACCATGCTAGGTACTATTGATGATATAAAGATTGTATGACACAGTTCCTACTCTCATGACATTTACAGTCTAGTAGAGGGATAAAACATAGAAAAGACAGCATGATGTAGCATTCCATATTTGCCTCAGAGAGTTACTATAAAACAAATGTTCTAGATAAGGCTTTGGGAGGAGTTAAAGGGCATCAGGAAAAGCTTATGAGAGAAAGTAGAATTGTGTTGAAGACACAAACACGTACATTCACACATTCATACATATATTTAGACATACATAAATATATATGTGCATATTATACGTACATGTACACATGCATATTAATTCAATAGGGAAAAAGAAAAAGAAGAACTTGAATCGAACTGAATTGAATTCACCACTTTAGTAAAAGACTAGAGGCTAAATATAACGAAGTTTTTCCCTGTTGACATTCCTTAGAACCTCAAGAAATACTTTTACTTAAAGTCTACATATATCTCCATGTTCAAATATATAATCGAAAACTATAAAAAAAGTATTTCAATGTGTCCTGTTTCAATGCTTATCAAAGGATCACGATGTGTATTCATTGAACTTGATTATTTTCCTGTCAAGAATGTACAGCATTCTCTTGAGAACTATCACTTCCACTCCCCACCATTGTATTTTGTGCCACATCAGCTCTCAAATCACAAATAGTTCATAAGTACAATGACATTTATTATAGGCCCACTATAGAGAGAGTGAACATCCTATGCACAAGTCAAATCAGACCTGCACAATTCCAATATGATGTTGATATTATTTTATTTAATATTCCTAAAATCAACTTTGTACTTGATCATATCTCAGCTCTTTAATTTTGCACATAACTATTTGCAATGACATCATATAAGAAGATCATGTCAAAGAGAAATATTGAGTAAAAAAGTTATGGGTATTTTGAATTTTAATCATAGTCACATAGGTTCATTAGAAACAAGATTTCATTTTCATAGCTCCTAACATTCAAATTTAAGGGCTAAGAAAATTAAATCATATGGAACCAGATGAACCTGTATAGAAATGATAAAAATTCAAAATGTCCATAACTTTTACCTAAGGATTTTGTTTATTTTGATCATCTGGCATGATATAGTTTTCATAACTTTTGAAGAGACATACAACATAGTCATTCCTAAAGTCAAAAGAGATGTTAAGAAATTCTACAAAAAGTTAATAAACATGATTTTTCTACCAAAAAATTGTTATTTTAAATAAACACTAACAGTCTAGGTAAATGTACACTTAACAATGACCTATGATCACTAAAAATGATTTATTGTTTATTGCCTCTAGTCAACAACACATTTTGTGTAACTAAATAAATATCATCATAAATTGATTAGCTTGGGTTGGAAAGCTAGGAAAAGGCAAGCCTTCTACTTATTCTATTTCTGTTTGGAGTAGGATAATTCTAATGCATGTTTTTTTAATCAAGGAACATAGCTTGAGGTAAGTTTATAATGATTATATTTTTCAAATTCCATTCTAATTATAATAACAATAATAATAACTAATATTTATATAGTATTAATTATGTGCCAAGTATTTTGTTAAGCTCTTTACAATTATTATCTCATTTGATTCTCATAATAACCTTGGTAGGTATATGCTATCATTATCTTCATTTTACAGATGAGGAAACTTAGGCAAAGAGAGGTTACCTGACTTCTCCAGGGTCACACAGGTATCTGAGACTTAATTTGAATTCAGGTCTTCCTGATTTCAGACCCACCTCTATCCAACTGGTTGTTTCTAATCCATGTCAACTACAATAGACAGGCAAGCCAGCAAGTGGTTCTGAAGTATTCCCTGAAATCTCATTACACTTTCAAGTTAAATAGAGTCATTTATTTTCTAACCATAGACAGACAAGAATTTTTTTTTTTAATTTCAGTAAATCACTTGCCATATCATCTTTACTATAAAACTAAATCCCTATTTCATATTAAGCTTAAGGAGTAAGCTTATAAGAAGGACTGAAAATTAAATTACCTGCTAAATTCTAGGACTCTCTAGAAACTAAAGATAGTTGAAGATGATCACATTAAGAATTTATTTTGAATGCTATTTATTTTCTTTTGATATTTATGATATAGACACATCTTAGTTTTAACAGTTTAGGCATCCTTAAATTTAAAAAAAGAATACATATAGCCAAGTGGATTTGGACCTCAAATGGCACTGAAGTTATCTGGTATCCAAGAATTGACCAAGTTACCTCTGCATCTAAGGTGGGCACAATAAGACATTATTGAGTTAGTTGTTTTTTCATTTGTTTATTAAATGGGCTATTTCCTGACTACTTCCTTAAAGAGGCCTATTCATTCAATGGGCATTACCTCTCTCTAAGTGAGTACTTGAAAAGGCCAACCTAAAAAGGCCAAGGTCTCCCATTGAATCTTGGGCCACCTCCAGTCATCCTGATGAATATCTGGTCACTGAAGTAGATGTCTCAAGAGAAGAAAGTGAGGTTGATGACTTTGTACAGCCCTCCGTCACTCAAAACAAAGTCAAGTGCAAATCAGATCATCATTTCTCTGATGTCATGGTCTTCAAAAACGAAGGATAAATACACATACATTTTATGACATAATTTTGCCTATTATTACATAGGATTCAATGGCCACTAAGGTCCCCCTTCAACTCTAAATGTATAATCCTGTTTTGAGAGAGGCAGTATTTTTTAGTACATAAAGCTTTGTACTTTCAGGATCATGCAATCGTATATTTAGGATGGGGGTGGCTTGGAAATCTAACTCAACTCTTTCATTTTATAGATGAAGACAACACTGAGGTTAATGAGAGTTTTAGTGATTTACCAAAGGTCATTCAGAGGCAAGAGTTGAAACCTAGACATCTTATATCCAGATCTGTGTGGGTTTGTCCTTCATTGCTGAAGAAGACCATGCCACTAGAAATAATGATGATTTGCACTTGACTTTGAGTGAGGGAGGCTGTGCAGGTCACCAGCCTCACTTCTCCTCCAGACCCATCTGAGTCCAGTGACCAGATATTCATCAGGATGACTGGAGATGACCCAGGCTGAGGCAGCTGGGGTTAAATGACTTGCCCAAGGTCACACAGCTAGTGAATGTCAAGTGTCTGAGGTAAGATTTGAACTCAGGTCCCCCTGACTCCTGCACTGGTGCTCTATCCACTGCACCCCCTGACCCATATCCAGGTTTAGCAGTCTATTTACTATGACATATAATTAATTTATGCCTTAAAGTCGTAAAAACCTGAATTTAAATCTTATTACAACTTACTAATTCTGTGTCCTGGGCCAACTAACTCTGAATCAGTTTCCTCATCTGAAGGATGGAGGCAATAAAACCTGTACTGTAGCTCAGAAAGTTGTGAGGATCAACATGATGAAAAATAGAACAGAAAGCACTTTATAAACTGTAAATTGTTATTATTGATGGTGTTCTATATTTTATCGTTGCAAAAGAGTAAAGAGATACTATAACTGTATTCAATGAAAACTGAAAAATTGACATTACATGGTGGTACATATCATCAATTGGTATATTATTTGAGAAATTTGACAGAATGTACAAGTAGATCTCCTGGAAATGTCCAAAATTTTATTGTGTGTGTGTGTGCACGCGCATATATCTGTGAGTGTGAGTGTGTGTGTGTGTGTGTGTGTGTGTGTGTGTGTGTGTGTGTATTCTTTAGTGTTTCCTCATTTAGGGAAGAAAGGTTTCTCCTCTGTCAGTAAGAGTTCTGGAAATCCTTATACAAATGCCTACTATGTACACTTATTGAAGTACTAGTTGATATTGATATAAAGATCTCTGTCTTTGAGGATATGAACCTGGAGTCTGGAATTGGTTAAATAGCAGAGTGATGTGAATAGGAAAAATAAATGTTTTAGGAAACTCTGCTTTAGGAAAATCAAGGTGGCAGCTATATGAAGAATCAATTATAGAGGGGAAGAATTTAAATACAAAAAACTAAGTTATAAAGCTGTTACAATTGCCTAGGAAAGGTGTGATAAGGTTGTAAAATAATTTGGTGGCTGTGAATTTGGGAAAAGAGGACATAGGTTTTGGAGGTAGAAATAGCAAGACCTGGAAATTTTGGATTTATGGGGTGACTGAGATTGAGGAGACACAACATGGGAATTCACAAAACTGTGTTTGTCCTTCATTGCTGAAGAAGACCATGCCATCAGAGAAATGATGACATGACTTGCACTTGACTTTGTTTTGAGTGAGGGAGGGCTGTGCAGGTCACCAGCATCACTTCTCCTCCCAGTTCACAAAATAGAAGTATGGTGAATGGGGGGAGAGAAACAATGAGTTTTATTTTGGATATACTGAGTTTGAGATGAATTCAAAATATCCAATAGTAAGTAATTTGATCCTTGAGTTCCAAGAGAGATTAAGACTGAAATCAGGAGATCAAAATAATAATTACAGGGTTTATTTAGCCTTTTCAATGATCAGGTTCCACCAAGACAGGTAGGAAGGATGAGAGGATGAGTTACGGTATACACAGATGAGCAAAGTTGAAGGAGTTATCATTGGAGAACATCAATCTTCTTAGGAAAGAAACAGAGTAAATACTTTGCTATAAGGAGTTAGAGATGGGTGGGAGGAGGGGACCAAGACAGTAGAGTAGAAGTAGGGACTGGCTACGGCTCTCCCCCCATGCCTGACCAAATACCTGTAAAAAATAACTCTAAACAAATTCTGGAGCTGCAGAACCCACAGAATGACAGAGTGAAGCAAATCTATAGCCCAAGACAGTCTGGAAGATCAATGGGAAGCATCTAGCATGCTACACTGGGAGTAAAGCATAGTCTAGTGGAGGCTGAGGCAGCACAGACAGGACCTGATCAGGGCTCGGGCCTGAATCTCTAGCAGCTGTGGTTGTTTTCAGACTTCACAATCCCAAAATGCTAAGGACAAATTGGAAAGTCAGTGAAAAAAAAAAACAAATTCTTGGATCTGTGTGAGATAGTAGAATGGTCTAGTCCCAGCCCCAGGGCAGCAGAGGAGGTGGAGGAGTCAGGAGGAGCCACTGCAGCAGCAGGGACAGTAGCAGCAGCTTTTTATGGATCTCTAGGGCCATAGATTGTGGAGGGATTAGAGCAGCTGACAATATACACTCCCATGCCCCCAGGAAGCAGAAAACTACCTTGACAAAGAGCTCAAAAGTCAAATAAAAGGCCAGGGATATGAACAAAAACTGGAAAAAGAATCAGATTATAAAATGGTACTTTGGTGCAAGGAAGACCAAAATGTATAAGCAGAAAAAGACAACAAAGTCAAAGCTCCTACGTCCAAAGTCTCCAAGAAAAATATGAATTGGTCTCAGGCCACGATAGAGCTCAAAGATGATTTTGAGAATCAAGTAAGAGAAGTAGAGCAAAAATTAGGGAGAGAAATGAGAATGATGCAAGAAAATCCTGAAAACCTAGTCAACTGATTACCAAAGGGAACTCAAAAATGTTGAAGAAAATAGCATCATAAAAAACAGACTAACCTATATGGCAAAAGAGATTCAAAAATCTAATGAGGAGAAGAATGCCTTAAAAAGCATAATTGGCCTAATGGAAAAGGAGATCCAAAAGCTCTCTGAAGAAAATAATTTCTTAAAGATTACAATGGAGTAGACAGAAGCCAATGACTTAATGAAAAAAAATTATAAAACAAAACCAAAGGAATGGAAAAATAGTAGATAATGTGAAATATCACATTGGAAAAACAACTGATCTGGAGAATATATCCAGGAGAGATAATTTAAAAATTATTGAACTACCTGAAAGCCATTATCAAAAAAAAAAAAAAGAGCCTAGACATCATCTTTAAAGAAATTATCAAGGAAAACTGCCCTGATATTCTAGTACCAGAGGGCAAAATAGACAATGAAAGCATCCATTGATCCCCTCCTGAGAGATATGCCAAAAGGAAAATTCCTAAAAATATTGCAGCCAACTTCTAGAGCTCCCATGTCAAGGAGAAAATATTGTAAGCAGCCAAAAAGAAACAATTCAAGTGTTGCGGAAGCACAATCAGGATAACACAAGATAGAGTAGCTTCTACATTAAGGGATTGCAGGGCCCGGAATATGATATTCCAGAGGTCAAAGGAGATAGGATTAATACCAAGAATTACCTACCCAACAAAACTGAGTGTAATACTTTGGAGGAAAAAATGGTCATTTGATGAAATAGAGTACTTCCAAGCATTATCGATGAAAAGACCAGAACTGAATAGAAAATTTGACTTTCAAACACAAGAATCAAGAGTAGCATGTGAGGGTAAACAGGGAAGAGAAATCATATAGGGATTTACTAAAGTTGTGCTGTTTATATTCCTACATGGAAAGATATTTGTAACTCTTGAGACTTTTCTCAATATTAGTGTAGTTGGAGATATTATATACATAAAGATAGAGGGCACATGGTGACTTGAATATGAAAGGATGATATCTAAAATAATAAAATTAAGAGATGAGAGAGGAATATATTGAGAGAAGAAAGAGAAACAAAATGGAGTAAATTATCTCTCACATAAAAGTGGCAAGGAAGAGCTTTCTTCAATGGAAAGGAAAAGGTGGGGGATGAGAGGAAGTGACCTTACTCTAGTCACATTTGGCTTAAGGAGGGAATAACATGCACATTCAATTTACTATGCTACAGGAAAGTAGGAGGGAAGAGGATAAGTTGGGTTTGGGGGATGATAGAAAGGAGGACAAATGGGAGAAGGGAGTAATTAGAAGTACACAATTTGGAGCAGGGACAAGGTCAAAAGAGAGAATAGAATAAATGGGTGGGCAGGATAGGATGGAGGGAAATATAGTTAGTTTTTCACACCATGGCTGCTATGGAAGTGTTTTGCATGACTACACTTGTATGACCTATATTGAACTGCTTGCATTCTCAGTGGTGATGGGTAGAGGAGGAGAAGTTGGAACTCAAAGTTTTAAAAATGAATGTTAAAAATTGTTTTTACATGCAAATGGGAAATAAGACATACAGACAATGGGGTATAGAAATCTATCTTTCCCTACAAGAAAATAGAGGGGAAAGGTATGAGATAAGAGAGAGGTATGATTGAAAGGAGGGCAGACTGGGGGAAAAGTTCATTGGAATGCACAATGGCTTGGGGTGTACAGAGGGGAGAGATGGGAAGAAAATTTGGAACTCAAAATCTTGTGGAAGTGAATGCTGAAAACTAAAAATAAATTAATTAATGAATAAAAAAGTAAAAAAAAAAAAAGAGAGAGGTGGGATACATTTTGGCCAAGTGACCTAAACTCCCTGTGTTTGAGTTTTCTCTTCTGTAAAATAAATTGGATAAGATTATTTCTAAGATTTCTTCCAGATCTACAATTCCAAGGCAAAAGAAAATTAGTTTAGTAGCTTAATAAATTATGTGCATATTTAAGGAGCTTTATATTCAATTCTATGTATATCTGTAAATATGCAGGAACCAGAAAGAATTAGATTTTTTATTTTAAATAGATCCAAAATAAAAAGGCAGTCCTTTAATGTTGTTTTGCTAGAAGAGCATTTGTTTTTCTATGATCTCAGATCAGTCACAGAAAGAAGAAAAGCAAAACAGTTTTGATTATAGGAACTGGACACAAAATAAAGAAAAATACTTCCAAGAGCATTTTAAAATTGGCTTTTAAAATTAAGAACTTCCATCAGTCAAGGCTTGTGATTTCCTAGGCATAGCCTATAGGTAATTCAAGTAATCAGAGCAACTTCATACTACATTCACATTTATATGAATAATTATTCTCTGGAAGGGTAGATTTTTTAATTTAGAAAAAGGTAATATCATAAGAATGTTTTCTTTCCTGCAATGTTTTCTTTTGAATTTTGTAAAAGACAAAGTAGAATGTGGAGTTTTCTTATTTTCCTCTTTTTTCCCCCAGTGGAGAATCCCAATTTTAGATAAAATTGTTGAGTAAATAAATTTAATTCATATGATCCTTAGTTCAAGAGCATTGGATTCTGTCTTAATAACTGTGTAACTCTAAACAAATGGCTTATTCTCTCTGAGTCTCAGTTTCCTTATCTGAAAAATGGTAATATTAACAGCCTTCATCCCTGCCTGACAAAGCTGTAAGGATCAAATTATAAATATGAGAACACTTTGCAAACTACGCAATTCTATGTAAATTCTTACATACAACTTATTTTTCTTTGATCATTTTTCTTACTCTTCTTTGTATTCTCTTAATTTATTAGCTTCCTTTAGATGACAAATACTACCTCTGATTGTACAATAAGAATTATACTAATATCTGTGAAGTCAAACATTTCTTTTTCTTTGAATGCCATGATCATTTAAATAAATTCTAGTAAAATGAGAATTGTTCTCAGGACAATACTATTTTGATGAAATATGGTTTATGGGAAAGGTAACTATATAGTAATGAAACAGATATTAAAAAACTCCACAGTGAGATTTGTTTTTCTTACATTCTGATTGAGTTTTGAATAATGAGGGAAAGAAAGGTAACTCATAGGATGTTTCCACAGTTTTAGAAAAGTTCTCACAGTTGGAAATGATTATTCTCTCTTTGAGTATTTCATATGGCATTCTCTTATTCCTTGATGTGTGGACTTTATTTACCTTCATAAATAGTGTAAGCTCTTTAAGAAGAGGAACTATACCTGATCTTTTTCTCTAGATCTAATCCAGTATCCTCCACAAAGATATTCTGTAAATATTGCTTGAATTGAAGGAGGAAACAGGTGGGAATGTTGAAGAGACAGTTTAATAAGGAAAATCAAGAGGAAATGTCTAGGTTTTGCATAAAGATTAAAATAGTGGGTGAGAAAGAAGAGATTGAGTATGGAATTGGGGTGGGGGAGAAAAGGCACAAAGATACTAATAGAAACAATGGGAAATTCTATGTTGAATGAGTCTGTAATTCCAAAACCTATATAACCAAAAGAAAATTATGCATGACCACGATAACAAAAGATATGCCTCATTTGATTTATTTAAGGTGGTATAACCTATGCTTTGTGTACACAACACAAATTTGATCATTAGATCATGAGAAAATCTACATGAGTTGAATTTAAGACATTATCAGAAATCTTCAAGTAATACAATGAAAAAGAATAGGAAAAAAACTTGCTTGAGTTGCCTACCTTCTAGTAAATGACTGTTTAATTCCCTCAAAGGGATGGGTGTCTATTCCCTTTGAAGATCTACAACTTTCCTTGCTAGTCTATTCTAGAATTTTATTGACTCAAATAAAAAAGTTCACCCTAATGCCCAACTGAAATATCTCTACTTTAATTTCCTCTTGTTTGGTCTACCAAGGACAGAGAAAACAACTGCTCAGCATTTTCTTCTTAAAAGTCCTTCATATACTTAACCCTTAGGCTACTTGTATCTAAAAATAAAAATAGAGCAAGATACAACTTATTAAGTTTTTTCCCTCATAAGGCCTATTTTCTTTTCTTTTAATCAGATTTCTTACCTTGTATGATCACCTACCAAGTTTTACAGTCTCTTTTGGAAGCACAACAACCAATATCATATGCAATTTTCCAACAGTCAAGATAACATAGAATATGGTATCTTAGAAAGAACACCATCCAGTACTTTACCATAATCTTTGGAGGCATCCTATTATAACACTGGTTTTCCTCATACTGCCATGTCATTGTGCATTCATAGAGTATTTAAGAGCTGTGATTATAATGTGATAGGACAAATTAGACACGTCATGCCTCAAATCTATTCTATAATATCCCTAGGTGTGAGGTAATAATGTTATTTCTATTCCTAGCTCAACAAAGGAAGAATTTACTTGAAATATTCTGGTTTTGTGGGTCCACGGCCACCAATACTTAACAGTAATTAAAATACTGCAAATAATTCCATCCTGAGTTGAGAAGTCAGCTCTACTTATTATTGCCACTTTTATCAACTCTCTACCTATACAGGACAGCTAGGTGGTGCAGTGGATAGAGTACCAGGCCTAGAGTCAGGAGGACTCATCTTCCAGAGTTCAAATCTGGCCTCAGACACTTGCCAGCTGTGTGACCCTGGGCAAATCACTTAACCCTCTTTACCTCCATTTCCTCATCTGTAAAATGAGCTGGAGAAGGAAATGGCAAGCTACTCCAGTATTTCTGCCAAGAAAAACCCAAATGAGGTCAGTTACAACTTACCAACAAAAATAATAATAAGCTATAAAGAGGCCACCACTATTTAGCACCCAGCAGGTCTTAGGATTTAGATAGGCAAGAATACATCCATGGGACAGGGCAAAATTGGCTGAGCCATGATTTGGAATCCCTTGAAGCAGGAAGAATTTCTTCTTAATACCTTTTCATCTAACTATATGCCCAAACAGATAATAACAGGTCTAATCCTAAATCTATGTATGAAAGCTCCCATCTCCTACGGGTGAATGGTCCTGTCCTAGATCAGATCAGTCCACTACATGTTTTTCTCACTGTCCCTTCAGGGGAGCAAGACGTAAGACATTCAGCTGAGATTGTAATACGTATATGGTATGAGGAGCAGGGTCCTAAGAGGCAAAATGTACTTGAGTTCCACTGTCATGTCAATGTATGAATGACAATGAAATGATTTTCTGGAAGGCTGTAAGAAAAGATTTCTGAAGCAGATAACAGAACAAACTAGATAGTATTCCCAGCAACTTTTATATATCTTTGATCAGAAAGTCATCTAAATGAGAGGAGGCTGACAAATGTCAATAATGGTAAAGGAAAAATACATAGGCTCTGCCTACCTACAGTAGGGGAATAAGTGGGGGAAATCAGACAACTGGCAAAAGTTACAATAGTGCATAGTCCTTAATCTTTGGTAGGGGTTGTTTACAGTCTGCCCGCTTTATACTGGCTGTTATGTCTAAAAGTTTTAATTGTAACTTGAAGGACTTGAGAAGTCTGGAGGTAAATCTTACACCAGAGTTAGAATCAATCAATAATTAATAAGTTCCTTCAGTGTGTAAGATGTTAAATATGCAAAGGTAAAAATGAAATTATCTTGCTTCTCAAAAAACTTAGATTAAAAAAGACAAAACGTAATTATTTAAGCATGTACATGTAACTATATAGAACAAACACAAGCTAATTTGGTAATGAGCGACAGTACTACCTGGGGGTACCAGGAAAAACTTTAATATAAAGGATGGTACTTGACCTGGGTATGAAGGATCTAAGGAGAGTTGGAAGGCACAGGTATAAGAAGGAGCATATTTCAGAGATGGGGGATAGTCATTGGAAGGGAATGGTGTGAGTACTAGGAGGAGGGACAGTTTGGCTGAATTGTAGAGTGCATGGAGAGTAATCTAGAAAGGGAAATAGGGACCCAGTTGTAGAGAGCTTTTAAGCAAAGTACCTTTACTTTTTCTTAGAAATAATAGTGATCAGTGGGTAATACTGAAGTTTATTGAATCATGGAGTGGCATGGTCAGATTTGTGCTTTAGCAAAATCATTTTGTTAGCTAGGTAGAGAATGATTTGGAGGAAGGGTGACTTGTGGTAGGAAAAGCACTAGAATTATCTCACACGAGGTCATATCTGATGATAATGCAATATTTCATCTGGCATTAATGTTGTTGGATAAGTTTTATTCCTACTGAACTTTACCATATTTAAAAAGATCATTTTACCAATGTATCAGAGACACTTGGAATCGTACTCTTGTCTTCCAAAGTATCAGCAATTATAATTAATTTGGTGTGATCTACAAATTGCATGAGATTTTTCAATACTGAATTATCAAAATGTGGCATGTTTAGCCCATATTTATAGAGCATGAAGTGGAGATTAAATCCTTTTCTTATATAAAAAACAAGGAAAATTGAGTAAGGTCTATTTGCTTTATTTAATGCCATAAAGGAATAAAGTGTTATATGGACACACTTATTATTAGATTATAAGATATGGAAAATAAATTTAAAATTCAAAATGGCAAATTGAGGTAAAAGTGAAAGTATCTATATAAAAATTTAATGGTAATTAGGTAAAATAATTTCAGATACTACTTAAAATAAAGGAGACTATTTTTTCTGTTAATAGCTATAGAACTGATTATTTTTGTATGTGCCTCTACTGTATCTTCTCCACAGAACAATTTTTATGTATAGGGCAAAGTAATTAATTCCAAGCAATAAGTCATGGAGATATATATTAATCAAAATATTAATTATTTGTACTCACAGTGTCACTTTTTCTATCTAAAACCAAGGTATTTGAATGATCAAAGCAGTTATTTTAGAAAAAATAAAAACAGATCTGAATATTTTATGGGTAGATTCCATTTCTGATACTTACTACCTAGATGACCTTGGGCAAGTCATTTAACTTCCTTAAGCATTAGTTTCTTCATCTGTAAAATGAGAACTAAATTAGAGGCTTCTGAGATCCCTTCTCGCTTTAGATATATGATTGAAGGATGAATAACCCACTGGATCTTAATTTGTTTCTTCACTTAATGTACCTCAAGGTGCTTCCATCAATATTTGTACTAGTTATTAGATTCTAAGTATCCATTTAAAAAAATCCCACTTGATAGATGTCATCACTAAGCCATTTTGTACTATTTGACCATGAACTAATTCATCTGAGTAAATTCAATAGATTATTTATAGAATAATTTCTCAGAAATAATTTTATAATTCGTTTTTCTTCCCACTTTTAGCTTATCATCACTTCCCTAGGTTTCTCTCCTCACCTCTTTAGTGCTCCAGAAATGATGTTACTTAATGCCAACAAGGCAATACTTAGTCTAACCCTAGGTGCTCGTTTGGGGGTAATTACTTGGCACTAGAGCAGTGTTTAAGTGGCTGACTGCTAGATGACTAACTCCAGGGCCAGAGATGGCATTTACTTATGCCAAAATGTTAAAAATAAATAAATACATGACAAGCACAAAGATTTACTAATTTGCTTTGTCTTTCCCAATTAAGTTGAGTTTATTTTGGAAGAGAGAATCATTTCAGTTATGGTTGGATTGGGAGTGAGAGAGAATGCAAAGAAGGATCCTAACACCTGGGCTCGGGGAGGCTGGGAGATGGGGAGGGCAGGGAAGTGGGCTATTTTTGTGGCATTCCTGACAGTATTATCAAGCAGCAGGTGCTCAGGATGCCTCAGGACTCCCCAAATACATGACACAGCCTATTTTGCAAATCAGTAATGACAATAACCTGATCTGTTTTGTCTCTCCCAAATTTCTCTGTAGATTCTGTATCCAGTAACATGGGTTCTTTTAAATTTTTCATTTTGTTGTCATTTTTGTTCGGCATTTTTGTTGTCAGATGACCTAATTTTACCTAGAAGAGAAAGCTTCCTTAAATTATATTGAGGCATTAATGAGGAAGCGTGGAAGAGAAGAAAGATTTGCATTACAGGATGATAACAGGGAAAGGTAAAATTAGTTCATAATTTAAACATCTATTAAGATTTACAAAGTGATTTTATTCAGCAAACTAGGTGCTTGTTGTGAGAAATGGATAAGGCAATTTTAAATTTCTTCCCATTTCACAGATGAGGAAACTGAGGTTCAGAGTTTAAGTGATTTACCTATGACCGCAGAGCTACTAAATATTATAGTCAGAACTCAAATTCAGGAATTCTGACTAGAATTCCAATGTTCTATTTGTTACACCATGCTGATTCTCAATGTAATAATCATTTATAATGCTTTAGATTGGAGGGGGCTTTTGAGCAGCAATGTCCACAGAAAAGAGCAATAGAACGTCCAGAATGAAGGGCATGTAGTCATACAGTTTTCTGACTTAGAATACTTTTGGGAAATTTCTTTGAGCTCTAGCTATGACATTTAGGAAAGGAGATAGAAAGACTGAAGTGGATACAGAAGTCAGCCTCCTAAATGGTCTCCCTGTTGATACCTGCATACAGGGAATATTATATTTTATGTTGTATTCCAAGAACCTAGCACATAGTAGGTGCTTAATGGATGCTGATTGAATTAGTATCCTCTCTAATCCAGCAGAATGCAACCTCTTTGGGAAGGATGGTTTTCATTTTGGATCATTTTATTCCCATTACCTAGCTATTTGGCACTCTATATGATAGTTGGATAATGAATGTTTTTGTCTTTTTTTTTTTTTTGAGTTACCATGAAAAAGACATAGGTCTTTTAGAGAAAGAACAGGACATAGAGAAGGGATATGAAGAATGTAATTTTTTTCTTCAAATATTTGAAGGATAAAGTAGAGGTAAGATTCGATTTCTTCTCTTTGACCCCAGAGGACCCAGAAGCCAAGAATGGATAAAACTATAAGTATAAACTTCATAATAATTAGAACTTTTTAAATGTGAAATAGGATCCCTCTGGATGAGTTCTCTATATTAATCAACATGTATATATGGACATGCATACAGATGTGTACCTATGACTTTCTTTGAAACCTCTGTACTCTATGCATTTAAAAACATGGGTCTATTGGCTTCATGAACCTGCCAAATGATCCCATAAGTCAAAAAAAGAGAAAAGTGAAAGACTCCTGCTTTAGAGGTAGGTCTGCTACTTGTTAAAGATATGATAGAATGGCTTAATGTTTTACCTATGGTTTATGTTGTTAGAAAACACTCTAAAGTTCCCTCTAATTTTAAGACCCTCTAATCCTATGGGATTTGCTTTTCTAGTCATGTAATTTTAGGTTAATATCAAAATGGGTTGGGATTTCCTAGGATATGCAATTGTGGAGTTGGAGTCAACAACTATGACTAAGTATTTTCCTTATAGGTCACATTTCGCAGATATATGTTTGAGAGAAATCTGTCCTCAATTACTAAAACATGGTTTTATCCATATAGAGTAAATATAGGTCTGACACTGTATTTTTGAAAAAATATTTGAAAAGAGATCACTAGGGATATGTAATGAGAAAAGGATTTGGATGAATCATATAAGAGTGATAGATAAAATTATAAATAGCCTGAATGCTTTACTAGCACTCACAAAATATTGAAAAATTAAAGGTCTCTACTGTATTGGACAGATTGTCTATAGAGGATATTTTTAGAGAGATATCAATGACTCAAACATGATCAGAAGGATGAATACTACTAACAAAGAAATCATGAAAAATTTCTGTATTTGTATTTTCCCAGTGCCTAACATACTTTCTGGTACATTAGGAGTGTATATATAATTTATATTTGCTCTCAAAAGCCCTATATTCCTCAAGTAAGTGAAGATTGATCAAAGCATCCAAACACTTGCTTTACTAGTAAATACTAACAAAAATAATTGTACGATCAATAATGATGAAAAAATTGGTAATCATTAAGCTCATTGAATGTATATTGTACCAATCATATTAAAATATAAAATGATTATAGAATAACAAGCAATGGACTAAGTTCTCTCTTCTACATAGTGGGAAATAGATCTTTTTGTTTTCCTTCCTACCATCTTGCATAGAGAAATTGAAGATGAGCTGTCAGATCATAGCAACTGTAGTGTGCAGGAATGTCTGCCTCTATGAGACTCCCCTGACACCAAAGACTTTATGCAATGTAGAATTCAATCTACTTAAGGGAGAACTAGGAAGAATATGGGTTAATATGTTCTCCATCCCTTCTCCCAATCCACTTGAGGCAGTATATATGATAGAATGGATTGTAAGTGGAATGACTTGTCTTTGCTTATAGAAATTTTGCCTATATCAAGAAGATAAAATTCTTCCAGAATTGACTTCTGTATTCCATTTATTGGAGGATTACGTAGATATTTTCTTATGAAGAGGAAAGTGCAGGTCTCATTAGTCTTTACTTATTTCACATGTTTATAAAGTTTTGAAAAGTGACACAGTGGGGTTGCTAAGAGAATCAAAGGAGACAAAGTACTGGAAAATAATTTGCATGTTGCAGAAGCCTATATACATGTAAAGTGTTATGATTGCTATATCAATTCTTAGATGATATGTATATATATATATATATATATAATATATATAAGAATTGTATGCACAGCGTAAACACATATAATGAAAACCAATTCTATGCCAGTCACTATTGTCCCTAAATTTCTACTTAACATTTTTGAAAACATAATACAATGCATGGATGTGTTTACTTCATGGTAAGCTAGTGGCAGCACTTTTGGAGGCAGAAAATCAGATTAAATAACATGCAAAAAAGATGTCAAATGAAACCCTAAAAATGATTGAGTTTAAAATGCAAAATAAAAGCAATTGAGAGTGATTATAGCAGTTAATCATTTTAGGTTTTCCTTTGAAGAATGCACCTTCATTTAAAATTGAAAACAAATGCTGTTTTTGCTTTTTAGTATTCATGTTGGTAGATTTGGCTTATTGGCTACAGTAGACATCAGAGTATACATGCTACCTTCAGAATTTCTTCTTTACTAATAGTGTGGTCTCTGCAATATACATATTTAGCTCTTCCGGGTGTGTACTACAGCTCCCTTTGGTGTTCTATATATAAATTTGCTCAGCAGATTTGTGTTATTAAAATGTAAATAATGGTATATAGAACATTTGGCAAATGAAAAAATCAAGCTGGGAATAAACAATCATATTTATTGTTAACATTTGGGCTAGTTTATTGAAACACACCTTGCAGTAACTGTCACAAAAATGATTAGTTATAAAGTTTAAATTTTGAGAATTGCCTATTTGGGTAAGCTATGATTTTATTTCTATAGTTATAATATTCACTGTTGAAGTACGAGATAGAAAATCTTCCCCCTACAAAACCAACTCTACGCATTAAATAAAATGCATTTACTGTGCCCCAGATTTAATCATACATTGTTTAAAATTAATTATTCCATTTTAATTGCATTGTATAAACAGAAATGACCTGTTAATTTAAAGGAAATCTATCAGCACAAAATGAATTCAGTCATATAAACAAGCAAGATGAACTTGACCTTGTTTGAACTTGTTTTGATGTGGCCCAGATGGTAGGCTACATGCTTGAATAGCAGGCTAAAGCAGAGGAAAAACTCATATACCAAGATCTAGATTTATAGCCTTTTACAAATTCCTACCTTGTATTGTCCTTTCAGCATCTGTTCTGCCCCCGCTGCGGTCAGCTTCTATCTCTGGGGTCAGAGAGTCTAAAAGCACAGAAAGATAAGACTGACATATTTCATTTGATTCCTATGGTCCTTTTTACAACCTGTTACTCCTGTGCTGAATTACAATACAATCAACCTTCGTCATTAAAAAAAAATGTTGAACAATGACTGGAGGTCATGACAATTTTTGGAAGATTTAGAAAGATTAATGAGTAATGAAAGATGGCTCTTAAGCAGGGAGGTGGGGGATGAGTTGTCAGACTCATAATTTAGCCTGTTTTTAGTTGGTGTGTTAAGCAGCTGAGCGATATTTGCTCAGAGATCTAGAAGGGAAATGAGAAAAAGTAGACTACATCTATGAAATAAGGGAGCAGTAAAAAGTTGTACTCCTTTAACACATGCCTTCCCTTCCAGTAACATCTTCCAGTAGAGATTAATGAAACATGTAAAACAGAAAAATGAAAATTCATAGAATAATTTAAAAACCATTCTTTTACAATACAAAAGGACAAACAGTGTTAAGCAATATATAATTCTTACCATTTAAGACCCTGAGACTATCTGTTGATGCTGCCTGTTTTAGGGTCTGCTCGGCTTGTTCTCGACGCTTAGTCTCAAATTCAAGAGCCTCTTGCAATTTCCTCTTTGCCTTTTTCTCCTTCTTTAGCCTCTTTTGAACTATTGCTGTAAAAGATAGCATGGTATTAACTGAAGACATTACATGTGACTATTTCTCATGGATGGGGTGGTTTGGGTCAACATATAGAAAGTGAAATGGGATGCACTAGTTATTTAGACAATTCAGGTCTAAAACACATTTCTTCAAAATAGTAAGATGAAGCTAAGTGTTGCTATGTTAGATTATTTTTTTCTCCTTAGTACAATTCCCAAATTTTCAACTTCACTTTCAATATATATATATATATATATATATATATATGTATATATATAAACAAAACAAAATATAACATTAGTAAATAATTGTAGTTATTGGTAAAAAGAAATGTTATAATCAGTAGCTAAATTGTCTACCCCTTGACTTAGAGGTCAAGACAGTCTACACCTGTGTAGGTAAGCCCTTCAAAAGTTACACTGAGCTAACTGGAAGGGGCAAATAGAGGGGTTTTTGTTTGTTTTTCTTTCTGGAAGGTATCTTTTTATACTTCTTGGAACTGGAGCAAAAAAATTTAAATAATTCCAGTTTGGAACTTTAAAAGATGCAGTAAATATATGTTAAGGGACACATAAGTTTATTTGGAAGTATATTTATAAGATATAAGAAGGAATGAAGTCTTTTTTGAGGAAATTTCATTGTGTCCTTAACCAAACTGATCCTTCTTTAAGAGAGAATACACACATACTTTAATACATTCCAATAAAATGCATAATTTTATTTTGCTGAAATCTAGTGCAAGAGAATCGAAATACTTTACAACTAAAGTATCATGAGCTCCTATTTAAAGCAGACATGAATCAGTATTACAGCAATGCACTCACTTCTCCCTAAACCCCCATTCTCCACCCCACCCCCAGCTGGGACTTTAATTTTATCCAAGAATTTAATGTGTCATCATTAAATAGTAATGAATCAATGTTCTTCAAGAAGTGTGCATTAAATGTACTTTCAGTATGATGATTATTTTAATTTTTCCAGGGTAAGTACATGGCAAATAATCTTAACAAATGAGAAGCAAGCATGTGTTTCTCTTTGAATTAAAATTTTATCATGGCTGACATATTGTGAATGTGACTGTGACAAGCAGAGCCAGAATGAGCAAAGCCTCGCTGTGTAGCTGTCCACAGAAGAGACATAATCCCAATTTTACTACTTGATCAGACTGCACAGCAGTAGGATGCATTAATTAGAGGATATGCAGATGGGAGGGGAAGAGGATATTTAAGACAAAAGAAAATGATACAGTTATTGTTCAACTCTAGTTATCTAAAAGAATGCCCTGATATGTGGATTATTTGCATGACTGTGGGTTTGATAAAATAAAATCTTCAGGATATAGAATTATGGGTATGATGAAAAGAAAACCAGGACTTAGATACACTAAATGTTTACTAATTTCATTTTATCCTAGCCTCAAGAGAAGTACTGTACCTATTTGTTGATAGACATATATGTAAATTTAAGCTGGCTTTCTGAGATGAAGAATGACAATGACCACATTATTACATGAAATATAAGTAAGTTTAATCCTGACATCAACAACATTCTATTTTAAAATTAATTTAGTTGAGGTAATGATGATATCAATGCTTAGATGTCCCTTTTGTCACTGCAGATTATCTATCTTAGGAAATCACATTATATCAAGTCCTTTATCAGATGAAAGAGATAAAGCAAAATAACGGATTCCTGACTAATTTTTGAGCCAATGAGGACAAAGGACTTGAAATAATCTAATAACTTTAAGTTAAGTCAGTATACATTTATTAGGCACTTACTATGTCAAATGCCAACTGTTGCCCAACCCCCAAATTCCTGGTGCCTAAGATTCTTCGAAAAGGGAAATTACTTTCAACATAATTCATCTGGAAGGAAAAATGCTAATGAAATTTCTGTCAACAGTCTCAAAAAACAGTCTTGTACCACTGGCCATTCACCAACTCCTGTGTTACTGAATCAAATGGGATAGTCATGGCTACACTTCAGGGTAATGAGACATTTTCAATAGACATATTACTAATAAATAATCATTGCTAGTTATTACCTTCAATTTATTGTTTCACAATTAATTAAATCATAGATGCGTGGAGTGATATGTGATTGTTTTGCCCTCTAGTGGCTAGAGGAATTTAACATGATATAAATAGGGTTATGAGACAACATTTTCAAGTTCACTCAAGCGGCTGCTTCTTTAAGGCCTAAATGGCTTGAATTTCAGTTTCTATAAAAATGGATTTAGTCTAATGAAAAGTGGAGCTTTAACCAAAACTAATACCATGATAGAATTCTACTGCAAAATGTCACTGTTAATGTAACATTCCTTCTACTGTGTTTGCTTCCTACATTTGTCTTTTGTCTTAATAGCACTTCATATCTCAAAATAAAATGTCATAGTCTGCTTATTTCATAGTATTTCTGTCTAAATGTGCTCATATCATTTAAAAATGTGGCACATCTCATGGAGTCAAAGAATCCTAGCTTTCGAAAAACAACAGAAGTTTTCTACTTTATTTATCCCTTGCTTGAAATTCTCTACCGAAGGAGAATTCACTACCTCCAGAGGCAGACCTTTCCAGTGCTGGTTAGCTCTAATTGTTAGAAAAAAACATTTTGTACATTGCTCTGAAATTTACTTCCCTGAAATTTCCACCTTTTTCTCCTCATTCTGTTCTAGGTGGTGAGTCCAAACAAATCAAACCTTTACTCTATATGCTAGTTCTTCAGAAACCTGGCACCAGCAAAGATCTCATAGCCCCTTCAAGTCTGCCCTTTTCCACACTCCCCAAACTATAAGCCCCAATTTCTGTGTTCAAAACTCATGTGATAGAACCTCAAGGTACTACTTTGCCATCCTAATATTCTCCAGCTTACGAATGCCCTTCCTGAAATGGAGCTTTCAGAAATGAATAAAATGTTATAGATGTGGTCTGACCAAACCTGCGTAGAATCAGAATATCATGTGTGAAGTCTTCCATACTACCATGCTTCTCAAAAAAGTCGAAGAAAACATCAGCTTTTTTTGTTTGACATATCAACCTGCTGATATACTGAATTTTTAACCCACCACAAACTTCTGCTCTTATTCAGTTAAATTGCAATATAGCCACACCTTCCACATCTTGTACATTTGATAGTTATTTCCCTGAATGAAACGTGGAAAACTTTACATTCTTCCCTATTAAGTCTCAATTTACTAGATCAAGATCAATGGCAAGGTGGTTTTAGAGCCTGACTTAGTAAATTAAGTCATTAGTCTATGTCACCCAGCAAATTTGATAAGACCCACTATGCCTTTATCCCATTGACCAAAATAAACAAATAAATAAAATGAAATGAAAACCCAAAGACAGATATCCTAGGCATATCCCTAATGACCTCTTTCCAGGTTGACATCCAACCATGAAACCAACCAATAATACAGTTTTGGATCCATTGAATTTATTATCTTACCCACATTTCTCTCTCTGGTCTATGTGAATAGCCCTAGTTAGAAGATTTTGTTTTGTTTTAATTCTGCCATCAACCTAAATGAATTCTTTGTGCCATCCAGACATCCTTCCTACTTCTGCTCTTAGGGCAAGACAGAAATTAATCTGTCTTCCACATTTCAAATACTCAGAGACAGGTAACTGCCCTACCCTCAGCTAAACAACCCAAATTCTTTCAAGTGCACCTCATATTGCGCATGGCAGAAACACACCACTATTCTGGTTGGTCAGTTCAGTAAATTCTGTGGTTTTTCAATGTCTCCCTTAAATTACACTGAATAAAAAATATTCCAGATGTGTCCTAACCAGAACGAAATATAGAAAGAACATCATTGCCTTATTCTTGAGAGTTATGCTTCTCTTAAGGTAGGCCAGGATCTTTTTACCTTTTCTGGCAGCCATGGCAACCTGACAACTCTTAATACTCCACTAGAAAGTCTCAGAACCATTTTTCAGACAAATTGCCATGCTTTACCAAGTTTTGATTTGTTAAATTGATATTTTGAACCAAGGAGCAAAACTTTGGGATTCTCAAATTTTACCTCTCAAGTTCAGCCCTGTTGAAAGGTCAGGTAGAGCAAAGGGTACTGACCTTCAACTCACTGAGTAAAATACTCATAATTACATTAAAATGACTCTTTAAAGATTTACGTGCACATTTTATCTCTATTTCAAAGATCTATTGTTTCTTTGATCGAATAGTCACAGATGCAGATTGTAATCCATTTCTAAACCTAAAAGATAAGTTATAGTTGCCCAAGACAGAGAGAGGTTAACTGACTGACTTGCCCAAGATTATGCAGAGATAGGATTTGAACTCAGGTATTCCTGATTCAGAATGCAACACTGCCTCTACTACATCCATCCGCTTCTCTAAAACAGATGCGTTTTGTAATGAATTAAAATGAAATCCTCCTTACCACCATCCTCCGTGGTGTTAGGTTATATACTAAGGAGCCAGATGAGCTCCAGTTTATGAATGCGTACTTGACCTTGCAAGGTCAAGATGGGGCAAACAGAAAGAAAGAAGAAGCTCACTTTCGGCCATTTATTCAGCTAATTCATCTGTGTTCCATTTCAATTGATAAATATCTTGGAGAATCTATTTTGCTTGAGTAGACAGGAGTGTTTGGCTTTACATATTTAACTCTTTAAATTTTTCAAAAGAGAATGCAGACTGAATGGAAGGTTATTCTTCATGGTTGTCATATTATCAGAGCTCGTTCTTATATCAAACAGTGTGAATCAGTAAAGCAGGATAAGCAATCAGACTTACATGATTAATGAGACAATTCATAGATATTACTGTCCTGTGGACTAAGGAGAATCATGTAGTTTGGAGATCAAAACAGTAAGCCAGACATACAATGAGCCCATAATTCAAATGCTACTGTAAAAATTTTTGTGTTAATACCAAGTAAAATTGGGAAAATGTAGCCTTTCTATGCTATACACTTGAAAGAAATGTACTATATTTATCACTCCTGACATACCTCTGTTCTTCTGCTCCATAGCCAGCTGCTTTTCAAGAGTTTCCCTTAGTTCTCTTTCCCTTAGGAAATCCATCTTCAGTTCTGTTTTTTCCAGTTGGACTTGTTTCTCTTGAGCTCTGGCATTGTCTATGGCAACCTTCAAGAGTCCCTGTTCAAAGGTAAAATAAATCACTCTAATGTTTAAGTACAGAGTCAGTTTCCTTATTTTATAAAGTGTTTTACCTGAAAACAACCATGCTAATTAATGCCTTTCATTGACATTGCACCCTGGGCATCCACTGAGTTAGTGAATGTTGGAAAATATAATGGAAAAACAAGCCTTCCAGCAATCATTAACACATTTTACCAGAACAAACTTTAAAGTGTCATAGGTAGGGCTGCTTCCAGTCAGTCAAGATTTTTATATCTTAAATGTCCATGAAAGTATTTCTTAAGTTTTAAGACTAAGAGAGCATGACTTAGAAATCATTTATTAGATAATTATGTTTCTATAATAAAATCAAAAGATAAAAATCTGAATTTAGTGGGACCAAATATTGAGCATGTATTCAAATATAATAATAATGATAACCTGAAACTTATGTAGTGCACTGGGGCTTGCAAATTGCTTTGCACTTGTTACCGTGCGCAAGAAACAAGCAGAAATCATTTACCCTACCTTCCATAAATAGAAGTGAAACAAAAACTGTATCAAAGCTTTGGGAATACTTTGACTGGCCCTCTAAGTCATGGTTTGCCTTTTAGAAATAGGCTTTTATAAGAGCCTTATCTATACTACATTTTAAAAGGCACTCAGAAAGGAAGTTCAGTCATACTCAATGTCCAATTTTGTAGGCTTCAGGGCACCACTTAATGCATTCTAACTTTTAAAGGCAGAATTGCTTGGTGATCTCTGCAAGTAAGCCACTTCATAAGTGGCCATTGTGCTTTATTTATAAGAATATTTAATTGGAAATCAGAAGATCTGAATTTCTTTGCTAGTTATGACTTTTTTTTAAAAAACATCACTTCATCATTCTGGGTTTCATTTTCTTCATCCATAAAGTTCATTTCTGAACCCCACTGTAGCTCCCAAATCTTAACATCTCATGATATCCAACATCTTTTTCTTGATATGTTCTCTGAGGTTGAATTAACAAAATATTCCAATGTTAAACTGAAATAACAATTTCTATTCTCTCTATGCAAATTGCCAGTAAACAGATGCTTTCTATGAATATGATGAACTGTACTTTCAGTCAAAATCAGGACTAAAAAGAAAAGTTCTGATTCTATGCAAAATTATCCCTTTTCTTTCAAGGTGGCAACTTGTTGATCGATTTGAGTATTACCCTTCTTTGGAGCTATCACAGTACATAAAAGCTTTGTATTCCTTGTATATACAACTATGAATTCTAGTACCCATTAAAAACAAATCATTTATTCTTCATCACCAGCATCACCATTTCAAATAACAAATTGCTTGATATTTTCAATAGCCAATTCACTGCCCTTTTACAACAAAATACAGAAAAAACACTTTTGTCATAAAACAAGCTAAAAAAAGGTTTCTCTGCACCATTTAGCCCCTCCCCTAATCTATTATGTTTTAACTATAAAACCTGGCTGCTAATACCACAGCCATCTTTACTAAGTTCAGCAACGTTCAAAAATATGCGTCTTCTTCATTGGGAACAAACAATTAGTAACAAATGAAAGATATCATTACATCAAGTGCCCTTTTTGATCACCCCAATTAAAACTTGAGTTTAGCTGTATTTTAATTCTAAGATACCAAATTCTAATTTTCTGCTCTGATTGCTCTTGTTGACTTATCTTTGAAAGATGTACTCTCTGCGCAATGTCTAGAGATTATTTAGCAAGATGCCAATGTTGGCACCACTTAATGTGTTGATTGGTTGTATTATCAGTAGCTGTTTAAAATAAATTACTATTAAACTATTATTGTCCTTGGCTGACAAAACACAATATTTTGGTGTTCTTTAAATATGAAACAATCATTATGAATAAACATGGGGAATAATGTGAAGCTGTAACACTGATTTGTGTAATTTTACATTACATATCTTTGTAAAATACAAAGTTGTTAAGAGCATATCACATTCTGAAGCTATTTCTTTTTGTTACGTTTCTGCTAATGTAGCTAATGGTAATCCATTACCTATTCCTGCTGATTATGTCTGAAAAATATTAGCTTTTAGGATACAAGACCCTCTAGGGACTCCTTATAAGCTATATAAAATTAAGTTTCATTTTTAGATGTTAAATCAGTACACATCAGTAGGAGTCCAGTGTGAACAAAAATCTGCAGTAGAGCCAAACTGATGCATATGCAAAGTGGTGTTATTGCCAGTGACAGCCCTATTGCAAAAAAAAAAAAAATACCGAAAACTGATTAAATTGCAAGCTATTTTCAATGCAGCAGGGGGCTAAGGAAGCAATACTGAGTACTATTCATGACATCTACAAATCATTAGGACACTTCTTAGCCATCAGTGATAATAGTCATTTCAGATCCATGTAAACTCCTGTATATTCTCCAGGTGGATCATCTGCGAAAGATCACACTAAATGGTAGGTCTTACTTGGCCAGGCAGTGTGTAATCCTCTTGCTGAATGTTAAGTCAATATGCTGCCAATGACAATGTGAAATACAACACAACATAGGATGTTAACAAAATGGATATATCTCCCACAAGGGGAGATAAGTTCTGGTGATTTGGAAGTTATATAATGATAATTACGCTGAAAATCCACATTTTTGATTTGTTTTTAATATAGTTTATGGCAGAGTAAAAGAAAGAAAGACTATAATTGATTGGCCTCCAATTTTTCCTCTTTGGGTAAAGCATAAATATAGTCATAAATATACAGATTTCCTTGTTTCCCAAGATGATTGATATTTTTTGGATTGATTATCTTCACCCTACCCCAGAGATAGAATGCATTTCTCAGTTGTTGTTTTGTTTTAAGTGTCCTTTGTATGTAACTGGCAACTTCTCAATGGTTTTGGCAACCTAGAAAATGTTTTTGGATGGTAACAGCCTAGTCCAATTATTAGCATGAAGGAAACTCTTCTTTAATTGATGAATTTTTTTTATTATGCCATCATGTAAATGAAGGGCTTATGAATTCATTGAAAAATAATCTTTGTTAGAATTAGATATAAGATAATTCTACCTGAAAATTATTAATTAAATTATACAATATGTTATAAGAAATCCTTTTCTTTTTAAAATAAAAGAACTATAGATTGTTAAAAGTGGAAAACTCTCAGATTATCTAGGCCAGGGGATCTTAACCTTGGGGTCTATGGAATCCAAAATTGTCTATGGATATATTTAAGGAGTTCTATGAACCTAAAAATGGTGGTGGGGGGGAGTGGGCACATCTTCACATTCACTAATCTCAAAAAAGAAATGTCACTTTTGTTTCAATTATTTAACAATGTTATTCTGAGAAGGATCTGGCAGTTTGCCAGCTTGACAAAGGTGTCTTTGTGATACATGCTGAAAAAAGGCTACAAATTCATCATCTAGTCCATTTCCTTCAACTTAATTCAATTTCACATTCACTATGTACCTACTATGTGCAAGATACTATGATAGACCCTTCATTTTACAAACAAGGCATCTGAGATTCAGTGATGGTAAGTGATTTGTCCAAAGTACTTTATGGATAATCTGGGGCTAGAATGCCTAGGCTAGTGGTGTTAAGCTCCTAGAGGACAGGAATCATTTTATTGTCTTTATATTTTGGTGCTGAATATAGTCTCTTTCCACAAGAAAAAACATTTAACAATATTTTTCAATTAAATTGAATTTTATTTTGCTGGGATCCTAGTCTTCTCCCCTTTAAGCCTTAGATTTTCTAGAAAAATGGAGATGGAATATGCCACGGATCTCCCATCCTATGTATCTTAAACAGTAGAAGGGGAAAATAGAGACTCAAAAGCAGCCAGGTGGATTTTCTTTCAGAAGCTGTTGTGGTGGAAAAGATATCATCATGTTAAAGTAAATGTGAAGTTTTCCAATACCTGCTGAATGAGCAAATCATTGTGGATGGATCTTTTATGCATTGCCTCCCATGTGACTCAGAAATGTATAAAGCATGGTGCTACTATATATTACTGTTTGGTCAAGTCATTGGGAAAGATGAAACTATACTTTACACTACATTAAGCAAGCATTGGAATACAGGTGTTTGAGGTCACCTCTGAATACTTTTTACAATCCTGCTTCTCCCACATAGAATGTACGAATAGGGGATATCAGGGCTCTACAGACTTCCCTGTGGAGGTGGTTGGACAAACTTGACAGAATAGCTTATATATTTGAAATATGCCACTTCACAATTGTATTGCTTGACTTCTGTTACATTTGGTTTCTCATACTTCATTTTTATTTAAGTTAACTGACATTAACATAATAAGTATAGGAATTAGTATCATTTTATAGCTTTATACTCAGATATTTATCTAGATAGGTGTGAATTTAAATGAGAAGAAAATAATCTAAATCCACAACTAAAATGTCAGAAATGCTATCCATGAACATATACTCCAATATTTTGAAAACTCTATTTTAATATAATTGCTTTCCTTTGTAATACTGTGTTTATGCCTTTAAGAAAGCATTATTCTAAAAATCAGTCTATAGATTTTACTAGAGAGTGAGAGGACTCTATTAAAAAAAAGGTTGAGAACTTGAAATATACCCATTTTAGATCAATCCTCCTTTATAGTTGACAAAATTGATGCTTGATAAAACTGATCTAGTTTGCTGTTCAGTTGTTCTTTTGGCTTTATTTTCTTGGCTTTGCCAACAAGACAGTCTGAATGAATTATTTGGTCCCATTTAATTTTAATAGCTAATTTTTTTTAGAGCTTTAAGATTTATCAGATAGCTTTAGATATGTTAACTCATTTGATCCTCACAATAGCCCAAGAGGTAGATGCTATTATTATGATTAGCATTATGCAGATGATAAAATTGAGGTTGAGAGAAAGTCAATTGACTTGCCCAGGGTCACATAACTAGTACGTTTCTGAGGCCAGATTCAAATGTAGGTCTTCCTAATCCACTGAGCCACCAGGCAAAGTTTCTATAAGAAGTCTTTCCTAGTCATCTTTAATCATAGTGCCTCCTCTCTGATATCAGTTTATATCGATCCCTATACACATATACATACATGTAGACATATATACATGTATGTGTGCATGTGTGTATATAATGTGTACAGTGGTTTGCATGTTTTCATCTCCTTTAGACTGAGCTGTTTGAGAGCAAAGACTGTTTTTAATTTGTTTCTGCTTTTGCTTGTTTGGAAGTTTTTGTAGTTTGGTTTATTTTACTTTATCATTTTTCTTTATATCCTCTGCACTTAACACATTGAATGGTACATAATAAACACTTAACACGTTATAGTTGTGACTGACTAATTTTGCTAACAATAAATTATGACCTGTAATGAGTAATATAGAAGACCACACTGAAGACTGCTATGTATTAATTCCTTTGAATGTGTTGTTATAACAGGTAAAATTAGTATGTATCATTTCCAATTCACTAAAACCAGATTTTATTTTTTTAATCTACTAAAAACTCAGCCATAGTTCATACTAACAGGCAATATTCCTTAGGATATTCAAGTAAGCTTTTCAAATGAAATAAACCTAATTTTTAAATTGAATTTTGAATATAGATTTAGTAGCTTTCTTTACATTGCTGATTCAATAATATTGAATAAACTAGAACTTCAGGATCAGTTTAGTTGTAATTCTTTACTCCTTTTCACACAATATTCAAGGCATATATATTCCTGGAAAGTTCGTAATAGTTTAGAGCTCACATTTGTAAAATTATTGTTTACATAAAAATTCAGCATTGATCTTTGTTTCATGTTCAGTAGTCACCTTTATTCTACGTGTAAATGAACTTGAGATTTCTTCTACATGAAGAAGTCCCTAGATAAATCCTAGGGACTTGCCTTTGACACTGAGAAGTTGTTACTTCCTCAAAATTACACAGCAAAGTCAGTTTCACTCAGATTCAAACAACATTTTAGAAAGTATGGCATTTGAAGCCACGTTTTTTTATTTCAAGCCCAGCCCTCTGTCCACTATGTCCTGCTGGCTTTTCTTAGCTCTAAAGTCAAGCTGTGTGTTATATCCAAACAGGTAGAGATTATGAAATACATTTAATGACTGCTCTCACATTTGAGGTGTATATATATTGGTCTTTTTGAGTATAGAAAAACATAAATTACCCACAATTTGACAAAAATTAAAAGCATCATTCATTGTTTTGGTGGCCATTTGGTAGACTATTACTTAAGTAGAAGACAGAGTTTAAAGCTATGAATAATTTTGCATTTATATACAACCAGTTTCATATAGAAGAATATAAATGTACTTCAAATCATATTTTGCTTTGTCCACCAATGAATGCATGACTCACTCCCTTGCATGGAAAAAGAAGTTTAAAACAAGCATACAATAAGTATGTTAAACATTTTCACATCGAAAGCAAAGAATATCATTATATCTAATTGAAACTGCAGAGGAAATTGAGGTAGAGAATGTGTAATTTCCCAAATTAGAATTTGGATGGTATATTTATATAGTATGCCCAGTAGGTCAGTAGTACCATCTTTAACTCTGTAACCTCACTCCACCTAGGATAGTGTTGTATCTTAATAAAAGGTAGAAATAAAAAACCTGCAAGCAGTTATGAGCTTTTGAAAACTTCTCAGATGCCACTGTAAGTCATTAATAAAAAAACCCAAGACAAAAATCCTTTAAAATACTTTTGTACAGAAATAATTATTTTCAATATTATGCTAAGTTTTAATGATCTTGTGGTAATCACACATGACTCTGAATCAGAAGACCTGTGTTCAACTCCTTTACTTGTTTGTAAGAGGGAATGATGAAACTTTTGAACTTCAAGCCATAAATTTATAATAATGAGACCTCTTTAAGTCTTAAAATGCTATTTTAATGTGAAATTGGTATTATCACCCTCATACAACACAAATGTAAGATTTATTCAAGTAAGAAATTTTTAAATGAAGCATACAAGTTTTATTATTTATTTTTTCCAAAATGGCTTCTTCTTATAGTACCTTCCTCTGAATTGTTAAGATTCCCTCCCATCATAATTGAATTGTGTCCTTTACAATTAATAAAACATGTCTTGACAAAATAGCTTACTACTACGGTTGGAGGAGGTATAGATATGTACTTGTTAGAAGTGGGAAAGGGTAAGGATACATCCAAATCTGTACAAACATTTTGGTTAATCAGAAAATCAAATACATTTCTATCTTCAATTTAAATACTCATTTTTTCTGAAAAAAAATTGTACCTACTAAAAACATTCTATGTTTAGATATAATTAGGGTATAAGATGCCTCCCACATCATTCCCATTAAGTTTTGTTTGGTTTTATTTGGGGAGAGGGGCAGAGAAGAAGAGGAAGGTGAAAGGGTAGTTCACCCTGTGGCCCCAGTCTTGACGTGACCCCAGTTAGCTTGAGAGATATGATAATAGCGCAGTATGAGAAAGTTCATATGTAGAGGCAGTATGCAGCTGGTTTTAATTGAGGAAAATCCAGAAATGCTCTCATTTCTGAAGTTGAAATTAAATTCCATTCTCCTTGTTGATGTGGCTTTAGTTAATAATATCTATATACAAACAGCTAGTTATATAATGATAAGTAAATATTTAACATTTAAAGGCATAAGGGGTGCTTGGTTTATAATTGTTTTCAAATAAATTGAAACTAAAAATGGAAACCATTTTTAAACTGTTAGTTCTAATTTGGAAGTCTGGAGAAAAAAATCTGCTTTGAAATGTATGAGATAGAATTCAACAGGGGAAAATAGTACTATGTTTACAGAACAGAAAGAAGTTTACCTTTAAAGCAAAATCAGATTTGGGGAAAAAAAGTTAAAAAAAAACAGAGCAAATATCTGACCATGATTAAAGTTGGGTGGGGATTGTTTATTCATATATTAAATTATTTTTATGCTGAGATATAAAATATTATAATACAGTTCTGGAAATTCTAATTACTTAAATATTAGAAATGTACATTAATAGAGGAAGAGACATTTTACATTCTAAAGTGCTTCTGTGCTGTCCTTGGAGAGGTAAATAAAATTAATTATATTTCCATTGGGAGAAAATTTAGGATAGTTGTAAAAGCATAATGAAAAATCTCATTTAAAAGATGGAATGATCAAGTTCGCTCAAAGTATTAACGTCATCCTTTCCAATGCATGCTACAGACACTGAGCAGTGTTTTGGGCCAGTCCCCATCTGCGGACCACATGATCGCTACATGTGTGGGCTCAAAATCATGCTCTCTTCTATTCCAAACACTCGTCTTATCTAGGTCTCATGCTATATGTTATTGCTAACCTTTACTATTTTTGAGTCATACTGTATTGTACATAAAATACACATCCTGAGTACTGCATAGGAAATCTGTAGAAAGTTTGGTTTTTCTCTTTGAAGTCTGCTCTTTGAAGAGAATGTGAACTGAAGCAAGCTTATTTGAGAAAGAAGGGATTTTTGTGGATTCCTTTATATTAGACACATTTCAAACAGCTAAACATATAATTTCCTCAGAGAAAGTCTAGCAGTTTAAAATAACTAAATATTTATTAGAAGTAGTTTGCTCTTTTTTTTAGTAAATCAGACAAATTTAAACAGTTAGACTCATTCCATTAGCCTGTAATAAAAAGAGCATTTAGGCAGAATGATTTGAAAAATGTCCATGTCACTTTCATCTAAGTCTCTATTATGGTTTAATATACAATCTATATTTTATGTACTGTATCTGAGTGTTTCTAAACCCATTTGATTAGTGCAGCTCCTTTTAAAATCTAAATTGCTGAAAGAGGTTTCCATAAATTAGTTAATTCAAATAATCTTATGAATGGATTAAGCTGGAATAGTTTATATTAATTTAGACAAATCTACAACCAGGTCTTTTATATTCCTTTATACTTGCTAGGAGAAAGGCCTACCTGGATGTTAGTCAGAAGGGTCTCTATGGAGGACAATCCATCGGGGAATAGAAAAGGAGATGGAAAACCTGGAGGTAGCGGTTGCCCATGCCCAGTAAGAGAAAGTTTGTCAAGGCTGTCTCTTGCGGTTGGTGTGGAGAGCGGGGTCTCATCTGTATGTGATTGAAACAAAAATATAGAACAAGTTACGCTTGTCTGTTTTTATTAGACCACAGTAATGGCTTCCCTAGTGGTTTCCAGAACATTTATTGCAAATTGGCTCCTGCTATCAGGAGAAAATGCTTTCTGCTGAATTTTCTTTAATGAAAAAGCTGTGGAGATACAACAAGATAACATTAATGAGTAACTTTATAAGCCTTTTAAATGCAGTCTCTAATGAGACTGAGTTTACAGTGCCATAGAATCTTTTTAAAACAAATATTATCTCACATATACTTGTGATAATATATTCAGGCTGCCTTTATGGGCACCTTCCCAATTATCTCATTTTAGTGTGTTTTCTATTTGGATTGACAATAGAATATTTTCTAGCATTACAAACACTTGGTATAAGAAGAGTTGTTTATATATTAGTAACTGTCCAAGGCAATTAACACTTCTCTTCAATGACAAATTCAAATATGACCTGAAGGAATCTACAAATAGTATGGAAGTAGAATTTTTATTATAATCCTTATTAAAAATAAAATTTATAATTATGATCCAAAAATCTACTTAAAATTGTAATTAATTTTGTGAACAAGTAAAATTCTACTGAACTTGAACACTTTTCACCACTGATTCCACTGATTCGGCTTTATGGTGAGATATCCAGGTATGGTTTTCTTCTATACCACCAGAGTTGGGGTGAAAAAGTAGTAAAGGATATGTAATCATATGAAATCCCAATAGCATAATATAGAAAATAGAGGGAAAACTTCTAATTAAATATTCCTTAACAATTCAGTCTACTTTTATCACTTTAAGATGGCGCAAGATGAAATATTTTAGATGGTGAAACTGCTTAGTTATAATGATGCAGCATTTTAATACTTAATAAACTTTGCTGTAGAGTCAAGATATAAAGATATAAAATTCTGCCAGTTTCTATCTATAATCCTTAAATTACCAAGAATGATATTTTCTTTTTATAAATCTTTTGCTATTTTTAACCTCCAAAAAATGAATCAAGAGAATGCATTTGTAAACCATTGATGGTACTTTCCATTTCACGTAAGTGACACAAAAACTCAGCTTATTTCTTTAATCTCATAATATCCTTCTACCAGGCTTCTTCATCCCAAATTAGGTTTATCTGTTCATTTGTTTATTTTATTATCTTATCTTCTTCCTAGGGCAGAGGTATCAGTCCCTATTCCTAGGTAACGCAAATATAAGTTAAACCCACCTTTTTGTTTTTATCATTTTTCATTTACACTTGCTAATGACAAACTAAAAAAAAAAGTTAACCAGTAACAAATGATGAAGCAGGAAGATATAAGACAGAAAAGCCTGGTATCCATGTCATCGTCTCTGCTTTTGTACTATATCTCTCCCCATTGTTTCTTCCCTCATCTCCCACCATGGTGGAGAAACATAAAGCAACAGAAACAGGACTGACCATTTCACTTTTATTAATGTCACATTGTTTATCAAAATTAAAGAAACCTGGGGAGGGAAGTTGGGTAATGAGGGGGAAAGTAAAGACTAAAGACAGCGCAGTGGTGGATGTGGTTCAGGTGATCCTGGATTCTTTACCTACCTGTCATAAGTTACCCCTCTAGGGAAAAGTAGCTAACTCTGTTCTTCTTCTCCTCAAAAGCATTTGCTAAAAATGTCTATCTTTATTTGAAAATTTTATGAAAGGGAGCAATAGTTTTAGATCAGTTTCCCATTAGGTGTTAGCAAGTCATTAATCATTAAGGAAATGTGGTTTAATTTTCTATGAGCAATAATGTTATTTTCATAATTAACTCATCCATCCATCATTCCCACCTGTTCTCAGAAACTCACCAAATTTTTGCCTAGGCAGTTTTTATCCTAAAAGTTTAAGTCATGTCACATGCATCCTCATTCATTCAATAACTATCCAAGTACTTATCAATATATCAATGACCCCCAAATATTGTAATGGACGCTGTTGAGAGAGGGAGAAATAAAGTCATCTGATAGTTTCCTATTTTAAATATTCTTGCTGAATCAGTGTTAAACTCAGTTGTTTTTTTTCTATTGCAGATTGATTAAGTACTGTCAGTGGCTTTTAAATTTCAGTGCCCTGGGACTAAACTCCAATAATCTCTCCTTAGTTATGGCTCTGCTTAGTGATGTGTGTTAGAAGTATGTAAGCATGAGTATCAGAATGAAAGCATTGTTTTAATTCAATAAATTTTTATTTTTTTAGGTAAAGAAGAACTAATCTCATAATGGTATTCAAGTAAAATTAGACAAATTAGGAGATAAGTATGATAGTCAAGGCATGAAGTCATAGGATGAAGCTTGAGGAAATAGAAGGACACATTGAAGAGATATTTCAAAGCAAGAATCATGAAATTATAGAGTGTGAAGCAACCTAAGAGATCTAGTCTAAATTTGTACAGAAAAGGAAAATGTTACCCAAACATTTTGTAGAAGAGGATATGAGGACCCAGAGAAGTTGGGACACCTTTCCTTCTTTTTTCCTTTTACAACTATGTCATTCTTCCTTTCATTGAACGAGTTTGTAACCTACAAGATTGGGTGATCTTCAAGGAAATTAACAAAAGGAAAAAGAACTACTTTGGAGGGATTGCTAGAGGGTGAGGTGGGAGAAGGGAAGATTAATTAATTTTGGGCTTGTCAAGTTTAAAGCTAATAGCAGATCATCCAAGTAGACATGTTCAGTAATAGTTAGAATTATAGGAATGAAGTCTAGCCAAGGTATTTTGGGGAAGTCTGTGAGTTTCTTGTATAGATAGAAAAGATGGAAGAAGCCTAGAAGTGGAAGTATATTGGTAAATGCCTAACAAGCAGATCTCCAGAAATACAAAAGTACACAAAATGTGCTTTTAATCTGCATGACTAATTCCTTCTTTAGCACTTTCTCAAGTCTGAGTAATCATCAAACTAATAAACAAAGCTAAGAGTTGTGGCATTTGCCAATTTTGGATGGTGCAGTGGATAGAACCCCAGGCCTGGAGTCATGAAGACCTGAATTAAAATCTGGCCTCAGACACTGACTAGCTATGTGACTATGGGCAAGTCATTGAACGCTGTTTGCCTCAGTTTCCCCACCTATAAAATGAGCTGGAGAAGGAAATGACAAACCACTCCTTTATGTTTGCCAGGAGGATCTCAAATGAGGTCATGGGGAGTCAAACAGGACTGAAAAGACTGAACAGCAACTCTGTGTGTGTCTGCATATGTGTGTTCAGTCAACTCCAAAGTCTGCCTGTTGCCCCCAGGATCAAATATGAAGTCCTTTCTTTGACATTTAAAACTCTTTATAACCTGAAACCTCCCTTTAAGTTTTGTCACAACTATTCTCTCCATACACTGCTGTTCCATGCAAAGTATTTTCCATTCCCCATTTATTTCAGTCCCTTAAAACTGTTTGTCCCTCATTCCTGAATTTCTCTCTCTCCTCATCTCTCTAATTCCTTGACTTCTTTCAAATCTGAGCTCAAACTCCAATTGCAGAAATCTTTTCCCACTCCCCTCAGCTGCTAATAAATTCCCCTCTGAGACTGTTTCCCATTTAATCTTTACATATTGTGCATATATATGTAGTACTGTCTGCTCCTAGTAGGATTTGAACTCCTTGAGGACAGAAACTGTTTTTGCATTTTTAATGTAAGTTCTGAATAAATGTGCTTTGATTGATAGAAATTTTGTAATAATTTCAAAATGTGGCATAGTGGGAAAAGCCTTTGATTTGGGCTCAGATTGTGGGTTCAAATCTCATTTGTTGGTCAGTCATTTCAGTTGTGGCTGACTCTCCATGAACCCATTTGGGATGTTCTTGGTAGAGATACTGGAATTGTTTGCCAGTTCCTTCTCCAGCTCATTTTACAGATGAGAAAACTAAAGCAAATGAGGTGAAACAACTTGACCCAGAGTCACACAGCTAGCTTATCTGAGCCACATTTTAACTCAGGAAGATGAGCCTTTCTGATTCCAAACCTAGCACTCTATTCACTGCGCCACCCAGTACAAAGCATGTATGTATTACCAGTGTGACCTTGGGCAAATAATTTCCTTTTTCTTGGTTTCAGTTTCATATTCAGTAAAGGGAGGATTTGGGCTACATGATCTCTGAAGTCCCTTTCATATGCAAATCCTATTATACTTTCTCATTTATCTAAAACAAGAATTTTATTTTAAAAATCAGTGATAAGGAGTCTATATTTCCACAAAGGAAATATTTCAGATCTGACATTATTCTCTTCTAACAAGTAAAAAAGGCAATGTAATGTAGTAGAATGAATTGTACTTAGGATCAGAAGTCCTGTGAATAAATCCTGGCAGTACCTAAGATCTATGACACTGAGCAAACCAGTTTCCTTCTCTTAGAAATAGAAATTATAACATCTAATACTTATACTACCTACTCATAGGACTACTGTGGAGGTACTAGTAACTGACAGCACTTTAAGGTTAGCAAAGTCTTTTTATATGCATTCTCCTCTTAGAGCTTTGCAACAACTCTATGAAATATGTACTATTGTTATCATTATCCTCCATTTACAGGTGAGGAAACAGATTCACAGAAGTTTGGGGACTTGTCCATAGTCATATATCTAGTTAAGTGTCAGAGGCAGGATATGACAAAGCAGCATGGTAAGATGGATAGGACACTAAAGTTGGAGTCAAGAAGACCTGGGTCAAACTCTCCCTGATACACTTATTAATTGTGAGGCTTCTGAACAAGTCACTTCAATGATCTATGCCTCAATTTCCCCACCTACAAAGTGAGTGGCTTTGGTTCTGATGGTCTTGAAGTTTCCAACTTCCTTTGTATCCTTCTCTAGGCTGTACTCCCGACTCTTTAGACTTTCTCTACCATGCCCCCAAGAAGGATAACTTTATCTCTCCTCCCCACCTGGTCAGTTTCCTTTTATGGTTGACATAACATCCCTAAGTGCAAGGCTTGCCTGTTATATTCAGAGCGCTTAGTAAAGAGCCTGACACATTGTAAGCACTTAATGGCGGTTCTCCCATACATGTTGATTTGACTTTCAGCTCTAAAGGGATGATCCTCAGAATCCCAGTGTCCACAGAGGACAAGTCCTGAGATCCAGCGAGATAAGGTGTAGAAAGCGTACTATAAAACATGATATAACTGAGTAATTATTACTAGCTTAAGAAGTGACATTTCTCAAATGATTACTATTTATAAGGCATGGTAGGCATATGTGACCAATCGAGTTTTGGCATTTGGACCTTTGATTAGTGTAAATGATGATTTAAATGTAATCCAAATGAGGAATAGGAGAGTGAGGATAAAAAAATTCAGAGAAGTAATATGTTAAAAAAAAGGCTCCTTTTGCTTTTTTTTTTTAGGCAAACTGCTAAGTACTTCTTAAATCCTTGAAAATAAATGGAATATTGATGAGTGGCTAAGGGAAAGGCAAGCATTTTATTTAAATCTTACCACTTACAGATATTACATCAAAACCTCTTAAAGAAGCCTCCACCAACGTCCAATTTTGATATTTTATCATAGCACAGAGCTGATCCTGAGTACTTGAAAGTTATTCCAGGGGAGCTCTACTAGGTCACATCAAACTAGGAAGACTGGCTCTGGGCTCAGTGATGGTAAGTCTGCTGTCCAAGAACTCACTTATTTAAATGTGAAGAGACCCAAGACCAGGTTGGCTACAGAGTGACAAAGTGTTCAGCCATTGAAACACTCAAAGCCAATCTACTAGCTTGTAGAGGGATTATGACATGTTATGGTAGAGAATGGTATTCTCATAACAATGAAAGATCCTTGAAGTACCAAAATATACCAAACAATAATTTTGTTCTTTAAGTATAAGTGGTCTTTAATTTTTAAAAAATAGATTTGTCTAATTGCTTTCAAAACTATTCCTTTTGGATGGATTTACATTAAATATAGTCTTTAAAATTTGCCTCTATAGAAAGAACTACAGGGCATCTTGGTTGTTCATTGGACAGAATGCCAGGCCTGGAGTCAGGAACACCAAAATTGAAATCTGGCCTAACACACTTAAATATCTGGGTGACCCAGGACAAGTTACTTAACTGTTTGCCTCAGTTTCCTCAACTATAAAATGAGCTGAAGAAGGAAATGGCAAAACACTTCAGTATCTTTGCAGAGGAAATCCCAAATGGGATCACAGAGTCATACCAACTGAACAACAAAAATTGTATATATTTATCATGAAAAAATCTTTATATTCCAGTTGAAAATAACCAAGTCATAGTAGAATTCGCAAATATTTTTTGGAACATGGTAGTTTCTAGTCAGGCATGCAGAATTATTTGTGGAAGTCATTCTGGACTGGATTAAAAATGGTAAGTAATCTGGAGAGAGCCATGCAATAGTGCAAGGACTATCAAGTAGGTTTATCATGTGTTTATTCTAGGTGGACTGGGGTGGGCCAGATGCCTTGGGTGGTGTCACCAGTGATCTGGGCTATTGAAATGTATGGGAAAATTCAGGGACTGGGTTGCTTTCAAAGACATAGTCTTTTTTTCTTTCCTTTTAGGGATCCAGGTCCTATCACCCCATCATAAAAGCAGATTATTTCAACAAGTATTTATTAAGTGACATGATAAAGATTCAGAGTACAAAGATAAAACCAAGAACAAGTCTCTCCCCTCAAGCAACTTCTATATAGCCTATTAACAGGAAAAGACATGCATACAGAAAAGCAAATACAAAATATTACAAAGTAAATACAAATTATGGGGGGGGGCAGCCAGGAAGGAAGGACATGATGGGAATAACTAATAATAGCTCTTTTGTAAGAGGCCTCTTATTTGAATTGAACCTAATCTGTGAATAAACTGTTCTTTCATAAACATAAGAACTCCCTTCCCCTCACTGCCCCCTCACCAATGCCATTTGCATACTTGGATAAATACAAATCATAGTCTCTTCTGAGACCCTTCTCTATCCCCAACATCAGTTTTTGGCCACAGGGCAAAGAGAAGATTTACTAAAAATATAGGAGATGGACCACATTGCTGTCTTAACTCTTTCAACTTGGTAAAACCGATGGCTACAAGTGACAGATGTATTGACTCCAAAGTCCTCAGGACTTTCAACTTTTACTATTGTTCATCCATTAAAGTCATTAATGTTCATGGGACAGCACAAGAAACATATGCAGTCTCACAAAGTCAACTTAAACTACCTTTTTAGACTTTCCAAAGCCCTGACAGATTTCTAACTCATTGCTAACAAAGAGGGTATCCATTGGAAGCTGCAAATCTGATTCTATTTCCTGGCTTGATGTTCTGTAGATCTGCACAGTAGGGTCATTAAGTGTTCTAATAGCACAACAGAAACAAACTCAACATGTGTTTTGAGATGACTGACTCAGGACATGTACACCAATGCTTTATATAGAAACTGGTTTTGCTTTCTTAAGGGATTGTTTGTCTGTTAGTGATAACATCATTAAAAATAAATGAAAGGGGGCTGATAAAATGCATCCCAAAAGCAGAAACCTAATTAGAGGTGATATGCCTGCTATGAGGCTTTCTTCAGGCTTCAGGAATAGAACAAGCTTAGCTCTTTCTGCTTTTATAAGGCCCAAAGAAGACCTCACAGTAAAATATCACTTCTGATCTAATTTTGTATTTCTGTGTACTTTAATAATCTACTTTACAGCCTGTGCCTGCTCATAGAAAGTGAACTAGTTTGGGCACCAGAGATAACTTCTTTATCATGTTACATAGCACAGAAAGAAAATCTGATGGTTCAGCTCTGATAAAAAAAAAAAAAGCAGTGTTCTTATAAAGCATATTGTCTATGTAGCAATAGATGCAGAACTGGCAGTTGAAATAATGCACATGTATACATTTCATAGCCAAAAATGATTGTTTTAAAAAGTGAATTAATTTTAAGTAGTACTTCTCAACATGGGGAGCAGGGTGAGAGAATCTTTTAAGGGGTGGAATTTCTTTCATTTCATGAATGGTGGAAAAAGCAGGAAACTGCAATCCCTTGATAACTCTGCCCTTATTGTGTTATGACCTTGGTCAATTTACTTAAATTTACATTTGCCAAAAATACATTTCTAAAATATATTTTCAGAAGCTTGGAAAAAAAGGTGTCACTTAAATCCAAGGGGTGTGTATGTGTAATGTTTTACCAAATTACTATTATTCCAATTTACTAAAAAGAGAAAGCGAAGAGGAATAAGTAGGATAATTGCTTTTAGAACAGATTTTCACCCCATAGATCTCTCTGGGCATCCTCATAGAGTTCAATAGCTTGAAAATCTGGTCCATTGTCATCACTTTTGTTTGGCTCTATTTAGTCCTTTAACACTAATGAAATCATGTGAGAATCGTGACTACGAAGCTCTTTTGCCTAGGGTTAGGAAGACATACTGCCAAATAAAGAAAATAGAACTTTTTACAATTTCTTCTACTAGAATATAATCAAAACACAAAATATAAAATATTTAGGAGATTGAACATTGAGCCAGATCTGGTTTATTTTTAACAAAAGTTTTTAATGAAATTTCCATCAGCATAACATGGCAATGGAAATACCCTTTTAAACTAATGGGAAAAATGCATGATTTAAAAAAAAAAACAAATTCCAGGCATGATTTCCACTTTTTACATGTCCTCCTAAATGGAGGAAATTTCAAAGTATCCAGGAATATGCTCATTGACCAAAGATAGTAGTCCCTGGTTAACTCATGATTATTCAATGGCTAAGAAAAGAAAATACATGAAACACAGGGGAGAAGAGACACAGGAGTGTATGTTTGTGTGTGTGTATGAAGAGAAAAAGATGAACAAAGAGTTCAGATTGCTACTTAGGAGGAGCTGATGGTGAATAAAAAGAAGCTAGAGAGGAGGTAGAGATATACAACTCTTATTTCGTTTCTTTCTGTCTTCCCCAAGCAAAATGGTCTCGGGCTATTAAAATAAGAATTATTAATTTGGAGCTGAAAAATAAGATACACAAGAAGGACATGACCTGTCTACCCTCAAAGAGGTCAAGCCATGAGAACATGAGAGACAAATTGCATTTCATCCATTAGACTGGGAGCTCCTTGGGGGCAAGCACTGTCTTAGTACCCCCAGCTCTTAGTGAGTACCACATAGTAAGTTCTTAACAAATGTTTTTTGACTCATCATGAAAATGAAAGAAAGGAGGAATGTGATAACTTGGTGACTCTCACTGTCCTCCAAAACAATTGTACAGGATGAGGAAATAACGTAGGACTGGATGCTGATAAATGTCCTTATGAACTACAACAACAGGCAATCATTGGTTATTCAAAATATTGGCTGGTAAGTTTAACTTTTATTCTGGGGAAAATTCTTTAGCATATTAATAAAGGGGCTATAAATAGATATAAAGAGAAGTTGTGATCATTAAGAACTCATAGCCCTTCATCAGGGACGGGTCATGCCATATTGCTGTCGTTTTCCTTTTGAAATGTTTACTTGATCAGCAGAATAGGACAATACTAATCATTACAATTCTCACTAATGGAGCACTAGGTTACAAAGTACATCACAAGCACCATTTGATTTGATCCTACAAACAACCCTGTGGAGTAGGTCCTGTTATTATTCCCACTATACAAATGAAATTGAATCAGAGAAATGTTTGTTGACTTGCTCAAGGTCATACAGCTAGTATGGCATGTCAGATTCGAATTACATTTTTCCTAATTCCAAGATGAATGCTATATCCTAATTCCAAAATGAATGATATACTACAATGCCTTTCTGGGTATAATGTAAATACAGAATATCTAAATTTCAGTGAGATTTTTTGACAAAGAATTTTATGATATCCTTCTGGTCAAGGAGACATGAGTCATGAGATAATACAATTTGCTGGATTTGGGAATTGATTGAATGATTTTTTTAAAAAAATAATCATTGAAATATCTATGTCTACTAAGAACAAGTTGTCTTGGTGAGTGCTTTAGGGAAAATTATTTGCCAAGGATAGGTTATCAAAAACATAGAGATAATAAAAGAAAGAAAATAGGGTTACTAAAGCATACACACACACACACACACACACACACATACACACACACAAAGGTAGCAGTTAAGTGGCACACTAGATAAATCACCAGGTGAGTGAGTCAGTCAAGACTGAGTTCAAATCTGGTCTCAGAAACTTAGCTAGTTGTGTGACCCTGGACAAGTCACTTGACTCTGCTTCAATTTTTTCATCTGTAAAATGAGTTGGAGAAGAAAATGGCAAAGTACTCCAGTATCTTTGAAAAGAAAACCCCAAAGAGTCAAATTGACTGAAACAAGTGAACAACCACAAGAACAATAATACATATGTATACATATATGTATGCTTGTGCATATATATGTGATGTCTGTGTGCATATATACCATACAGCCATATAATACACACACATATATGAATATATGAATGTATAGATATTACCACACACAAAAATAAACAGGAAAAAATAGAAGGAAATTTTAATCCCTTGACAACTCTGCTCTTACTGTTTTACATGTAGAGAGATAGAGAGATAGAGAGTTAGCTAGAGAGGTAGAGAGAAAGGTAGAATGCACAAAAAGAGAAGAGAAAGAAGACTAGAAGAATCACGGCACAGTCAGCTTTGAAAATTATATGATGAATTTAATACATATTTTAAAAGAAAAGTAAGTTATGAAAAAGGTGCTAGCAATTTCATATAGAAATTTCTTTTTTTTCTATTATTCTATGCATATGGAAATGCCTGTTTTATTTTAGGGTTGTTAATTTGAACATTTTTAAAAGACTTTAGAAAAATTGAACAAATTATAAAAGAATTCCCAAAGGAAGAAAGAAAACTCAAAGCCAGATGAATTTACAAATAAATTTTAACAATTTTTCAAAGAAAAATTCCAGTATTAGGGAAGTTATTTGAAAATGTTAAGAGATTAAAGTAATATATTCAAGAAATTATATACTATGATTAGATTGGATATATACTCACAATTCCAGGTTGGTTGAATGTTAGAAAAAACATAAATATAATAGATCACATTAGAAACAAAAATAATGAAAAGCACATGATAATATAAATAGATGCAGAAATAAAACACTAGTTTTTGTTTAAAAAATCATGAATAAATGAGTTTTTTTCATTCATGTGATAAATTTTAATTTTCTAAAGCAAACCAACAAGAACCAAAAACCCAGTGTTTTGTATAACAGAGAAATACTAGAGGCCTTTCTGTAAGATCAGGGATAAAGCAAGGGTGTATTTATCATTATTATTTGATATATTATTTGATATATTATTATTATCATTATTATTTGATATAGTTCTAGAAATTCTTATTAAAGCCATCAGGAAAAAGATTGAGGGATTAAACATAAAGAGGAAATTTTCACATTACTTATTATTACTTTTCATAGATGAAATGCAGGTGTAGTTAGAAGACTGTGATGGGTCAAGTAAAAATTACTAGACACAATAACTTTAGCAAAGTAGCAATGTAAAGCAAATCCATCCAAATTATTAGTCTTTCTATATGTTACAAAAAAAATCCAGCAAAAAGAGAAATTCCATTCAAAACAACCACAGATTATATAAAATATATGTGACTGAAATAACAGGACATACACAAAAAAGTTACAAAGGGACTAATATAAAACACAACTAAAGTAAAAAATATTTGAAGAAATATTAGTTGATCATGGTTGGGTGATGCCAATGTAATAGTAACAGCAGTGTTGCCTACATCAAGTGAATAAAATTATCAAAAATTAATTTATAGAGGTAGAAAAATATTGATAGAAATTAAGAGGGTATATGGAAATGAATATCACAGTAGAGCATAATCTTGTCTATAAAACAGTAATAATCAAAATTATTTGGTACTTGTTTAAATAAAAAGTTGATTAGAGGACATAAAACTAAACCAGAATATAAAAAAAAAAATGTAGCACAATGTTCTATAAATGTCAAACCTCAATTAGTAGGATAAAGATTCACTGTGACAAAAACTGCCCAGAAAACTAGAAAGTAGTCTGACAGAAGTTAGGTTTAGAGGACCTCTTAACAAGATATTACAAGAAGCTCTAATGGTTACATGATCTAGATATAAAAGTTCAAATCACAAACAAATTAGGGAATCAGGAAAGGAGATATTTGAAACTCTGGTTATAAAAAGTGTTTTTAACCAAAAAAGTATTGAAAGAAATCACAGGAGAAAAAAAATGATTTTGATTACATAGAATTGAAAAACTGCAAAAAGAAAATTAATCCAGTTAAAATCAGAATATGTATATTGCTGCAAAAGGCAAAACTAAGGCAAAATAGGATGCTGACTCAATCTGAGGAAGAACTTTCCAATAATTGGAACAGTATGGATTAGGAATAGGCTAGTTTGTTAAATAAGGGGCTCCCTAGTTATTATTAAAAATAACAAAAGGACAAAGTAGCAAAATGAATAGTTAACCTTAGAGTCAAGAAGACCTAGATGAATTCCCACATGTTGTGGAAAAACACATGTTGTTTGTGTGCCACTGATTAAGTCCCCTAATCTCTCAGTGCCAATTGCCAAAACTATGTTTCAGAGATGGAGAACAAACAAATAAATAAATTTTCCCCCAAAGGATTAAAAAGTACTAAATTTCATTATCCTCCTTGTCACCTGCCATCTTCTGCTTTCCTCTAAGAAACAATGGAAAATAACATTGATTTAGATGAGTATTAAGCGTAACGAAATATTGGCTTTGATGACATCAAATGTAGACACATTTTCTAGTAGATGTTAATTATGAACAATCTTTCCCCCCTTTTTTCCTTAGGGTTTAGAACACATGAGCTATGCCCATTATTTGGGGCTAGGGAGAAAAGCCTATTTTCAATCCCATGACTGTTTTCCACCCAGTTCTGCTCTAGACTACCTACGTTAGAGAGCAAATCAACTTCCCTGCCTGGCTCTCACCTTTCTCATCTCTAAAGAGGTAGAGGAGATGACTATATAATGTGTGATCCTATTGCAAAATATCCTCATAAACTATATGAGTTAAGGCAATTTAAGACAGTTATTGAGTGTCTAAGACAATGAGAGCATGGGCTTGTTGGTTTTTTTTTTTAAAGCTATCTCATGGTTCACATTTATTGATCTTCTACACAAATAAAAGACTTGGGCTTGGCATGATATAACCTATCATTTCTGGTTAGTTTTCTCTTCTATGTCAAGGTTATATAAATTTGGGTTAACATACCCTGAAACTTCATTAAAATGGAAATATTTTTAGAAATCCAATATAAAAATAAAAACATTTTAGTGTAGCTTACCTCCCAGCGCCCACTGAATGACAGGCTGAAATCAATGAAAAATGTGCCACTTCAAAAGGAATGAGACAGTTTTTTATTATCAAAAGTAGTCTACATCATAATTATCTTGGTTTTATCAACCAATATAATAATTTATTTATAGAGTCCTTTTTATTGCTTCTCTGAATCATGTGTCCTCAAAATAATTCCCAAATTTTGATGAGTCTCTGGAATTTAAGTGAACTCAAAACAATAGTGGAATTTTCCCAGAAATATTGAGGTTACAATACAGACTCAAAAAAGATAAATGACATCCAAAAACAACCTTATGGACACTTTAAGAGAAAAGCTGACTTTGTCTTTAATTTCAAATTTGACTACAATTTTGAAATTTCAATTTCAAACAATTTCAATTTGAAAAAAAATGTTTTCCATTTTCCTTATATTTGTTTTCTCAGTTTTTAATACAGTGTCTGGCAAAAAAATACATAAATGTTTAAAAATCTTTGCAGCCTTGACTTGCTTTAAATAACTATGTAAATTCTATTTACCACCACCAATACCATCATCATCATCATCATCATCATCATCATCATCATCATCATTGTCATCATCATTCCCTGACATACCTCTTCTATTCTTGAGTTTCAAGTAACCCTAACGCCTACAATCTCTCTTGCACTGAGGAATTTGCATTTTTATTTTTTGTACAAACAGAGGTCATACACTTCCAAGATCTTTTCCCCTATTCTAAAACTCAAAACCTCACTACAAGATAAATTACTCAACTCCTCACTGAAAATGATATGGCTCTTCTCCTTGCTTCTTTTGAAGGTCAAGCTCCCCTCCTCTTAATTTAGGATTTCAATTCCATCCCATCCTATCTTTTCTAAGAGTTTGTTTCTTTGATCTGCCTTTCGCCCTCTGTAGCATGTTAAATTTTGCCTTGTCTACTATCATTTTCTACACTTTTTACAAACATACCTGGAATCATCTGCGTTCGGGGGAAAAAGAAAAAGAAGACTTATAATTGACCCTACTGTCCCTCAGGCATCTCTTCCTTTTCATAATCAAACTCTTGGGCATGGTGGTGATGATGAAGGAAGTTATCTATGACCATTGCCTCCACCTCTTCACCTTTTACTCATTCCCCAATCCCTTATAATCTAGTTTCTTATGTACTGGTCTACTAAAACTGTCTTCTCCAAAATCAGGATCTTTGAATTTCTAAATCTGATGACCTTTTCTCAAGTTCCTTTTTTTTATCCTCTTAAGCTTTGGATACTGCTGAACATCCTCCTTCTAAATACTCTCTTCTTCCACATTTTTCATAATGCTTCTTTTCCCTAGATTATTCCTATTTGTCAGGTTCCTTAGTTTTCTTTGATGGATCATTATCTACATCCCATGCTCTAAGAGAGGATGTCCCCAAGGGCTATCCTGGGCTCTCTCCTACTTTCTCTTTACACTCTCAGTTCCTATGGGTACAGTTATCATGTTAATGCAGTTGACTCCCAATATTTCTATTTCCAGTCTCTTCTTTAAACTCATGTCCCATATCACCAACTATTAACTGGATATCTAGTCAGGTTACCCAAAGGTTCCCTCCATATCATTTTGACTCAAACAAAATGTATTATCTCATTTTAACTTTCTTCAAGAACCCCCTATTTCTTTTAAAATTACCACTATTCTTCATCATCCAGAGTCTCATCTCCCACATTCAATCTATTGGCAAGTTTTGTTGAGTCTATCTATTGATTTCTGCAACATTCTTCACTTCTTTTCATTCACATGGCTACCATCCTGGTCCATGTCTTAATCACCTATTGCTTGGATTAATCCAAAAGGCTCCTAGTTGGTCTCCTTGTTCCCAATGTTGCCTCTTGCTAATCCATTTCCCACTGATCTGCCAAATTAATCCTCTTAAAACACAAGTCTGGCACTAGAACGGGGGTGGGGAACCTATGGCCTCGAGGCCACCTGTGGCCCTCCAGGTCTTCAAGTGTGGCCCTGTGACTGAATCCAAACGTCACAGAAGCGATTTGTTCTGTGAAGTTTGGATTCAGTCACAGGGCCACACCTGAGGACCTAGAGGGCTATATGTGGCCTCTAGGCTGCAGGTTCCCCACCCCTGCATTAAAAGAAAACACAAATTTGTTATAATTTAAAGTCCTGAGCAAGTGGCTGAAGTCTATATTTCTAGAGATCTCATGTTACTCCCTTTAGACACTCACATTCTATCAAACCTGGTCTGCTTGATCTTTTCTGAAGTTGGTATACCATTTTCCACTACTTAGCCTTTGCATAGGCTATCCCCAATATATGGAATATACTCCCTCCTCACTTCTGCAATCTAGAATTCTTGGCTTCCTTCAATACTTCACTAAGCTACCACATGCTCTGTAAAGCCTTCCCTGACCCTCTTCCTCCCACATCAAATTGTCTTATGTTTACGTGTGTGTGTGTGTGTGTGTGTGTGTGTGTGTGTGTTTAATGTTTTATCTCCCAGTATTTTCTTGGGAGTAAAGACTGTATTTCATTTTGTCTTTGTATCCTAGCTCAGGTTCTTGCACAAGATAGTATTTAGTAAGGCTTATTAATTTGAAGGAGAAATATTCTATTAGTAGCTGGAAGTACACAACCAAAGCTCAGATGATATGTCTAGCTTGAAGAAACAGATTTAACAGGTATAACAAAAAAAACAGAAGCCAGGCATTTAAGGCTCTTGGCAATCTGACTTCAGTTTGTCTATCCAGCTTATTTTCTTTTACCCCTCTTCACAAACTCCATATTTTAATTAAACTGTACAAATCGAATTTTTTAAGGCATTTGATAAAGAGCTCCCTCCTATCTAAAATACATCCTTCCACATTACTCTCTGTTGAAATTCTGTTCTTCTTCTAAATCAGAGCTCAGTTCCAAATCTTCTAGAATGAGTGACTGATAAATCCTTTCCCTCCTCCCACACCAATATCTTATAATGGTTGTCCATATTTGGACTTTATCACATTCTACCATGTATCATAGTTTTTATGTACAAATCTTATTTTCCCCGTTAGACTATAAACTCCTTGAGGGAAAGGGACAATGTTATTTTTTATATTCATACCCCTTAAACCAATATCTTGCATATGTTTGGTGCATTTACTGCATTTTTGGTGAATTTGCTGAATCTCTTTTATTTGGGTTCCTTTTGCAAACTGATCTGCTCCCATGGCTTCAATAACTACTTTCATATAGATGATAACCAAATCTTTAACCTCCTATCTAATTCGTCCTATGAAATCCAGTTCCATATAGGCAAGTGCCAAACTGCTAAAAGTTTGGTGCAGTTTTGAATTCAAATAGACCTTTCCTTTAACCATGTGCTTGCCTTTTGCAATTTAATCTGCTCTCATTGATTCAACCATCCCTTTAATACAAATGAAAACCAAATCTGTACCTCCAGGTCTAATTTCCGCCCTGAAATTTAGTTCCACATATTCAAGTGCCTGCTGAATGCTAAAATGTTACAGAAATATGTTCATATCCAGAATAAAACTCAATATTTACATAAACCAACAAGAACAAAATACTAGTTCTTCCTCTTTTCTATTTTAACTAAAGGTCCAACCACTCTCTTAGTCAAATGCAGTAATCATTGACCTCTTCTTCCTTATCTCCTATATTCAAATTCAACAGAAAGAGGGATAGAGCAGTATTATGGCCTACTGGACTGAAGGTTGGAATTGAAACAAGGAAGGCCTGTTTTCAAGTCTTATATATGGTACTTATTAGTAGTGCGCGTAGGATGGCTAATCATTTTACACCTCTGATTCTCAGTTCTCTTACCTGTCAAATGAGGATAATACTTCCTATGACATCTTTCTCATTCAAATAAGATAATGTATGTAAACACTTTACAAACCTGAGAATCATGTAGACAGGTGTGTCATATCCACAATGTACATGGTATTATTGCCATTACCCTGCCACAACCATGGTTTAGGTCTCAGTTACCTCTGACCAAAAGTGCTGAGATGACATGCATGGTCTTAATATTTTAGTGAAACTGTCCTAGCATAGCCTTGCATCTACAAAATACATTTTTACTTCATCTCTGTTTTCTTCAAAGTCTCAGTTTGTGACACCCTTATGTGATATTTCTCCTACTCCTACTAGTTATGAGTGCTCTCTCCCTCTTGAAATTATTCTTTGGGTAAAGATGAGAGACAGAGAACAGAGAGAGAGACAGAGAGACAGAGAGAGAGAGAGACAGAGAGAGAGACAGAGAGAAAGAGACAGAGACAGAGAGAAAGAGAGGGAGAGAGAGGGAGAGAGAGAGAGACAGAGAGAGACAGAGAGAGACAGAGAGAGAGAGAGAGTATGGGAGGGAGAGAGGGAAACAGACAAAGAGAGGGAGAGAGAGGGGGAGGGAGAGAGAGAGAGAGAGAACTGTTGTGTCTCCTTAATACAATGTAAGTTACTCACAGGCAAAGGCTCTTCAGAATCTTATCTCTGTCTCCTGGTTTCTCTGGCTTCCTTCAAATCCCAGTTAGAATCCCAAATTCCATAAAAAACCTTTTTCAAGCTCCCATAATATATTGTTTGTAATTTATGAGATAGAGACAGAGAGAGGCAGAGACAGAGACAAAGACACAGACACAGGCACACATACACACTTAAGTTTGTACATGGTTACTTGCATGCCATCTCCCCCATGAGTCTGGGTCCTCTTTAAGAAGAGAGATTGTCTTCTGACTTACTTTGTCTCTCCAGGGCTTAGAACAGTGCATGTTACGTAATACACACTTGACACGTTTATTGCCGACTTGTTTTCTCTATGTCTAGCAGCTAGCATAGTGCTTTGGACAAAGTAAGTGCTGATAAGTATTTTCTGATTTGGTTTATTTAACCTCTCTACCTAAACTCTCCCCCACTTTCATTCTATTTTATGAACCTCCCTCAGGTAAAAAGCATTAAAGGATATCTCTGATTACCCCCTTCTCCCCACTAGAAATCTGTGTCAGAATTTTGAGCTAGATTTTAAGGCATTATAATAATGGAGGTAAAGAAAAGATTGAAATTCATGAATGTGTGAATTGGAGAAAACTTTATAGAAAGGCAGTTCTTATTACATTGAATGAAATAGAGTCACTGCTAAGGAAGTATTTCTAAGTATAGGTTCTACTGGGCCTGTCTCAATAATTAGAAAAGGCTCATCTGTAATTCATAATATCATTTGTATTCAATGAATGTGCTAAAGTTCTTTAAAAGTGTGTTTTCTAAGTGGGTTAAACATACCTGCTATAATCTTGTTTACTCTATTAATTGGTTTGGCTAATCTTTTCTTCATACCTAGCATAAAAGGTAAACCAGCCCAGCCCAGGCTGAATTATCATAGATCCTAAATTAGTGAGGCCAAATTAATAAGGTTTAATTGTACCAGGAAAAACCATTCATCTCATCTGTTCTGTGTATTAACACAAAGTCAAGCATGTACGGATTGTAAGGTATTGGTAATAAAATATTTTCATAAAGTATAGTAAGAGCAAACCAACTTTTAGAAACCACATTTTAACGTTTTATATATATATATATATATACATATATATATATATATACATGCATATATATTCTTTTAGGTTTCACATTTAATATGGTGTTAAGTATATTAATGCACTATACTATTATGGAGCAGATGTTGAAAAACAATGTAAAAATGTCAGTGGTAAATGATTGATGATAGTCTTTTCCATTTCAAAATAAACCTTGATTACTTATATAGGGCTGGACACTGCTAGAAAGCATCATATTAAATCTAAACAATTGATCCATTTTCAAGGGTTTTTTAATGCCATGTATTATTTATGTGTTTTTATTCTTTTGTATAAATGCCCCGGGATAAAGAGGTATTAGAGTGCTCCACCCCGTCCATATGGTGGGTTTGTTCTGTATGTAATACTTACCTTTTCCCACTAGGTCCATATGGCAGCCCGAGTCCATAGGCTGTCCAGGGCCCTCTATCCTCCACAGGGGCCATATGGCAAAGAGAGTTCAGTGAACACTCATTTACCTAGTATTAATATTTTATCTGATTCAGGCATAAGAAGAGATCGAGTTCAGTAGCGAACAGTCAGCCATTGAAAATGGTTTAGCCACATAATCAATACTTAGTGACAATGTGATATGAGATGTGGATTCTGTTATTTCATTTTTATTAAAAATAGCAAACTCATGTGAATAATTTATCAAATTATTTGATAAACTCTTTTGATCTCTTCATACACACTGACAGAAAATTATTTAATTATGCTAATCAGTTACTAGATCGTAATAAAAGATAGTATAGGTTTATTAAGTTTAGTACCAGTTTTAACATATAGGCTTTGAGACAGCTAAAGTGATAATAGTGGATCTAAATTATAATCTATATTACCATAGTAATTGCTCAAAAATTAATTCATTGTTATAACATTTGCAACTATAGTGTAAGTATTGCTGCCATTTTAAAGTGATTTAGGGACTTTGAGTGCTTTATTTACTGCTAGACATATCACAAATGTGGACACAAAATACAATAGTACATTTGTGCAACTTCCATTATAATGGCCCTGGGACAACAAAGTCATAGGAAAAAGTTATGAGATTAGATGAATCTACTTCATTTACTCATCATACTTTAAACTCACCCAGGTATAATTATTATTTGTATCACTTTAATAACTTTGAAATAATTTATACATATATTCTGTTTAACATCTGGTGGTATCTATTATATGTACAATTGTAACTACATTTTTCATTATCAAATTAATATTCAAAACACTACTCACTTTTATGGAATACAGCATATCAAAACTGCATTCCTGTGCTTATAAGCACATCCTTACAAAGCCATTTCTTTTCTGTTCTTCAACATAAAACTCATGCTACTCACTGATTTAAAATAGGGGCTATTTCAAATGTTAACTACAGTATTAAAAAGAAACAAAAAAACCATACAATCAACTTCTCTCTCTCTCTCTCTCTCTCTCTCTCTCTCTCTCTCTCTCTCTCTCTCTCTCTCTATATATATATATATATATATATATATATATTTATATATATATATATATATATATATGAATTATTTTTAGAAACTGGCCGCTTACTGTAGACCCCTTCATTTTATCTCTACCTTTCACTCTTTTCTCCTTATCATATCTCACTGCAAGAAGGCAAGAAAAGAGGTATTTCTTCATTTCTTTACTAAGAGTCTTCATGGTAAGATTACCTTTGTTCTGACCAGATTTCTTCCTCATTTCCTTTTTTACAAATGCATAAACTGTGATTCCTTGTTTGAAAAGCAACATCACTTAATCTGCTTGGCAAAATAACACTTTCCACGCAATTGCATAATTGCTAGATTCTATTGCCTAAGTAATGGTAAATAGATATTTAAGGCATTTGAAGTTTTTAAATGATAATATTGAAATAAAAATGTAAATGTGTTTAGGTTTGTCACCAAGGTAAGTGCAAGTAAAGTCATAATTAAAATATAAAGACAACATTATGATCCCTGACAGCTTATTTTAGCCTTGTATATATTTGAACATATTCTAATGAAAATATAAAAGTTTAATTTTATGCACTGAATATTTTCATGGAGTCAGCAGTTTGCTATTTTGTGATAACATGTTAAAATTAATGGGATGTCTTAACTAAGTTCTTTCTGCATATATACATATAAAAAAGGCAAAGATCTGAACCTGACTTCATAAATAACATTCACTGTGATTTTGTTAAAGTTTAGATGTGTGGATTTGTATTTGAAATCCACTGAAGGTTACAGGGTGAAACCCTCCAACAATATCTCTGAGTCTTCAGGGACCAAATCCCATTATGTGGAGTTCAGTGAAGGGGGTAAACACAACCATAAAGAAATACAAATTGCACATATTTCCCATTTAGCCAGTGTCACCAAGGTTCACCATTTAGAATTCTAACCAGTTAGGACTTATTCTTGGAGGTCAAGTACCTTGTGAACCTTGTCATCTCACTGATGACATCATATCCCATCCATCAATTCTTTCAGGAGCACACTTGCCATCTGCTCAGCACACGTTATAATAACTTATTAGACATATTCACAGGGTAACAATCTGTACAATGACACTGTTATCTTAATGCTGGCACACATTGAGATAACCACCACTGTTTCTCTGTCAGAGCACAATTATTCTGCCCTCCAACTTTAAAGGAGAAGTTATGTGGCTATTTAAACTTATTGTTAAATCTTATGGAAAAATAAACATAATAATAGCACTCCCCCCATCAAAGGAATGACAAATAAAACTTTCTTCATAATGAAATCATCCAATTCCTTCCACTCTGTTACAGTAGAATATATTCACTTAGATTTTGGGATGCACTGTGCTTTTATTTCATGAAGAGTACTGGGTTAAAAAAAAATAAGACCTGGAAGGGAGCCTGGATATTCCGTATCTATCATTTTATAGAAGAACCTAGGGTCCAGAAAGGTGTTACATTTTATAAAAACTAAAGAGCAACACCTCTTAAAACTACCATTTGACACATTATACCACCAAACATCTAATTTACACCTGTTAAAATGCTACAATCGTATTTATATCCCTGTCCATTTTAGATAACAATAGATTCTTTTCTTTAGAATGACATTTAATTGACAGAAAGAGAAACAAAAAGCATCTAGTTGACATGGAATACACTGAATCAATTAGGTTCTTTGGGCCTGCTGAAAACTAAGATGGTTCAAAATCATGTGTATGCATTTCTCTAACCTTTCATTGCCATATTACTGCTATTGTGCTGGTTTAACCTAGTTGCCATCAAAAGGTTTATGGCTTGATGAACTCCATTGAGAGTAATACTTCTCTTTTCCAGGTTCTCAGCAACTAAAAACATTATATGTATAGATATATTTTTTTCAGAGAAAAAGATGATATTTATTTTGCATTACATGGACTTCATTCTCTGTTCCTTCCTTTGGATTGTCATTTATTCCAGCTTACACTGTGATCAACATTGTACTAAAATAAAGTCAAGTACAACAGCCGCTCTCTGCCCATCAAAACGCACAGACGTCTGCCAAGCACTTGTAACAGCTGGTGTTACATTAATTAGTTTAAACTATTTATTTCATCCATCTCCAGAGCAGATTGAGCAAAAACATTAGAGATTATTCTAGCATCTGTAAGTGCCCTGCAAACATTAGCCAAGCAAAGTTGGAATTTTCATCGTTACCTTATACTATATATGATTTAAAACTCTGAATACTCATTATAAAGAAAACAAAAAATTCCATTGCCTACCCTGGCCAGGGTATATTTTATTAACTGTCTTTTTACAAACATAAGTTTTAAACTTGTATTCATCTTTTGTGTCTACAAAGTTTCTCTTTTTAAAAATTATTACTAGAAACCTATAATAATTCCTGGCAGCATGGGCCATTAAACAAAATATGACAGGGACTGGGTGACTCAGTGGATTAGTCACAGATTTTATGGCCACTGTTGGAATCCTGCCCTAACTACGGTGATCAAAACACTGTTATCAAATGGTTGTAAAAATCTCAATTAAAATTACTTCTATGGCATCCACTAAGTTCTTAGCAGACTACATCCCATAGCATGAATCTACATACCATTGACAAAATGATCACAATTGACTCTTTTTTGGCTGAGAAGTATAAAATTACCTATCTAATTCCACCCAGCCCTCAGCCCCCAGCACTATACAAAGTTGCAGGAACACAAAGGTTTGTTTATATGTGCACTGCCATTAAGCACCTGTCATTCTCCTGATTTCTGTAGTACTCCTGAGTTTGTGAGATTATATAGTCATGCACTGGGCCTTTTCTAGAGACTACTATGTATGTTTAGATTGCAATGTCATTAAATGCATCTGTTTCTGAAAGGGAGAAACATTCTAAAAGTCAGAAGAATGATTCATGGACAAGAAAAGCAGTCATCTGAGTTGTTTAGTGTTTTTTTTAAACTGTGTACTATCTAAATAAGACTACTTAGATGCTCTCAAGCTTGATTGTCAAGAACATAGTTGTTTTAGTTATACCAAAGGCAAATGCAGCAGTATATACAAAATGCTGGTAATGGAAGTTGACATTCCATTTAATTTACTCAAGGAAATCATAAAAAGAGAGAAGAAGCAGAAATAGACACCAACTCAAAGGAACACTTTGGCAAGGAACCATTTGGTGAGTGGCAGAATCTTTTATAGAAATCAGTGCCACCCTTCTTACATATTTATGTCCAAGTTTCTTTGAAGCAGGTATGCCATAAGCAAACAAATCCTAGTAAGCTTCAGCTTAGAGGTATGGTAGTGGCCACTCATTTGGGAATTTACAGGTAAAGCTTAAAGACTGAAACTAGTAGATTTTAGTGAACTGGTTGGTTGCTATCCCTGATTACAAATATTGTTTTAAGTTTATTTTCCTTGCATGTAAGAAAATATCTTTTTAACTTTATTTGTGGCAAGGAGAAAATATAATAAAACGATCCTTAGAATGAAATCAAATAAAATACACCATTTTCATATTAATTATAGGCCCTCTAGAGGTAGCTAGGTGTTACAGTGAAAATAGTGCTGAAGCTGGACTCAGGAGGAAAATGTGAATTTAAATATGATCTCAGATACTTATTAGCTGTGTGACCTTAGGCAATCACTTAACCTCTGTTTTATCCTCAAGGACACATGTAGAAACAATGGGCTGCAGCAGAACAAGCTTAGATGACATTTAAGAAAAACAAAACTTGCTTTTAGAGCTGCCCCAAAGTATAGTGGCTTCCCTTAAAAGGTAGTGGGTATCTTCAAAAGTAATATAGATAGTCACTTGTCAGCACTGTTGAAGAAGGGACTCTTATTCAGATAAAGGATGGATTCCATGAGCCTCTGAAGTCTCTTTCAAATTCAAGATATTATATTTATTTTACTCCACCCTACTATCTAGCTTCCATTCTTTCCTTTCTCTTCAGAACCTCTACCTTTATTCACACTATCCCTTGCTTGGAATGAACTTTCCAAGGCCTTTCCATGCTTCAGGGCTCTGCTGAGATGCTAGCTTTATATGAAGATGCATCCTACCTCAACTCATTCAAAGTAGAGCTCATATTGTATCCATTTAAAAAACAATAACCTGTCATTGAGTATGGAGCTTGGTATGTGGTTGACAATTGTTAAATCTTAAGTTGATTTGAAGATTGGAAAGAAACAATAATTACAAATAACCAAAAGAAGAGACCATATAAGTCAACAGCTTCCACCAAATCCCTCCACCAATGACTTCGTTCATCAATTCAGGACAAAAGTAATTTATATCCATTCCACTTAATTTATATAAAAAGCAATATAACTTTTTTAAAAGACCACTGCTGTTTAAGTGTTAAGGGTATAATGCATTGTTTCATGGGACTGAAAGGGGTAACTTTAAGTGAGAATGGATGTTTGGACAGACTTTGGTAGTTAGTGGAAGACAGAAGGTCCTGACATTCTATTGGTCCACTACATTCATTTGGGGTCATTACAGTTCCAGAAAATATATGTAAATATGAGGCTATCCACATAATTTTTAAGAGAGAGAGAGAGAGAGAGAGAGAGAGAGAGAGAGAGAGAGAGAGAGAGAGAGAGAGAGAGAGAGAGAGAGAGAGAGAGAGAGAGAGGTTAAGAGAATGAAAAAAGTTGATTTTTAAGGTACAATTAAGAAAGTTAAATGTACATTGTAGGATGAATTGATAGATATAAGGGGACAAAATTGCTGATTTCTGGGCCTAAATGAATACAACACTAAGCGCAAAATGAAGAAGCAGCAATATTACTCCTAGTTAATGCTAGGAATAATGGGTTAAAATGAGAAAAGAAGTTAGACTAAATACATATAAAAGTGCATGACTTAAAAAAGAAATTATTTAATTATGGAATAATCTCTCAGGAGGAATGTTTGTGCCTTAAAGGGAAAATAGGCCAGATTAGGTCAACTTAGACTCTCACACTTGGAAGGATAGAAAATCTGATATATTATAAACATTTCCAAAGAATTTCTGATATGAGTCCCTTAGTACAGCAGCAAACAACACAAACAGAAATATCTTCACTAATAATGTATATATATATGTATAAATAATATATACATACACACATATTCCCATGTGGGGAATAATAAGGGCAAAATTATTCATTTAAATATATTTAAGCTGTTTCAGTTCAAAAATTGAGCATTTTTACTTCACATTAAGAAACTAGTATCATAAAAAGTTCATGCAATAATGCATATATGATAGACAATACCTACAAAAATCCAATAAAAATTTACATTGGTTGTTTTCTACCCATCATGATTTATGTATTTCAGTATCTAGCTGATGATAGAGACAGATGGACATAGTACTGATGAAAATACAAGTTGATTATGAAAACAAGAATAAATCTGGGGAGGTGTATGTATGTACATAAAAAGAAAAATAACAATAATTATGGCTTTTGGAGGAAAAAGCAACCCATATCCAGGCCTTAGTCAGAGTTTTTTCATCCAGATAGGTAAATTTCTATCTGCTTTAGTTTAAAAAATTGTTTGAAGCATTGGTAGTATAAGTGATTTGCCCAGTTTCACACAGCAAGGATATATCAAAGATAGTGCTTGAATCCAGTTTATCATGATTTTGAGGCCCACTTTTCCCATTTACACACACAAAATATAAAGATAGATCTATATGTCTATGCTAATATATAGAAATTAAAATGTAGATTGAAAGATACTTAGATTAATCAATTATACTATATAGACATGGGATATATATTTCACATACAATAGATGGACAATAGATGGAATGTTAAAAAGCAAATTGATGACATAGGTTCAGAGGAAGTCAATAGGGAATTTTTGCGCAAAATAAGATGAACCAATGGTCTAGCTATCTGGGTAAGGGAAAGATGAGAACGAAATCACTGACTTAATGTTTGAAAGACTTGTTTGGCAGCATCGAGTGCTAACATCCTGTAATACAGAGTAAACATATACTTCCACCTAGAGTTTTTTTCAATTTACTACCACTCCTAGTTCAGTGATTTTCCTATAGCAGGTGCCAAAATTGTTATTGATATTGCCAAGTTATAACCCTCTCAAAAAAGAGAGTAAAAGTACATAATCCATTTGACTTTCATATAAGATTTCTTTTAAGATATCCATTTAATATATTTTGACATTACGAAGAAGCCATGATCCATTATTTTTATCTCTTCATGGTTGACTCCTCCTGTCTTTCCTTTATCCAGAAAACCTAACACTCACCTAATGCCAATGTAGCAGAAGGAAATGCCAAATCTCACATGTGTCCTGCCTCCCCAAACAAGGCTAGTAGCACATGTACTTGTTCAGCAATCAATTGCCTAAAGAATATGAATTTGGCATTCATATCAACAACTTCATTTGGGTAATATGTTCCCTTTTGCCACTAGTAAAAATGAGCTCTTTTAAAAACAGAAAAGTATGCTATGCGCATTGTACTGTCCAGAGATGATCAATTATTAGCTCTATCTTAAAATAATCAATAAGCATTTATTAAGCACTTACTATAATGTCAGTCACTGTCCTAAACACAGAAAAACAAGAATAAGCAGAAAAATTAAGTCTCTTATTCTCCTCTTGAAGTTGATGTTCTAATAAAAGAAGACGACACAGAAAATAAACTAAAACATTACCCATGTCAGGTTTTAGTTGAAAATTCATAATATAATTTCTTCATTTCAAATGCCTAATGTTTTAAATAATCATTTCTTATAACATTTTCTTCCTATTTACAAGGACAATATTGTAAAGCACTACAATACGAAATTTTTTTCCACTTTGCCTTATTATTAAATCTTAATGAAAGTAAAAAATTGATTGAAATCATTATGTTCTGATGCCCAGATAACATTTTATCAACTATAATGAGTTTAATACTCAAAAGAACTTTCTCAGGTTAAATTTATTTCAGTTCAGTTCAAGCCCACAAACTTTCATTAAGCTCTTTATGCATATAAAACTTGTATTTTGCTGTTTAGGAAACTGCGAAAATTAGTTAAGATACTGTCTTCATTGTGCATATGAAAACAAAAATACATATAATAGTGACCATGATTCTCAATAATAGATAACAATTATATCAGCAAAGCACAAAAATAAATATTATGTTAGGTTAAAAGAAGAAAACTCTTGCTAATAGGTATTATCAGAGATTTGAGCTTTAATGAATATTAGTGTTAAAAGAGCTGGTAAAGAGAACAGCTGACATATTAGGCATAAAGAAGAGCGAATGTAAAAACACAAAGGCATGGAAATGACAAATATGTTCTAGTAATAGTGTAATCAAGTTTAGCTAGCTCATAGAGTTTTTGGATGAGAATAATATAATACTAGAAAGGAAAGGTGGTGCCAAATTATACAAGGTCTTAAACATCATCAAAGGAATTTGAATTGACATAGGCAGTATAGGGACACTGAAGATTTTTGAGCTGACATACAAACAGCTGTGTAAGAGAAACTATGCTGGGCAAAAATATGAAAGCTATGGATTGAAGTGCAGAGAGAGTGGGGGCAGGAAAATCTGCAGATACCTGTCCCAAAGGTCCAGGTCAATTTCATGTATATTTCACTTGAAGTAACCAGGGAAAGAGCTATTAGAAGAAGTTGAAGATGAGACTCTTGAGTCTATAAGAGAGGTTAGGACTAGAATTGGAATTATCTGTAGGAAGGTAATAGCTAAATTATGGGGTGAATGAGATTGGAGAGAGACAGAGAGAACAAGAGACAGAAACAAAAAGACAGAGATCATGAGAGATTCAGAGACACAGAGAGACAGTGACAGAAACAGAGAGTAACAGAGAGAGACAGAAACAGAGAGATGAAGAGAAAAAAGAGATACACAGAGAAGGAGAGACAGAAGAGAGACATAGTGAGAGACAGAGAGACATAGACACAAAGATAGAGCAAGAGAATAACAACGAGGAGGAGAATGAGAAAGAGGAGGGAGTGGTAGCTAGGGAACATATAATTGGGGAACAACTACTAAGAAGTTACAAAAATAGGAGGAGAATCAAAAGATTTTACCTACTGTGAAATCACTCCTGCTGTCTCCCCCACTCAAAAAAGAAAGTTTTTTAGGGAGACTGGATAGTAATTTTTTTTTATTGGAACTGACCTGTGATTCCATTAATTTAGGGTCCTATTGAGTGAATGCTTTCAATGACTGGCATCTTCTCTTCAACTTTAGACTTAAAAGTTTTCAAGGCTACTTAGACATCATGGGACTTGCCTAGAGCTCCACACCCATGATATGTTAGAAGTACAACTTACCACTAGACTTTCCCAAGGATAACTCCAACTATTAGAGCATGCTTAATAATACTTGATAAGTGTATAGAAATAGATTCAAAATGATAATATGGTTTAAGGAAGAAAAGTTCAATACAGAAGATGATGGTATTTGAGATTGGCATTAAAGGTTTAAGGGACAGGACAAGGATAGTCTAGATTTTGGCAACTGCCTGACTAAAGAGCTCAGGCAAGAAAGTGGGGGGTGGGGTTGTAGTGAGCCAAGGATAGCCAAGTTTGGATGTTCATGGAAGTGTTCATGGAAGGGAGCAGTATGAGACCAAACTTTTAAGGTTACCAAGGTCCTACACTGGGGAAGGTCCTGGATGCCTAGCTTATCAGTGTCAGTTTTCCTTGGTAGTTAATAGCATGTGTATACAAAATTGACAGGGCTCCAAATATGTTAACTATATTTTGATTTACTGAAACAAACCATGGGGAAGAGTTTGCACAATTTTACATTCTTTCTTCAGGTACACAATTACCTAGTTTTGGTGTTAGTAGGCAGTCTCTAACCAATGAAGAGTTCTGACAAAAGGAATCACATATTCATATCTGTGCCAAGAAATTTATTAGTTTGGTGTGCAGGAATGCTTGCAAGAAATAATGAAAAGGGGTTTAAATGGGAAACCCTATCATGGCAACAGATTAACATTAGTACCAACTGCCATAGGACCTAGGCATTCAGATTTAGAGCAACTGAGTTCCACATATATTCCTTTGCCTTAAAATCAAGGCCTCCTGTTAGTCACTGTTTAGTACCTCTCAAAATACTACCTGGACTTTGGATTTCAACAATTCACTATGGCGTGTACTGGTTCTTCTTCTTATCATAAATAATACTATTTATCATAATGATTAATGATACCATTCATTGTTATAAGGAAGTAATAAATTTATAACTGAAGTCCATGCCTCTGCTGCTTCAGCTTCTGGAGTCTTCCTGGACTGATGCACCCACTAACCAAACTCTACTTTTCACTCTCTGATTAAATGATTTTCTCTCTTAAGAAATCTCTTTTAGTTCTACAGGAAACTTAATTGTTAAACTTCTCTACAGAAGCCTTTGTTCTTATTGAAGTCACTTTACTTGTCTCTCCTACTGTAAGGACACCAAATCCTAAAAGCTGGCAAGAATGCATATGTTTATTTCACCATTGCTCTGCAATTACTGAATGCCACTTAATTATAGCAACAGATGCTCGAGTGTAGGAACCAGAAAAATCAAACGCCTCATTTCCAGGTTATTTTTTTCCATTGCTTCTGCCAACAGCAGATGTGTGAGCCCCTTGTGCTCTGGCGTAAATACTTATCAAATCCTAACAGGTCACCTATGTCACAAACAACATTTCAGATGCAACTGTTTCACCTGATAATAGGCTCTGAAAATAAAACTGTGAGCTGTAAATACAATGTATTCAGAATGAAATGCCATAATATGAAATTGCTTTTTCTCCAGCTACAACTGAAGTCCTTGACAGTTTTTGGCAGTGATAAATCACCCTCCCATTAATTGTCTCCTCTCTCATTGTGAGGTGGGCTGCTAAAAGGGGCAGTCAACAAAACTGACTTAAAGGACAAATTTTGGCAAAAAGACAATGAAGAAATCTGTCACTGCTCAGCCTCCAGTAAAGTGTCATGAAACAATCAAAATATATGTAGCTCAAGTGTTTATGTCTTTGTTAGGAAGATTATAGGATGATAAGTTTACCGTTAAAAGAAAAGGCCCAGAGAAACCCAAGGTACAGGCCTTGAAACTCTCTTTGGACCATTCTAACCTGAACAAAAGCATTACTACTTTTTACTGGATTTGAACATCTTAGCGATTCAACTGTACATTTTGATGTAGAAAAGGAAGAAAAAGAAAAGGCCCCTAATAGACGATGTTCTATGTTGTAAAACTTAGTTAGGCAAAGTTTCAAATTAAGGTTTTTAAAAGTAAATTTTGAAAAACAGTTTTGGAAATCCCATCGTTTTCTTGCCTCTGAAATGAAAAAAAGAACCCACACTACTCCATTTTTAGAAGGTGTGTTTATAATATGAAATATATCTCCATGTTATGGGAGTGACTATTAAATATACCTTTTACTTTTTTACTTTCTAGTCATCATTAGTATGTAAAATTGTATAAGAACTGGATGCACTGTTACATTGTGCATGCATTAAATGCATTTTCTGTTCTTTTCAGCTAATTAATGTTACTTAAAACTGATGACTCTCTGGCATAATTCAGTGACAGCCTAAAATCTAAGCAATGCTATTTGTAGTTATTTAACAGGTCAATGCACTGTAAAACCTAAGCAGTATATTTGCAAGCTGGGACAGAGGGGAGGAATCTGGGACATTGTCACTAGAGTCAAGGAAGACTTTAAAATACATTACGCATCTAAGTGAAAATTTGTTCCGTTACCCTCACAGAACAAAGGCTTACATCCTGAAACATTATTATTCGTAGGTTATCTTGTCAAGAATTCTTTTTGGAACAATATACACCATTTGCCATGTTGATTACGGATCTAATCAACAATCATTTCTAGAGAATCTCAGAAGCCCAAACTTTAAAAGTAGTGGTTTCCATGAACAAAACTCAAACTCAATGCTAGGCTTTGTTAACAGGTGCAATTATATCACATTTCAAAAGCACGATGGTGGTGGTGCAGAGAAGTGCTATTTTATGCTATCGGGAATATTTATTGAGAGGCCTATGAAAGTTGAGAATTTTGTTATTTCACTCAAACTAAGCATGATTTAAATGTGGAAAAGATACCATATTGCCAATATTGCTTTTTTAAAAAGTCTCTTGAATGACAGAAATGCAAAAGAAATAAAGGGATTGATTTTTTTTTTTTTTTTTTTTTTTTTTGGTGATGAGCCAGTTTGAGAGCTTACTGTGAGCATATGGAGATAGCATATTTGCAAGTCCATCTCTGGAGGATTGCAAAAGGCCCTTAGCTTGTGAAAAACAGCAATGTTATTTTTTTTTAACGTTCCCTATATTTAGAGATTAAATCGCTCACTGCACAAACCCATTTGGAACAGGCGAGAAGGTGAAAAGGATAATCAGTACAGTCACTGGTCCGTGTTTCCTAAACGCTTTTGAAAACATTACTGTGCGCAGGCATAAAATTAGCGGCAGGACCTTAAAAAGGCTGGCATTTAGCATGACTTTTTGGAAAGTGACACCCTCATTTTTTTCTTGTAGGATATCATTAAATTTCAATCGCCCTATGGCAGTGCCTTTCCATTAATAACCAATTCACTGTGTCACTTTGGCTCTCCTTTGAAATAATGAGCCTTTGCTTCGCTTTAATAAATTTAAACATATTCTCAAGGCCAGGGAAGATAGGAAACCGCAGATGGGCTGAGAAAAACACGATTCATAAATCCTTAACTGCCTGAGATCGTTGAGAGCAAAACAAAGTAACACTCGTAAAATATTAAACAATCCCAGCTGTATGAGTGAAGCTTCATTAACAAAAATGGACTATTTACTGCCTTCCACAGAGCCTGTGGGTGGAAAGATTCAAAGAAATCTTAAAAAACAACAACACTGTCATCCTTGTTTTGATTCCTTAACCAACTAATGGCACAAGAGAAATACTTATTTGGGAAGTCCATTTTTGCAGAGAAACAGTGACTGACTGCTTATTTTTCTTTCCAATGTAACTTTGAGTAACAAAGAAAAAAAGAAGCAAAGTTATGTTGATATTCTGTCTTTGAAATGTGTCTGTGCCAATGGATAGCAAACTTCATTAAAGCAACAAGGGACCACCTTGGCAACATAAAGCAAACATCACAATAGAAATGAGATTGGAAAGTACATTCACTGCCAGTAGCTTTTGCAGACTATACTGGATAAGTACTCATTAGTTAAAATGCTTTGCTGTTTGAGGATTGGTTAGTCTATATTATCATTATATACCTAATTAAGTCTCATTTCTTAAGGCAGTTTATAATTCTGAGTTGTGTAAACATTTTAAGACACTTAAAACCTTTTCAGAAGTGAAAGATTTTAAAAGTTAGGCATCTAATGTTAGCAAAAGACATGAATGTTATGATATATCATCAACAAGGGCAACATGTTGTAAGGCAGTGCTTTAAAATCAAGAATGGTTTCCAAAATGGCATAAAAGTTGGAAAAACTGAGAGATCAATGTCAGTGTGTGAAATGCTAAGAACCTAGAAGCTCTAACCTTAAAGACAAGCTGACAATTTAGTGGACAGAATGTCAATACTTCTAAACATTTCAAGGGCAAAAATATTGCTTTATACAATCTGTGTCACATTTATTGCAAGAAAAAGAATTTAGATTTTTCTTTTGTTTGCTGTCAGCACTTTTCCCTTTATCATTCTGAGATGCATAATTAAAGAGTTCAGTATGGAATAATGCAGAGTTTGACCCTCATAACAAGCCATGGAAAGAAAGTCTGGTGTTGATTACATGCTAAAAATCACACACACTCACCAACTGCAATCTATCTTTACTCACTTCATTTTTCATCAAACATTTAGAAAAATGAATGAATATATTAAAAAAACATGAAAATTTGAATAAATTCAGAATGTTTTGCAGTCAACAAGCAGATTTAACTTTTGCCATAATCATTATAAATATGGAAAAACAAAAAAAGTGTGTTCTTCCATAAGTATAGTCTAACAGGAACATGGAATATAGAGGATTCTAAAATGAAAATTCTAAATTGAAAATTTCTAAAATTCTAAAATGAAAAACAAAGAAAAGTGTGTTCTTCCATAAGTATAGTCTAATAGGAACATGGACTATAGAGGATTCTAAAATGAAAATTTATGAGCAATTTGAAAAAGAGAACATGAAATCCATATATAATCAGGGAAATTTCTAATTCTACCAGCTGCTTCATTCTTGATATGAGTCAAGCCCCTCCTCCCTTAAGAAGTGCTAAGACTATCTCTTATTTTTCTTGGATATTCAAAACATTTAAAAAGTTTACTTCTGAAGCTTTTCTCCTTTCCTCATGCATCCCCAAATTTCTTGTTTAGTCTTACGTATTTGTGTTCATGCCAATCTTAATCACCACCTCCTAGATAGTTTCCTAGTGATCCTTCCAGTTAATAATAATCTTCTAATTCTCAGACTTCACAAAGTATTTTGCTTACATTTGCCTCTCTTAGATACTTTTGTGCAGTTCTGAATCATTGTTATTTGGGTATGAATAATACTCCATTACTAGACTGAGAATGTCATGAATATATGGTCCATACTTACTAAGCATTTATATCCTTCTGGACCTAACAGAACTTTGCACACAACAGCAGTTTAATAAATATCTGTTTAATTGACTGTACTTATTGATTCTCTTTGCCTTTTTAAAGATTACTAACCATTTTAATATAATGGTTGTCCCTTCTATTTTTGTGGAAGAAAACACTTAATTCAGAACAATGAAAAGTCAAACCCAAAAGACTTGTCAGTTGCTGAAATGCAAATCACTACACTTTCCGTCTCAGTTTCCTATTCTACAAGATGTCTAAAATATTCATTATATTTGTGTCACAGTGATGTTTTAAGGAGTGATCAATGTTTATGAATTTCTATTAGACATTAATGAGAAAATGAAATATTTTTTAAACTTCTGTATCTCTCAAGCTTGGATTATATGGAAATTAAATAGCTTGTATGGTGCAACTTCATAGCACAAAGAAATACAAAGGTAGTTTTCTATTTTTGTACTACAGGCTCCAAAATGGTCCAAGTAACTGAGGCTGGCAGGAGAATTCAAGTAATTCAGTCTTTAAATAGCTCTTTGAGGATATTTCTAATGCAAAAGGGGAGGGACAGCCTTTCCACTCTTTGGATCTAAGTGACTTTTCCCCTGAAAAGTTGAGTATTTTTTTCTTAACAGTCTTTTATCAGCAAATATGTGAAACAATTGTAATGTGAGGCATGTCAGCACAGAGTCTTTGCCACTGGGCCCTCATAAATCTTGCCAGTTCCCAGTGAACAACACCAAATATTTGCAGCTGAGGAACATTTGGTCTGGCTTAAATTAACATATCTCAGCAGTCAGAAGTCATTAAGCTTTGCCAATGATTTGAAACATTTTTTTTTCCATTTCGAAAGCTACACTGGTTGTTACTTATTTTTCGGAATGAAAAAGGTAGTAAGGAACAAACGCAATGAAAGGAAAATAGGATAAACTAATGCATATTATTTTTGAAAGCTTTAAATTACTTTTGATAGATTTGTTAATAAGACTTTCTAAATTGTTGAGCACTTATGTATATAACACAATTCTAGATGATATTAATTTCAATGGAAAATTCAGGGATTTAATAGCTATGAAAATGTATATTTATTTTGCATTTAATCCTTTGTGGATCTGAGCACTATCAAATTTAAAAGCTGATAAAATCTTTAAATGAAAAACAATAATCCAGACCCTTTTAATTATAAAAGCTACAAGCAGATTAATTGGGAGAATAAAGAAATGTGTTGATGTGTTTTGCAAAGATCATGACTGCTCTTAGTCTGCCCGTATGGAGATGAATAGACAAATAGCTGAGAACAATTTAGAGTACAATGACAGGCTCAAAGTTATAGCAAAAGTAAGTTCTCATCACAGGTGAAGTTAGGCTACCTATGCCTATGCAGAGACTTTTAAAAATGTCCACAAACAACTTGGAATGAATTTAGGACACTATTACTTAGATGAGGGATCTAGTGTGACTTTGGAAGAACAGAGGTTATTTTAAAGGCAAATTGAGTCTAAGACCATTTCCCAAATATATTACTCTGTACAATATATCTTTTCAAGAGGTTTTCATGGGAAGATATTATATTTCATTTACAAAGGAAAAAGGAAGCCATTAGCGTTTGAGAAACCAGGACCATTCCCCCCAAACTACCAGAGAAAAACCTTAGAAAAGAGCGACTGTTACTATGGACCCATTTTCTAGATTTTAAATTCTAAGGTAAACAAAAAATCCTAGATGAAAGTTTTCATATTATATTCATTTTTTGGTGAAATTTCATTTAAAAAATTCAAAGACAAAAATCTGAATACATAAAACACATTTTGGTTTTGGTTGTTACTGCATTTTTTTTATTTGTTTTTATGCTGCTGCATTGTTTTACTTGACTTAATCTCAGTTCTTTTAGCTGATTTTTTTTTCTTTTTAAAAGTATCTCTGAAAGCATATGTGGATCTCTACATACTGAGCTATTACATTTCTTTCTCACCGAGGGCAGCAGTGATTTCATATTCCTCTCTTTCTACTCTAAGCACCAATTTTTATATTGGAAATACTTGTTAAATATATGGTGAACATATAAAGAAATATGAAACAACTTTAAAATAATCAAATTCCCTTTGCCCCAGAAATAGTAAAATGATATGTTAGAACATGGAGAAATAGCAGAATATAATAATTAAAACTTTGGATTGTTGCTTAGAACCACAGGCTTGACACTGTTATAATGTCAAAAATGTTTTGTTGTGTTTTCTTCCCTTGTAGGACATAATAAAACTAAGAAAATGCCCTTGGTTTTCTTTAGACACACCAGATAAAAAAGAAGAGCATGGAAAAAAATGTGTTATCTTTATTGAAGAGAAGGTATATACAAACAAATTCTTTTGGTTGCTTTCTCAGTTCTTTTGTGGAAGCTAGACATACATTTTCCATTTAAAAAAAAACATTTGGGAGGAAGAGATTAATTCCAAAAAGTATTAGACTACTGAGTAAAAAAAAAATTTGCAAAGTTCTAGAATAGATTGCTAAATTCACAGCTCATGAACACAGAAAAGAAGAAGTGATGATGGTAATTAGAATATTTTTCTAAAACTATACAATAAGGCCCATACAAACTCAGATTAATTTCAATGACTCCTCTTGGCCCCTGATGGAAAAAAAAAGACCCTCTGCTACCTGTAGTAGAAAATATGGAACTACAAATGGATACGGGTTCAGACATTGTCAGATATGGTTGGTTTATTGGTCAGTCTTGTGTAGCTGACTTTTTTGTTACAAGGGATGCTTAAGATTGTAATGGCATTATGAGAAATGCTGTAAAAATCTAAATAATCAATAAAACTTCACAAAATAGATAAACTAAAAGAAAAATCGAGCCAAATGAAATATATGTTTACACGTATTTGCTCATGTACAATGATACAGACAGATTTAAGTTACAGAATCACAGACTCCCAGGAGCTGAAAAGCACTTCAATGACCATCTATGGAAAAACTTCCCCACCATACTTCCCCACTTCCTCACGATGCAATAGATTCAGTTACAGGAATATTAGATGAGTGGAAATTTGTACCCAAAATATGTGTGTGTGTCTGTATGTGTGTGCATGTGTATTAACAAGGCATTTTACACATTTTTTTGTGACATCCTCATGGACAAGATGAAAATAAGAGGAAGCCAAAATAGATCATATCACCCTAGAAAGTCATCTCTAGTGATGAAGAATTTCATTCTATATTCATACTAAGCATATCAAACTTTTTTTAATCAATGATTTAGATACATATAAAGATATACTTATCAATTTTGTGGATGGTACAGACCTGAGCATAGGTTAAATATTAAATGGCATTACAAATATCCCAAATTAGGTTAACATGAAAATAGGAAGATCAGTGGAATTAAACTACATATAACCTACAATAATACAAGTGATCATGACATTTAAGAGAATATTTCTAATACAATTACATTAAATATATTTTATTTCAATAAACACTTATGTATCTAATACATTAAAGGTGTCTTGTTAGGCCCTAGAAATATGGTGAAACTGGATTGAGAGTCAGAAAACCTCATTTTTATTTGTTCCACGTACTACCCAGTGTTAACTGGGCAAATCACTGAACCTCTCTGGGTCTCTGTCTTCTCAAAAGCAAAATGTGAGATTTGGATTGGATGACTTCTATGTACCTTTCCAGTTTTAGTGTTAAACAGCTATTTTTCTATTAGATCAGGGGTTCTTAAACTGGGATTTGTGAACTTTTTTTGAAAATGTTTTAATAGTTATTTCCATATGTGTGTGCATGTGTATGTGTATGTGTGTGTGTGCATGTGTGCATGTGTGTGTATAATATGGTTACCTTTGTAATCCTACCTATTTTATCATTAAAACATTATTCTGAGAAGGGGCTGATAGACTTCAACAGATTGTCAAAGGGAACTGTGACATAAAAAAAGTGAAGAACCCCTGGATTAGAGGGCTACCTGATGGACACAAATTAGTACAAGAAAGAAGCATACAATGCTAATAACTAAAGGAAATCAGGAAAGACTTCATGGAATTAGAACCTTGACAGAGGACATAGATTATATGTGTCTGAGACATGGAAGGATCACCATCCAGTCTATGAAATGCAAAGGAGGAAAAGAAGTATTAAGTTCAAGGAATGGCTAGTAATTAGGTCAGCTAGAATAGAGAGTCCCTGAAAGGGAGTATTATATTGGTGTTGACCTGTGTTTTAGTTAGTATGGGGTTACTCCCAGTGTGGTAATTCCCTCCAATGAAACAGATTAGCAGTTAAAACTTATGTTCTGGGATACTGAGAATAAAATGACTTGGGCATGGTCACCCAGGTAGTATGTATCAGTGAAGGACTTGAACCCAAGGTTTTCTTACTCCAGAACTGGTCCTCTATCCAATGTGCAACACTGCTTCAAGGAGGTTGTTATGGCAACCGTGTGGAAGATAAATTGAAAAGGCTAGAGAATAGAAGCAAGCAACCAAATGGTAATGTTTTACATCTCATTAAAATAAGAAGGGAGAGAATTTCTAAAGTTTTACTAATACGTTTGCATGTTTCAGGTTTCTTTTAATATGTAACATCTTTATCACTTGGTCTTGCAAATAAAATCCAGTAGTTTGGGGGCACTTAGAAAAGTGTACACAGCACCAATAATACTTATTTGTGTCTATATATGTAGCTTTATACTTTATAAAGGATTTTTCTTGCAAAAAGTAGATTAAAGTACTCAATGAAAGTATTATTACCCCAATTTTACAGAAAAAGTCACTGGGCTTCAGAGAGGTTCATAGATTTACATAACCTGTGATTTGGAAAAGACCCTACAGGTCACCCCATCCAACACACAATTTAAGAACAGTCCTCTCTGCAATATGCCCAGACAATGCCCTGCTGCCTTTATTTGAAGAGCTCCAATAAGGAGAAACTCGAACATAATGCCACTTTTAGGTAACTCTAATTCTTAGGAAGTTTTTAAAGTTCTCTCCTTTCATTCACCTAAACTTCCACTTTTATATTAAGAAAATGATTATTCCATAATAATATAATAATAACATTTGAATTGTTTATTTAGCCATACCCTTTTAGAGGAACTTGTTGGTAAAGGGAAAAGACAAGATTTGTACCAAGGTTTTCCTGATGTGAAATATCATACCATTTCTGATGGACCACAATGCCAACCAACCAGTGAAGAGAGTTTTACCGTACTATTGGACAGTTTAGTCTTTTTATGGAAAGCAGAAGAATTCAGATAACAAACATCAACCCGCTGCTAAAAGTGAAAGGTTTTTAATATAAAGAGGCACGTACTTTTCAGTAAGCATTATACCTAGATATGTGTATTTAGACTTCATATCTTACTAAATATGTCATGTTATGAATATCTGATTATGTCATACTTGAATTCACTTGCACTATTTGGAAACGTCCGTTGCACTTCAGAAATATCAAAGTACGATATTTTCCTAAGGACATAATATTTGTGAACATTATAACAAGACTGATTTCTTAAATAAAAAATAAGCAAAGAAAATGGAGAAAATAAGAGTTATGTGTATTATGGAATATAAAGTATTACAAAACCCCATGGTACCTGGATCTTAGGTGAGATAATAAAATGATGTACTACCTGGGAGGCTAAAGCATAGTTTAAAAAGCAAAATCAAAACTACTTCAAAAAAATGGACAGGGGGCTAGTTAATAATTAAAACATTCAAATTGACAAGACAAAATACCTAAGTTTGAGTTCCACTAACTTTCGTACCAAATGAGCATGACAAAGGTGAATTTTTCAGATGACAAAGTGTAATAGAGTGAAAAGTGTGTTTTACATTGAATCTCACTTCCCTCATCTGTAAAATGGGAATAATAACTGAAGTAAATTAAAAAAAGATATTGTTTAAAGAATTAAATTGATATTTGGGGAAATTCTAGATTTTGTTCTATTTAATAGTTTCAGGTTAGAAACACTGGAAAAGGAAGAATTATCCTTAAAAGTTTCATTCATGAAGAAGATACTCATATTTGCATGTTTTAATAACTCATGATTTTTTTTAATCATTCCACCAAAAAAATTTAGAAAGGGCTGCTCCCATGTCAACAAAAAACTAATTGGAAAATCTTTACACAAATAAAACCCAATAAATCTAGCATTCGTTCTAGTTTGTTATGAACATCTTATACTATTAATGAAAGAAATAAAATGAAAATTGAAAAAAACTGAATAGAAAAGAAATGATCATATTTGTTCACAGTATCTAATGTAGTCACTTATGAAGAAAAGGTTCCCAGATAATCAATAGCTCTTGATTTATTGATTCATTCACAGTAATAGAAAAAGTAAAGCTTTATGAAAAGTGAGATGGCCAAATAAACGATATCAGAAGTCCTAATGATCTATGAACTTTGGCATTCTATTTAGTAGTATCAACATTCTTAACAGCTCATATTGCTTTATATTTAGATTAGCTTCTGTATCTAACTTATAAAGAAATCAACAGAAACCCTAATTATCAAAACTATGATTTTGCATTTACCCTTTGATAACACCAATGATGTTTTTCTACCTGTCAAATGTTGCATATTGACAAGTAGAGGAAAAAAAGCAGATTCAAAGAAAATGAAAGGAAATTTGTTTTAGTATTGTACCTACCCCACAGAGACAATGCATTTCATGTTTTCTAGTTCCATAATTAAAGGCATTTTATATTTTCACTCACATTGTCTTATATACTCTCATCCATGGGAAAGTACAAAAGTACATGGCCAGGAAACATAGTAGAATCTCCAACTGAGAAGAAGCTTCCAAACCATCTTTTATAAGATCTGTTTAAAAAAAATTTCCTTTAATTTGTTTTTAATGTGATATATATGTCCCTTCCTTACTCTCAGTGTTCCACCACTTACATCTAAAAATGTGGGAAAGGGAGAGAAGGAAATATAAATACTTTTCCTTTTCTTTTCTATATAGCTGAAAATGTACCTTAAAGCTACTAAATGATAATGGCAAAGATAGTTTCCTTCTAAATAAAAAAAAAAGAATAGTCCACACCACTATTTTTTTTTGCAGGATATGTAATTCTAAGCAATAAAAAATGTTAAGCTTTTAAAACATTCTGAAAACTTCACTTTTACTCCTGCCAAGTGTAAATACAATTTGTCTCCTCTTCCTATGAAACTTATGTTGCTAATTTAAATAATCCATACCTTAAATTCCTTTTCATTTGAGATTATTTTTCATATTCTCTATTAAGACAACAAATTGTATCTTCTAAAAGCACAATAACAAAGGTCATAAACACTAAGGTTTTTGTTTTTTGGTTTTTGGCATATCAGTATGTAGTATAAAAGAATTCTGAACCAGAGTAGGTACTTTCTACTGATACTGAATATGTTTCAGTAAGACCACCCTCACTCACAACACGCATACACACACGCAGACAAACACACCAAAAGCTTGGTCAGGAAATTAGACATCTTATCTATGGGCCTGCTAAATGAGGACCAATAACCTAGCTCTGCAGAACTCTTCATGATAACTGCCTTTACAAAATGAAATTTGACTTTGTCACAGCTTAGCTACAAGTAGACACTATCAGTAGACCTGCATTTCTTTGCAATATAAGGAAAGTAAAAGATTTCAACATCTGACAGGGAAAAATGAACAACTGATAAACCATCTTTAGAAATGTTCTCTCAATGCCAGGCAATGTTTTGATGGTAATTTACATTTTTACTATTGTTGACTTTTGTGATGGTGAGCTAAACACATCATTTACAAATTGAAGAAGGATACATGGTATATCAACGATGGTAATAGAAACACCAAAATTTTATTTTAAAATCTAAGCATTTTTTACTTGCAATGAAACTATTCTAGAAAAGTGAGTGGGCCTATACTTTGTCAATTATTTGGGGTTGTCATTTGATATTAGACTAAAGGTAACAAACAAAACAAGATTATTATTAGATTAATAATTCGAATAATAATTTTTATTAGCATTCTAGAGTATGACTGTGTTTGGTAGTGACAGAGGTCAATCAGGAACTGCTGTTACAGAGAGGAAAAATGAAAAAAGTGCACCCACATTTCAAAATACAAGATACTGAGTATTTTTATTCTTTAAGGATCTTATAAATCTGGAAATGATAGTTTTGTATATGTGCGTGTGAATCCGAGTTCCAATTACTGAACTGAGAATAATATGGATAGAATCAAATCAAATAAAATGCTATATCTGATTTCTCCTTACTATGGTGTATTTTAATAGAGATCTTTAGTGGGAAGAAAAAAAAAACATTTTAAGATTAAGCATTAAATGCACTCATTCAAGCCAAACAGATGGTGTCTTGGGTTCTGTTCCTACTGTTGTTAAGAGAGACTTTCAATACGAATAATGCTGTTTGGATTTTAGACAAATGTATGTCCTATTCCAAAATGGGGGTGGGTCTGAAGTAAAGGATGAAAGGGAATTGAGGCAAAGATCACATAGAGGAGGGAATCCAGAGTGCCATTGAAATTGTAAATACCATGACAATGAACTAAACCAGTTGATCCACTCTCTGTAGCCTAGGACACAGGCTCAAAGACAACAAATTTTATATGAAGTGGTTAAATACAAAAGTAATATGGAAGAGGAAAAAAAGCCCACATTTTGTGTTGTTCTGGGTAAATACTTTGTGTTGTTTTGTCTTACTGTTAAAATACCTACTTCTCTCATGGAGAGATGGAAATAAAGCATCAATTCAATGATCTCATTAGTACATGAAAAGACTAATTAATTAGATTGTTATTGTCTAGGACTTGCATTATTTGGTTGTCTTTCTAGAACTGATCATAATCTAGCACCATTTATTTTTTTTTACCAAAATTGAAGGCCTCAAGACAGTTTCTTATATGAGCAATAACTTGAAATGAGATTAAGAACTCAGTTTTCTGTAGCTGTATTCTGAATGTTCCCAACAAAAATATCACATTTGTGTGAAAGACGCAATGATAAAGTAATGAGATTGATTGCCGGCATTCATTCCACAAGGTCAAACAGTCAGTCAGTTTTGTTCTATAGACATTTAGAAGCATTTGAGAGATTTGGTGCTCCACAAAAGAAGTGAATTATAGCCAAATGTTTGGCTTCTTTACCCTGACAAGGTTTGGACTCATAATATCTATCTGGGAAAAAGATTTTGGCCAAAAAATTGTATACCTATCTTGATCAATGGCCTTATTCCCTAGTATCTATTCCAAATGACTTTTGGTCATTTCCAAAAATCATATCAACCCTCATGGGATCATAATTCCCTGCCTCTGACCTAAAAATAATATTGTAATATGATACAATGGAAAGTCTATAGTCAAAGAATCTAAATTATCATGCTCTGATGCTTACTCACTTCATGAGTTTGTGTAAGTTCTTTAACATCCATAGTCTCCCTTCCCTCATCAATAAAATAGGTGGCTAGGACTAGATGGATCAGAGATCTAAAAGAACATTGACCAAAATTCTATAAACAATAACCACATGAGTTCATTTCCCCTCAATGTGAATGCTTTTGAATACCACAGTTCTCACTTGAATGTAAAAATTTTGTTCTTTTACTTTAAAAATTGATCACATAGTTAGTGGCTAATAAATTATTTTTGTACAAATAATAGTATATAAGGGAGGTTTTGAAACACAAAAATTTAAGTGGTATTTATATATTTTATATATGTCTGTCTGTTTGTGTGTGTGTGTGTGTGTGTGTGTGTGTGTATGGTATATTGGTAGATGATGGCTATAGTTAAAAGTTTGACAAATGTAGATCCTTATAAAGTTACTGTCTTATTTGGAGAATGGTTCATTTAAAAATGTTATTTACCCAATGCACCTAATCAGAAAAACTAACAGCCAAAAACCTAATCTTTTTCATATAAAAAACACCTGCTCACACCTGCAGGATAATAAAAGATTTTTGATTAATGGTTTGCTGTATCACCAAGACATTATATTATCATTGATAAAGCAGATAATATCCCTTTGGCAACTGAATACAGTGAAGGTATGGCATCAGGGAAACAGAAAGGTATTCCGTTCTCTTCTTGAATATATATGCACAAATGGATAGTGGCTAAAGACCATATTTTGAAGTTATTCATTGGTAAGGTTGCCATCACAATCTGCAGGCTCTAGGTTATTTCATTTTTGGAAGGTTGTCATTAGGAAATAGAAAGGATTTGCCAAATGGGAAAGTCAGTTATGAGGAAAGCTAATGTTACAGATGAACATACAGCTCCTCTCCTAAATTTCACAATATTTTGCTAATCTCCATGTATTTATTCTAGTCTGTATAATGGGTATCTCTACCTCTCTTTATATCTCTGGGAGTGAGCATAGCAGTGTAGATAGGAAACTAGCTTAAAATTCAAGAAGAGTTGCATCCTCTCTCTGACACATGCTGGTCGCATGATCCTAAACAAGGGATTTAACCTCTCAGTGCCCTAGGCAACGCTCTAAAAGTATAAATTGCAGAGACAATGCCCACCTGTATTGGAAGAGGGAGTTTCTTTACCAAGGATTTTCAAAAAAGTGAAATTGTATGTCCAATCCTCATATGCAGCTGGTTAGCTATCTCTATATGTTCACAAGTGTGTGCGTGCATACATGTACTTCCTTCAAGGATGGACCTAGTAAGGGAAACATAAGTAATTTTCCAAGAACCAGGAGACCTGGGTTCAAGTACTATACTCTCCAAATGACATAATGCAAGTCATTTAATTTTCTTGGCCCCACTATCCCCATGTGAAAAATGAAGGGTGAGGAGAGGTAGTTACTGGATCAGCTCTAGGGTCTATTCAAGCATTATGGTTCTGTACATTACACATGGTTAGGGACAGATGTTTTCCTTTTATCTGATCCTCAGCCACCTGCACTGGTTAGTAGAGAAGGTCTTCTGGCTTATGTCCACATTAGCTAGTTGTGGCCTTTAACTAGGACACACACACAATACACACATCCACACACTCATGCATCACAGCTAACGAGCAGATGCTAGGCAATGATCCAATTCCAAGAGAAAAAAAAGAAAAACAACACTTTTCTAATTCATTAATTGTGCACAACTTTAGACTTCTCTTTCTAAAGTTGATTGTTTAAAGAAAAGCCTTTTGTTCCTAATTATAGCCCAATTAGTAAATACATTTCCTTGGATTGTTTTTATTTTCCTATGATTTTATTTTACACTAGGGACCAAGAGTCGGTCAGAAAATTCATTTTTAAGGTTACTAAAGTAGTGCTTTGATTCCTCGCTGTGGCATCAAGGTGGTTCTGAGATCTCAAAATCTACGTCAGAAGAATAACAAGAATGAGAGGCCCTAGTAAGCTGGAAAGACTTTAAGTATGGGGCTGGCAACAGACTATATCATCCAATGTGCTATGAAAGGCATACACACAAAATGTATATCATATATATATACATAAACAGTATAGATGATACACACATATATACACACATAGCTATCTGTATGTATGTGTGTATATGTGTGCATATATACATTATATACATATATGTATGTGTACGCATATATATTTACCTATGTGTATACACGCATATCTCTTTTGAGATATCAAGAAGTCATGATTTGTTTTGGTGGATAAAATACTTATACTATTTAAATGACCAATCTCTTAAAATATGGAAGGAAACACATAAAGATCAAACATATATTCAATACATTTCCCGAAATGGCTATTTCTTTTTCCCCAGATATAGGTGTTAGCCAGATATAGTCTAAACTGGAGCTACAACCCTATTATCAGACTCTATGAAACGGAACCATCTTATACATCATGATATAGAGAGTTTTGGGTTTTATATCCAAAACATTTTTTTTTGCTGTACACAAAATTTTGCTTTACACAAAATTGTACTCTATAATATAACAAAACACAATATAGAAGAGATATTCTAACATGCATACATACTGCCCAACCACAACATGTTTTCCTTCTGTGTTTAATTATGATACTTGCTTAGGAAGACATTAAGATGTCACTAAGGTGACACTAAAGTGACTGTAGTGACACACAGGTGACACTAGAAAGTAAAGAAATAGATATTGTACAAGATATAGGAAAACATATCTAAAAGTGACTGTTGTTTTCCTTCAAAGAGGGCTCTTATGATGCTATGCCCTTTTTCTAAGAACATTACCATTGTTCAAACCAATTTTGCAATTTTTTATTTGGGAGTACCTTCAGGACCAGTCTATGAACCACAAGAAAAGCAATCTTGCTCTTTTAGTGACTCATCATCTTTGATTGAAAAGACATTAATATCTACTTTAAGCACCTACCCTTTGTGCCAACCATTGCTATAAATGACTTTTGGCTGTTGGCAAAAATTTAATACATACCAAGGAACAGATTTGTCACCCTTGGCATATATGACATAGATTGTGATATCAATTCCAAAAATGAGCTCCAAAAATATCTTAAGGCATGCATGGAATAAATATTAGAACCTCTCAAGGTGATTACTTTGACAGGAACAACTAACTGGAATTGGTGTACAGCTTGTTTTATTCGGTTACAAGAGTTAAACTGTGACATCCTCCCTGAAAACCAAAACTTTCCCAAGGGTAGACAATTGAAGTTCTTGGTTCAGGAAAGTTTGTTTTTGTTGGCATCTTAGTCAGAAAGCAAAAATGTAGGAGAGGGAAAAATCAGCTAAATATGATTGACCAACTAAAAAGCAAAAAGTCTGGAAACAGTATTAAGAGTTCTAGAAATGGGGGGTGGGAGGAGAGAAGAAGAAATAGACACACTTACTTATATTTTCATTATCTGTCATTCCTAAAGTAATTCCTTTACTTGGGGGAGAAAGTATTCACTTCACATGCTACTCCAATACTTAATAGTATGAATGGCATAGAATATCATTCACTTGCCACTAAGTTATCACCTATTATTCTACTGTTCTTAAAAGGGAAATGGACATCCAAATACACATACTTCAATTATTACCACCAGAAATGTTAAATGATTGACCTAATTGCCAGAAAGAGTGAATAGAGCTGTTTTTAAAATATGAACTTTAGGGAATATTGGTGGAGAGGAAAGGAGGAAGAAGTAAAAAGAAAGGTAGAGACAGTTACTGGTTTGGAATACTTAAGTCCATATATATATATATGTGTGTGTGTGTGTATACATATATTCACATATATACATACACACATATACGTATATACTACATATATGTATGATGTGTATATGTCCATATACACTATATACTTTATCCTTTAAATATCAATTTTTTAAAGGTTGAATTAATGCTGAGTTTCAATAACTAAGTACCAGTTTAAATATATTCAATTCTTTCTATTTGGTTCCAGGAGTTAGTCCCTGACCTTTCATGTAACAAACATCTTATTCTGCCAATCTCCTTTTGTATCATTACCAAGGTCATGGTCAAGAAGCCAACTGACTATTTCCATTTTGCAATCTGTGGTGTCTGGAGTTTTGAGGAAATACAGGAAATACTCTGGGACTAGTTAAAAAGCAAGTCATTTGTGTACCAATGGCAAGAGTATCAAGTGTTCTGCACCTGCTCTGAACTGGAGCACAGGAATTTCTGAGGAGTAAACAGCAAATCTGAGGAGTCATATTATAAATCTTTGGTGAATATTGATTGGTCCTGTACACTTTCATTTAGAAAAGAAAAAAAAAGTATTGTTAACACCAAGAGGGTAGTTAAAGAGTTTAATTAACTGGAGAGGTAACTAGAAATCTTGATTTGACAATTATAAGAGCATTCTTTTCTTATTCCTTAAAGTTACACAGTTTCATCATAATTTGTTTTATAATCCAATGATTAGAAGCAAATTTTTAGAATAGAAGCACAAGTGTAATTAAAACAGATTCAATATTGATACTGTAACATTCTTATCCCTCAGTCAAAACTCTCTAGTTTGGGGTTTTATTTTTGTTATTAAGAGGAAGGGTAAAAGTCAAATAAATACCTTTCCAGGGATTCTAGAGTCTATTTCTGCTCACTATGCTAAATGACAGCGTAGGCATTAGGAAGAGCTGGGTTCATGTTCCACATCTTACACAAAAAGCTGTGCAATTTCACACAAGTCACTTAAGCTCTCAAGTGTTCAAGGCAACAGTCTGAGATTCTATATTTCCCAGAACGTACCAGCTGCATTGGAAGGAGCTTCTGTTATCCAATGAAATCACAAGTCCATTCTTTATCTTTATTCTATGAAAACACGAATGCAACCATCCCTCACTTGTGTATTTTCTTGTTGCTGTTGCTTTTTTGTTTTGTTTTGTAAATTACTCCTTCTCTCTTCAAAGTCTGAAACTCCCTTGTTCTATGGCCCATAGTGATATGCTTTGGTGGATGCCCCGATATTCAAAGAAATGCTTTTCAAAGCCTCCTTAAGATAAAGTTCAGCAGTGACAATCACAAATTAGATGGAATGTGCCCTTTCAGTCGTAGATTCCTTAGAATCTCTACTCCTAATAGTCCACTCTGATGCAGAGAGATCTTTGAGAAAGCACTGAACAGGAAACAACTGTTTTGTTTTCCAACCTCATAGTGACAAAACTGCACATAAGATAAGGGTTAAAGCTTCCCACACACTAAACCGCCCTTTCACATTGTACTAAAGGCAAAACAATCAGGTCAGTCCTCTAAATATAACAATTAGGTATTCATAATGAAGAGTTATAAGTTTAAATTTCTCATTTTTCTCCTATTACAGAAGTTTACATTCATTTACTAACTAACTTTCTCAAAATAGGGTTTATTCGAGATATTCTCTTTGAAGATTTCTAATGAATTGAGTCTAGGCAAATGTCTTCTCACTTCTCCATTAAGAATTTTTTAAAAGCAGTAGTTGGATGAAAATGTTTCAGTACTCAAAGTGAATGAATGTTTGCCTTTATAAATGATTAAAAGTAGATGGGAGGAGTGGGAAAGAGAAGGGCATGAAAATAAAAGTAGTCATGACAAAACTTGAAAGATATTCTCCTTTACTTCCTTTTTCTATTTTGATCAGCACTAAAACCTTTTCCTGCAAAGTAAAAATAGAAAAATTGATCAATCCTAAATTGCCTCATAAGGTATCTGGTATTTGTTCTTATGGTATCACTGGAAAAGCCAGGTTGTTTTGTGAATTTTAATTACTTATCGTTTATTCTCTCTGCTTTAGAATAAATGATTATTTGTAAAAATGCGTGTAGGCAATGATACAGTAGCAAATATTCCAATTAGCTTTACTGTTCCAGTCTTCAAAAATGGATGCATTTATGTTAAAAGTGTACCTAGTACATTTTATCATGCATTAGAGATTTTAATCAGGTAATCTACACAGCATCTGGAAATTCAAGCGGAGGCAAAGTCTGCTATAACAAAGGCACTGTAACAGTTCACCTTCAGTGAAGAACAATAATGCATTATTAAATTCACTTTCCTGCTCAGTGGTTACACTTAGCTGACCACAGCAAATTTGCTCTCTGCCTGGTCCTCACAAGTTGGCAGAAAAATAGATTCTGTCACATTTAACGGGTTTGGAAAATGACAGGATGCCTCTCTTGTTTTAACTATAAACCATAATCTTTCAGAAGTAAATATAATTACAAATGTCTTTGGTCATGTCATTCTGAGGAAGGATATTACATGTGGATTATCATAGAAATATATATCACTAGAGCCATTATTAATAAATAGACCTGTTAATACAAAAATATCCAAATTTAATGTGGGTCTCATTTTATATCATAATTCTCATAGTAAAATTAGATATCAGTCATACTAATTTTTAATTGTATCACAGAAAACTATTTTATCATGAAATTAGCAGTAACAAGCATAGGAGAAAGCTCTTGATTTTCATTTTGTTTGAATTTTCATCTAATTTTTCATTGCTTCATCATTTGAATTACTAGTATCTTTGACTTAGCAGAAGGATATCATATTTAGCAAATCCCCAGTGCAACTTCTGGCATTAATATTTCATGAGCTAAAATTACAACTGTTGAAAAATGTCATTGATTAAATGATCACAAACGTAATCTTAAGATCTTTAGGGCAGGTCATCTGGTAATCCCTTACACACAGACATGCGCACACATACACACATATGCACACACACATGCATACACACACACTACCTCTTTTATTATATATACTTTGAAAGAAGCACCACATTTTAAACACTTGGGGGAATAGATTATTATTTAAGATTTTATAATTTGTGATGAAAATTATTACATGTCAAGGTTTAATTAAAATGATATTCAGTAATTTAGATTCTAAGCCTTGTAAAGAGATTAAAAGTTTGTCAGCATATACCATTTTAATCATACAACCCACAGTAACAAGGGGTTTCTTCTTTAGGTGACTGATCATCAGTTACCTAAAAAAATATAGTTACTACTGGCCTTTTCTGCATTTCCATTTTTTATTAAAATTCCCATTACCCCTTAACGTTTCTTTCAGAGACTATGTATTTCTCCTAAATAGAATGACTGGCCTGATATTTCATTATGTAAATGAACTATAGAATGCTTTAATAAAAAAACAAATTAAAGAAAATAAGTAAAGGACATTAATTGAATTAATTGATTATGGATATTTGGAATGTAGTTCTTTTATGAGAAAGGGAGTGTGCATTGTAATTAGTGTGTTATGATACGGATTCAGTCTTAACATATATATGTGCATTTTATAGCATTCATTTATGATTGTGTTAGCAAGATGCAAACACTATTCTGCAAGCCGAAGCTATTTGCTGTCCTCAAAACCTTGTCCTGTAATTAATCCAAAAGAATGCAAAGGTGTGTACTGTTTCTAATGATGGTCAAAGTGAAATACTTCTTTTAAGCACATTATTTCAGTCATCACAAAAGGGATGTAAGTTTTCTTTTTTAAAGCACTATATTATCTCCTTTGTAATTGATTTTAATTTTGATATCATTAGTCCTAAAATGATTTATTATTGTACACAGTCACATATTTTTAATACTTACTACCCTTTAACTTAATGTCATTTTAAATACATATTAACCCTTAGGGTAAAATGATTGAACTTTATCTATCTATATCAGTATTAAAATTATAAGTGGGACATAAAAAATTCCAAATTTTGCCAAATATAAGATGTTTAAAGAGTAAATGGAACCCACTTATGTGCTAGACAGGTTCTTTAAGTTGAACTAAAATAATATTCATTACTATTCTCAGCTACATATATTCAGCCTTTTTGTAGACCAAAACAACAAGGCCATTACATTATTGTGGGTGATTTAGGACTAATATTTTCTCAGGGTGCCTACATGTTTGTTTTTGGTTCACATTAACTCCTCCACCTTCATTAAAAATATTAATTGTGGAAAGAGAGACATTCTACATGACAATGAGCAATTATTACAGATTCTTTATTAGTTTGGATCAATGTGATTAAATTCATTAATGTTATTATTAATATTGTTCATTTAGTTATTAGGATGTTTACATAATAGTCTTCAAACATTTAGAAATACTATTGTAAAATGCCAAATATTTAGAAAATATATAATAGGCAAAATATTTATAATATATAGTTTTCATCTATAAAATCTTATTTTAGAGTACACACACACACATACATTCTTCTATGCATGACTGCCTTTATGAACAGTGGTAGTTCATTCAAGTCACCTTGATAACCATGTGCTGAAAGGTTATTTCCTTAGGAAAAGTTAGAACATTAGAATGTATTCTCCTTGAGGACAGGGACTGATTTTTGCTGTGCTTAATAAATGCTTGCTGACCACATGACTGATTTGGAATAGCCTTTGGGTTAATCTACTTGTCACACTTAACTATAAAGATCTACTACACAAGAAGTAATTCTTATTTTGTGTATGGCCCAATGTAAAGTGGGCTCAATGTAGAGTCTGAGAACTTGAGTTCGATTCTTTGTTTTTCATCTGCCATAGGCTCTGATCCTGTAAAAGTCACATAGTTTATCTCCCTCCAGTTTTCTCCTCTCTCTTCTTGGACTAGATGATCTCCCAGATCTCCAGCTCTATCTCTACAGTGCCATATGGCACTTTATATGTATTTTCCTATTCATGCTTTACAATAGTCCTATGGGATGGATTCCACAGCTATAATTATTCCCATTTTATGGGGGAGGAAACTGACAAGTTGAGTGATGCCATGGACACATACCTATTAAATATGAGAGCAGGACTTAAACTCAGGTCTTTCTATCCCCAAATTTAACATACTAGTTAGCATACTATCTACCTCAAGATTATAGCTAGCAAGGCAAATGTGTCAGAATTACACGAGACAGCAAAGTGGCTCAGAAAACAGAAGGCTGGCCTTGGAAATAGGAAGACCTGAATTCAAATCTCATAACAGACACACACTAGCTGTGTAATCCTGGGCAAGTCACACAAGTGCTGTGCGCTTCGGTTTCCTCAATTATGAAATGAATATAATAATAGTAGCTACCACACAAGGTTGTGATGAGGATAAAAAGAGATATTTATAAAGCTGGCACTGTAATAGGGATGAGAATGAGCAAGTGGAGGTGCTCACACAAACCACTGATAGATTCATTAAGCCATGGATATGTGTAGACACTGGAACAAATACAAAGCTAAGATAATCTTTGCCCTCATCAAGTTGACAATATTGTAGATACATATAACATAGTATTACTATTCCACAAATCCCTACTATAGCCAAAAAGATCTACTTATAATTCCTCCCAATTATCATTTCTTCTGTCTCTTCTGTGCCTGGATTTCCACCCCTTCTCATCTCTCCTTTTTAAAATTGCCTGATTTTCCTTAAAGCTCTGCACATGTGACATCCCCCTTTCGGGCAGTGCTGGAATGGCATGCTGCTTCTTCTGCTGCAGTGTGTGTGTGTGTGTGTGTGTGTGTGTGTGTGTGTGTGTGTGTGTGTGTGTGTGTAACATATCTAGAGGAAGAGAGCTAGTTTTAGAGTCAGGAAGGCAAGGTCACTCTTTAACAAGAATGCAAGTTGAAGAATCAATGCGTATCTTTCTAGCTAGAGAGGGTTTCCCAACTAAGAGTTTCCCATATTAATCAATCAGCAAGCATGTACTAGGTTTTGTTATGTCACATACTCTGTACTTAGCACTGGGGACACAAAGAAAGTTAAAAAAAAAAAGATCTCTCCCTTCAAAGAGCTAGCACTCTAATAGGAATGACAATGTGCAAGCAGCAATGCAAATACAAGATACATTGAAAATGGAAGGTAATTTTCAAGGCAAGGCACTAATAGCTACACTGGGAAAGGCAACTTGTAAAAAGAGGGATTTTCGTTGGGTCTTGAAGGAAGCCAATACATCTAGGATGATATGATGAACAGAATATCCCTCCCTCCTTTACTGGGTGCTACTTTCCTTCTGGCCTGAGAATACTGAGGTGTCCCTTCTTCAGACTCTGTCATTCGATAGAGATATTAGGACACAATTATTGAAATAGTGGGGTAGACATATTGGGATTCAGGAGGCATAGGTTTCAATCCCAATTCTCCCATTTAACATCTCACAGCCTTGTATAAGTAATTTTGCATTTTGCAAACTATAGTAGTAGATAGGCTCTCCAGTTAACATTAATTGCCAAATCCAATGGACTTTTTTTTCAATCTATACCCTTCTTGATGTCTTTGCAGCATTTGACTATGTTTATCACCTTCTAGACATTCTTGCCTTTCTGGATTTTCCTCTCTTTTCATTCTCATACCTGTCTACCACTCTTTATTGCTTTCCTTTGCTGGATTACTCAATATGCATATATACATATACACACATG